>CM062816.1:674788028-675322586 GCA_031772625.1 Pinus tabuliformis | reverse complement strand
ATCCTTCCTACATCCATAATTTCTATGTCTGTGATGAGGTTGCTGTTTAGTCCCCTTATCTTTTTGCTCTTATGCCTATTTTTTATTGGATAGCGTTATTAATTTTGTTATGCATGTGATCTAATACCTATACTACCATATTCCTTACAGGGTAAGGATGGATTGGAGCAACTACTCAACATATGCTTTTGGGGTATTAGTTTATACATTTGAAAAGAGGTGCTCATCCTTGCACCAAGGCTTAATTTTAGTGTCACGTATAAATATTTTTATGTTCTTAGCAGAGAGTTAGGTTTGGCTTGGACCAACCTAGGAATAAAGTCTAGCCCTCATTAAGTTTTCTAGGATTTTTATGTGCATATCTTTCAGGATTAAACTCCTTTTTTCAGCATAAGATTTTTAATAGGGTTATCTATATTCTGTTAAAAATAGCTTTTAATCATGGAATTTAGAATCTCAGGTTTGACTGTGACTCTACTTTTCTGCACATCATCACCACAGGTGAGTAGATTATCCCTTTGGTTTGAATTATCCATTATTCAAGGCCCAAGTTTTTTCTTAACTCCATATACCCTAATTAAAATTTAAAATTGGGCAACTTTACCATATTGGATATTTATAAAGTATACTTATAGGGGGGATTCAATGCATAATACCATCATATTTTTCACTTTCCTAGCATTCCTATCTTGTACGAGATTTAGTTACATGGTTTTTAGGCTACCCTTTTATTGAAATTGAGACTCTTGTTTTCTATGTGCATGACACATAATAATTTCAAAAATAGCATGATAATTTTTAGTTTATTTAGATAATATGTGATGTCAAAAGGTGGAGGCATTAGTGGATTTTTCCTCTGAATATTTAGGATTAATGAAAGGTTTGGTCAAGGTGGAACCTGGCTATTGCGATGCATGGAACTTCCCATCATTCTCTATTACCCAACTATCTTTGGACTGTTAAACTACTTTGGGCTCTTCTCTTATCGAGACAACGAGCTTATTGAAATTAGCTTCCCTTGCTGCAACCCATCTCTTAGAACCCATCAACACCTTTCGACACCTCCCTTCTTATATTTTAAGATCGCCTTGGTTCTTATTCTCTTCTAAAATTGGTAACATTAAACTTGGGTCTAAGCTCATATTTCCTCTCACCTCGGCCATCATATATTCAGATTCCATTCTCAACTGGGCATGGAATAGATCAAAGGGTTGTTCATATTGTAAGAGGATGTTCTCCATACAATTTTTCTTCTTCTTCCATCATGAGGGTACCTTGAGAATGGGACAGGGATGATCATTTACCATAGTTTTTATAATCATCATGATGAAACAACATGTTTAGGTCAATGGGATGGTTCGTAGGCTGCTCCCTTCTTTTTCTCATAGTATCCTTCATAATAGTATGGGGAAGGCACTATAATGTGTGCTTTATATCTATAATATTATGGAAGGTTAGGCTCTTAAAGTTTGTTTTCCAATAATTTTCCTAGATGTGTACAAGAGTCAATAACAATGTTCACCATATTGATGTGTTTTTCCAACCATATCGCTCGAGTATGCACATGGGCTAACAACAACGACATAAACCTCTTCTCAAATCTGAGTTCATATGGATGAGATAGGGTTGGTCAAAGAGGACAAGTGGAAGGCTTAAGGAGACTATAATTTGACTCGGACCGTGCACGTAATTTGGATCCCGGGGATGGGTGAAATTGTAGGAAATTAATTTGTCCTATATCCCTTATTTTCTGATTGGTGAATTTTGTCCAATAACCGTTATATATATGAAAGCAAAATTTTTTTATAAAAAAAGGTGGGTAGGTTTCCAACCTTGTACTATAGTTATTATATGTAATATATATAATAAAAAGGGTTGGGAGGGAGCCATGTGGAGCGGACACCCCCACCAAATAAATAAAATGTATATTATTATAAAACGAAAGATGTTAAACATTGCAATGGTTATAAACCACACCTCAAAATCTAATACATATCAAAACAATATTCTATAGTGGGGGATTAGTGAGGTTTAAATCCTCGACCTCCCTAGCACAAATCCTCCACCCAACCACTCTGCCAGGGTGGCGGCTTTGTAAAGTCCACCACCCCACATCCTTATAAACTCAACTTTTCTCATTGGATGGGGGAGTGACCAACGAAGGACAAATTGTGGCAGAACCCTGAGCTCCAGGAGGGAGCCAAACCTTACTCATGTGAATATTTGGGGTATCAAAAGATTCCATGGAGTGTAGAAGGGGCCATTGCTAGAATTTAGAGAATTTATAGTCATTTTTACACATTTTCATGCTAGGAATTCAATGGTGACATTAGTTTCAGCAGCCGGGCTCCCCATTTTTAGGCCACTATCCAGATTGGAGTTATGCCATGTCTTTCTTTGATTTGTTGAGATGATATTTTTTGTTGTTGAGATCCTTTATTTCTATTATGTTAAGGGATACTTGTATGCCACATCATGTGAGATTTTGTTAGCTTGTCATTCTGAAGGGATGCCCATTTGAGTGAGATTTCCTATAGGGAGTTTGTCTCATGGAGAGATATGCCACTTTGGTTGAGTGAATTTATCCTTGTAATGATTATTACCATGACATGTACATCATCATCATCATTTTGTATCGTTAATGAAGCAACCTCTGCACTCTTGAAACTAGGCCCGAAGATGCAACCCACAGTGGGTGAACTTCATTGTCAATGCGTTTTGTTATTGATTTGATGGTCACCATTATGATTTCTTTTCTTTCCATGATGCACATGTGGTTGTTTTATTTTCTTTCACATGCAATTATGATAACATCACGGAAGTAAATGTTTTGGTTAATTTTGATAGTTGAAGAGATCAAAATCAAGTTTGGTATTAGAGTGGTCTTCTTGCTAATGTGAATTGTGAGTGTGAAGGAATGAATGTGCAACAAGAAAGACAATGGAGGATGAAAAATATATGTATGAGGCCTTCCTCAGGATTTCAAAGAAATATAAATATATTGGGGTCATTCGACCCTATAGAAGAAATATAAATAGAAGAAGAGATCGACCTATTTGGCATCCATCCATCAACAAGTTGATTTGCAGTGGAAGAGAAAGAAAAATAATGTGCTGTCAAGGATAAACAAGGACAAATCAAAGAGTGTTGGACAAATCAAAGAGTGTTTCCAAATTTGCATCTCATTTTGTGTCTAAGTTTGAGTCTAAATTTGCATCTGATTATGCATCATTTTTGGTATCCAATATGGCATCTCTGGTTTAAACCTTTTTTTAGCCTCATTGTGCATCTGTTTTATGTCTTTTTTTACATCCTTATTTTTCCTTTTTTTGTGCCCAAGTTTTCATCCCAAATTTACACCATTGTTTGCATCATCATTTGGCATCTTAATTCGCATCATTTTTTTTATTTTTTTTAGCACCCAACTCAACATCTCCTTTTGCATCCTATTTTAAATCTAGGTTTTTTTTTCATCTAGTTTGGTGTCCATTTTTCCCCTTATTTATGCTCAATTTGGTATCCTTTTGTATGCCATGTTTTGTTCCCTTCTTTTTGTCTACTATTGCACTTTTTTTACTTTTAATTTAAAATATTTTTTGTCTTTGTTTCATTCTTGGCTTAAAGCCTAGTTCAATATCACTTTCTACTCCCAATTCGTATCCATGGTTACATCTACATTTGAATTCTTATGCGGAGTGTAATTTTCTTTAGATTTATAACCCCCTTTATGGATTAATTTTACTAATTTCAATTGCATAGTGAAATATATCATAGTTTCTAAATATCATTAAAGAAGATATCACAATTCAAATTGATAATAGTGTTTGTAAAGAAATTTAAGGGAAATTAACAACATCCATAAAAAAATAGCAATGTCATCACATAAAAAATTCTCACACATATATGATTACTAAATCAACATGCATTGGAGATATCATTATTCCAAAATAAATTCACATCCACACAAAAAAGGAAACTTTGGTCACCTCTTCCCATGAGTGAAAGGAGTAGTAAGAACATGAAGAGATGCATGACGTTGGCCATATTCTACTACTACTAGGAATTCTCAGCAAGAAATATCTTTTACATAATCCATAATCATTGGATCCAAGGTATACACAATCATTGGAATACAACGTTTCATTTTTACTTACTTACCTTATAGGTACTCTGATCTAATATGAATAAATGGAGATAACACTTCTCTGTATATGCATTTTAACTATAATGTAGAGTAATGTAATATAGTATGATCTAATTTAAGCTTTCTCGTTAATGAATACTCAATAAATTAATTGAGTAGAGTTACTATGAATATTAGCTTAGTTCTTAGAGTTTATATGACTCATATAGGCTTATCTGTATCATATTATTACAAGGAAAAGCAAGGATTTATAGCACATCTCATAGTAACATCCTCATTATCAAACCTATATTGTATCATTAGTGATTATCTTGAGATAACATGTAACTCCAACATATCATGTCACTAAATATAGAAGCTCAGCTAGGAAAATTGGTTCCCCCAACATTACTATGTTTTCCATGTCTTATCTTTTTTGACTTAGGTTGTGCAAAATGTGTTTCCACTATCATCAAAATAACTAGTGGAACATTGATCGATTTCAAATGTGTAAACAATAAGGGGGAATATGGACCAAAGGTGGGGTGGGAGTAGGAGGATCCAAATTTACACTTTTACTTGAGGAAATACAAGTAAATATGTAGTCATATTAATGGATGTTTCTCTTGGATTTATGGGGAAGCCACCTTGAGGAGCCTCGTGTTCTCAGCGCAATGGTGATCATTTGTCTAATTTCATTCATCCAATGTTTGATCCGAAAATAACTCAATCTAGAACAAGGCACACTAGATTCTCTCTCTCGCTCACATCACCCCAGTGGCACACAATCCATGCACCAGGAGTCTTGGGGATGATTCTGTTATAGCCAGAGTCAGAAGTTTCAAGCATTATAAAAAGGATATAACATAAGTATAAAATGATATATGAAAAACATAGGTCTCAGAAAAATGGAGAAGTTGAGAGACAAAGCATTTGAAAAGAGATCATCTCAAAGGAACACACTGTAAATTACTCCTCCAACTCTAATATGGACTTACATCATAGTAAGGAAGATCCAAGATAATGCATGAGTTTGATATGCCTCTTCACTTAGGGTTAAATATTTATTTCAACATGGATTTTTCCCCACTGATGATCAAATCAAATTATTGCACATATACCTAGAGATCCACTAGACATATAGCCAGATTCTATAACTCCAATGGCTAAAAGTAAAATCATGGAAACTCAGAGAAGACAAACTAGGTGGTATAGCAAGACACTATTTTTTCAAAATTGTGTAAGTTGAGTAGCTGCCAATATCATTTTACATGATGATTCATTGACAATTTTCAACACATATATATAAAATAACAACATAATATTAATAAATATCATGATCATTTTTCATGAAATCAACTGAAATTCAAATGTAATTACTAGATCAATATATTTCATGAATTTCATTATTCTAATATAAATTCACAACATACATCCAAAGATGGTAATATCATTATACATAATAACTTTCATCAAAATAATGGTGACAATTTCCAATATATACATCAAATAAAAATATAATAATGATAATATCGTCATCATCTTTAATTAAATCAAAGTCCTTGTATGATTACCAAATCAAAATGCTTCATAGATATCATTATTCGAAAGTAAATTCACAACATCCATTAAAAATAAGAATCTCATTCTATACAATAATTCTTCATAAAAAATAGTACATGTGCATGACTATGTAGCACCACCAAGATCATCCTCATGATTATTATTATCTAGACCATCATGATTAGTCTCATCTACATCATCATCACTAACACTAGTCTCATCCACATCATCATCACCAACACTAGTCTCATCCACGCCATCATCACCAACACTATCACCATCCTCATCATCTACATCACTTACAACACTAGTCTCATCAACATCATCATCACGAACACTAGTCTCATCCACGCCATCATCACCAACACTATCGCCATCCTCATCATCTCCATTACCAACACTATCGCCAGCCTCATCATCATCATCTCCTGATGTATCCTCAGTAGGAATAAAATTGTAATTCCACATCTCATGGCAACTTGTATAAGTTAACTAAGTTAATTTGACTTAGTTGGCTCAATTAATTAGAGTTGAGGGTGTAACTTAGTCATGTAGAGTGTTTCCTACATTATAGGAACCCTATTTTGAGTTTTAATAAATTAATTCAGTTTAACTAAATTAAAGACAATTAAATTAGTTCCAACTGTTGGAGGAACCAGTGGAAGGTCTAGTAGTGTGGTGCTACATGAACTGTAGTTTGGTGCTTCCTGTAGTGGTCAACTAGTAAACTGATGATTCTTTCATAAATAACTTATGCATGTCAGATCTGAGAGTTACCCAGTTGAGATTGGAGTTTAGAGACATTGTACTACCAGTTGTATAGTCATTCGAATTATACAAGTGGTGCATGGAGTCAGAGGAAGGTTTATGAGGATTTCATAATTTCAATTGAGGAATTTCCCTAATTAATAGCGGGCTAATTCCCAAGGGAAAACCCAAGGAAATAGGGACTTGGGCAAGCGAGAAATTGGAAGCAGTGAGACATATAGAGATAGAGGTTTCTTGGAGTGAGAAAATTGGCCTAGGCTTGTCTAGGAAGCAGTGAGACATATAGAGATAGAGGTTGCTTGGAGTGAGAAAAACATTGTAACTCTTCTCATATTTTCTTACTAATGAAATATATATACAAATAGTAGGGGCTTTTAGCTGGCTTTCCCCAGAAATCATTGTGTAATGTGTTGATTAAATTCTATTTCTTATATGCTTCATGATTTTACGATTGTTTAATTGTTTCCACTAATGAGTAGAGTAGATTAAAGACTATTGTTTTAGCATATTACAATTAGCAGTTTGAATCTACATGAAATTTCTATATCTAATATAGATATGTAAATTAAATGGTTGGTAGAGGTATTAAAACACTTACCTCATCATACATCTCATATTGTCATGATTAAAAAAAATCATAAAAATCAACTAAATTATGATTCTATTTTAAATTATTATCAATATATGATTAACAATTTTTTTAACCATAGAGATTCACATTCACTTTAGCATAGAAATTCTTTACATATAAGTAGGCTTTGCTATAATAAGATGGGCCAATACCATAACGACATGCAGAAAAAACATATAACACATATATTATTAAATTATTATTATCTATTTATTAAATATTCATAATTAAGTTAAAATTCTAAAAATTCTATTCTAAAATAAACATTTGTATTTAAATAAAAATTAACAAATTTATAAATATAAAAGTAAAATTAATTAAATTAGAATAATTCTAATTAATAATTCTTTAAATACCAATTGGCACATGAGGTGCACGGTGTAATGGTAGGGGCGGATGGCTGTAGCACCCCCACCCAGGTTCGAGTCCTGCTGCGGCAGGTGTATGATGTTGTATGTTGGAAAATGTAAAGGTCCCGCACTAGCTTACAAAAAAAATTCTTTAAATACCAATTAAACTTTTAAACGCACTAACTCTTTAAATATGATTTAGAGTATAGTTAGAATGACGCTAAACGAGTAATTAAAGTGAGAGTTATTTTAGAAAATATAGTTTTGAATACTTGCTAACAGAATCACTTCAATTAAGTTAAACTCTTTGAATACCAATTAAAATTTCTAACTTTGTAACTCGTTGAATACAAATTAAATTTTGTAACTTGGGCAATTTAGAGTCACGCTGCATGAGTAATTCTTTGGATTCCAATTAGGGTTAGGTTATGTTGGCGTTATTATTGCAGCACTTGAATTTAAATGCCCAGTAATATTTCTTTTAAACGAGATGGGTTCAGCTTCGTATGCGGAGGTTTACCACCAGTTTAGTAGAAATTTGCCCTAATTAGACACCCACTTCAATTGCATTAGCCTTTTTGTAACGCTATTCTAAATCGGGCTTCTTTAGAGAGAGGGTATTCCAGGATAAGAGAACAATGACGCTTTTGAGAAAGTGCCACCGCCCTGAAGGAATTGGTACGCATTTCAGTCGAGCTATTCTCCTATCGTTTGAGGCCGAGAGGAAACTGGTAAGCATCCATTTTATGTTTCGGCAAATTTAAAGTTGCGCTACAGTTCCTTGCATTTTTTTTGGGGGTCGTTTATGAATATTTTTTCATTGCAACCTTTTAGCTATCTGTTACCACAAGTGTTTCCAAATAGATGCATCGGCATGAAAGTGGTTGACATCTTTGTATGGAGTATAAGAATCCATGTCCATATCATCCCCTCAGCAATTTTAAACAGGGCATAATATAACTTTAAATTTGTTCCTAGGATGCTTTGGTCATGTGAAAGGATTCTTCTTTATTCAAGGCATCCTGTTATTTCTACCTTTTCTACAAGATGGTTGTTTCTATCTAGTCACACCACACTTCTTTCGTCTCTTTTTAAAGGAATCAACAATTAGGTTTTTTGTTTTGCTTTTTTTAACGAGTTCGCAACTAGGGTTGTGTTCATGGGAAAGGATTATAGTTTTAAATACATTTGACCTCTTAGCTTTTCTCAATGAAATTATCTGCCGGATCGATCGAATATTGAATCTGGTTATGGCTTAGTTTTGAGTCTTGACCTAAGCAATTCCGGTAATGGACTTGGAGTCCTCATTGGGTCAGTTCCTTCCACCATTAATTTGTGTGGCCATCTCTATTCAATGGAAAATTTCTCAATACTATGTGCCTAATCTAGTATGACTTTCCACCATAGAATCGAAATAAGGGCA
This sequence comes from Pinus tabuliformis, assembly GCA_031772625.1. Classification (NCBI taxonomy): domain Eukaryota; kingdom Viridiplantae; phylum Streptophyta; class Pinopsida; order Pinales; family Pinaceae; genus Pinus; species Pinus tabuliformis. Next base: position 675,313,728 of record CM062816.1, on the reverse strand, counting down.
TATGATGATCTGCTGGCCTGCACTGGTTTGTAGGGCATTTGAGGATGAGGGGCCTACTGTTGTAATCTTCGTTCGTCGTTGAAGCGAAAGTTTCCTCATAGTTGATTCCTACTTTCTAGCTGCAAGTGTCTCCTTATTTCTTTTCATGGATCCTTCAGACCTGTAATATCTGCCCAATAAAGATGCATGTAAGTGGGCGCGATGTTTGGTGGATAAGTTCCATGTTACCTGGAATTTTCGAATTTATGAGTAAATCCTAATGACATATATATTATCAAACACCGCAAAATGCATAGAGACCCAGTTTTTAATGGTTGGATTGTTGGGTTACATGACTTGTTTAGAGTCAAAACCGCTATTGGTTGCCAACAGAGTGCTATTTTATCAAGAGAGTTATTATCCATGGATAAATTGCTACATATATTTTAAAATTACATTTTTTTTACTTATTTATTTTATGGTCAGGCTATTTCGAGCTACGTGTCTATAGTTGCGAATTCGTTTAAAATGCTTCCGTACGATGTACAATTTCAATGTCGTGTTAAAAGTACCCATGTGTACATGGGACCAACCTAAGAAATAGTTAACTAGGAATGCTAAGTATCAAAAGTTCAATTATATTGGTGGGATAATTTGTGTTTGAAAGTCTCTCTTGGGCCAGATGCCTTTTTGGTAAAGTTTGGCAATAAAGTCAATGTATCCATTAATATATTATAGAGAAAGGGAAAAAGATCAGGATATACCCAATAGAGAAACTTAGGATAAGCATAAATGACATTTTTAAGTGTGCAAGCAAATTAAAATGATGGTGTTGGAAGGTTTACAATTTTTAATTTGTGTTTTGGTATCCTTGTATATTCATATATCTAAAATGCTTGAATTCTTATCTGTCACTAGTATTGTCTATGTGTAGAATATGTCAAATTTTTCTTATATTTCTGTTTGTTTTCTTGTTGGTGGAATATTATATCTTTTCTGGTTAGTAGAATGTTGTATTCTATAAGTTGTTAAAATTTGGTTATATCAATATTACGAAGAATAGGAGAATTTTTAAAAGAAGAATGTAGTAGTTGTTTTGCTAATGGGGAATAAACCTAGACAATTGCCTTGGTTTAAACCCCAAAAAGTGATAGATAACCTATTAACTACCATTTAAGAGGTTGCTATATTTGTCTCTTTCACCTAATGTGAGAATTATTATAATACTGATTACAATTAGCTTAGATTTGGAACATATATACCTCGGCGGCACAAAAAGTGCTTGCATTAGCTCCTAGTCAATTTGAACTTGTAATCTCTAGAAGATTGAGGATTGAAGGGGAACTAAATTACTAGTTGAGTTAGAGGGGAAACTCGATATCTTATTATACATTTCGTTTTGTTTCTTATGGATAATGTTTTAGTTTATTATTATTAGTTCCCACCATAGGAAGGGTATTATAAAATCTAGTTCATCTTTAAATTCTCATTACCCTCATGATCTTTAATGAATGACATTGAAGGATTAAACTTGGCCAATGGCTCGTTGCCAATGCATTTACACTTAACCCTTTTATTTGTCATACAAATGAATACAATGTATTTCAATTACATTAGACAATTTTTAATGATAAGACTAATTTGAGTCTTGTCGATGATTCAAAAACAAAATCAAAATGATTGTGAACAATCAAGTCTTTAGGAGTTAATATTGATACAATAAATGATTGTTTGTGCACTTGGATCATTGCATTTCAAAGGTGAATTCATGCACTATTCTTCTTTGCTAGAGTTGTTCAAAATAATTGTGGGTGATTAAGTGGCCACAAATGCAATGTTGATTAAACAAACATAATTCTTGTGCATTGCAATCCTTCCAATACATATACCGCTACATATGTTGATTAAGGTATTTCTAATAGTATCTTATGCACTAGTGACACCTTGATGTCTATGATTTCTATCTTATGTCAAGACTTACATCTTATTGAGAAAGGTGAATAGAGTTGTATTTGCTTTGAAAATTAGCATCCATCCACTACAGACCAAACGCTAAGGTTGCTTGTTCTTTTCTCGGCTCTTACATAGGTTATTGGCCATGGCATATTGGACTTTTCTTTCCTTGGATTTGTATATCAAAGCCATTCCTTTTTTCCTTATATAAAATAGTCTAAGTCATAGGGTTCATCGAACTTGAACCTTAAGGTTGAGATTTGATGAGCTCAAAAAAAATTTGAGTTCATTGAACCTCAAATATGAACTTAATAATAAAATTCAATGAAGTCATACATGAAGACATGCAATTTTGATTTAGGGTTTTCTTTCAATTTGATAAAAACATATAAAAATTGAAGGGCATGCATCATGTTTGTCATTGTTGAGCTTCATCCTCAACCTTGCACATCTTATTTTCAACCTTCATCCTCAATCTTGAACATCTTATTTTCGACCCTTATCCTCGATAGCACAATTTATCTACAAGTTTGACTCTTGTACATTCCTCAACACTGCAATGCATTATGTTGTGTGTATTTTGTAAATGCTTTAGGCTTTGGAATCTACTCAAAACTCCATTTGCCTGGTTTGATCCCTCTTATACAATGCATATTGTAAACTCTCTTCTTGGTCTATTACCTCCCTCCTCTCACAAAAGTTATTTCTTGTAATGATAAATGGTCTTTTATGTCATATTTCATTGTAAATTTTATATATGTGCTTGTGTGTCTGTGTGTGGATCATACATGAAGGACAAGTTAGAAACTAAAACATATGCATGACGATGATACAAATTCAACATGCATATGTATGATTCATCGATGATACGACTAGTAACTACTACTACATCAATGATGATAATTTGACAAACACAAGAAGTTAACCATAAAATATAGTTTTCTTATTTAGTCATCAAAATAAAAATGTATTATATATACTGAGTTCTAACTCATTGAATTGCAGATAATATATGTGAGAATGCTAATGGAAAATAAAAATATAAAAAGGGTAGAAATAAGAATTGTAGATCAATATGGAAGAATCGCATAGGCTATAGCTCATCAACATCAAAATCAACGTCACTACTGCCATCATTCTCTTCTACATCCTTATCCTTTTTATCTGATGTAGTCACTCCATTTGTTGATATGGAGGATGACCTCTCAAGAGTATCACAATAATTAAAAGTTACAAGCTTCAAGATTCATTGTTTAAGATCCCTCAACACCATTGTCCAAACCCATATCATATGGAAACACATCCCACAACTTTGTCTTTCCCTTAATTTGTTCTCTCTTTGTCTATAACTTGGATTCCTCAAGGTTTCTCTTCTCCCAACTATGCACATTTACGTATGTGCTTGAATTCCTCTCACAATAAGAGAATGAAATGACCTCACAGAGGAGCATCATGGCTAAATATTGTAGAGGAGGGCATGTTGCCCCATGAATTTCCTACCAAGCATAGGGGATCCTTAGAACCCCCTATCTCTAATCACATCATAACCTGCAAATCTTTGAGTACTAGTAGAAAACTTTGCAAAGGCATCTTCTACCTCATCAAGTGATGCTCTATTAGGATATATTTTTCATAATGAATCATTCATCCCTTATGAAATATCACCATCCATGTGAGGATGGAATCTACGTGAAGCTCCACCATGTAGCCACTCATTTTTATAGTATTTTGGATTTAATGAGTGAGCCAAGAAACACAAAGGTGTGTAATTCTTGTCCCACCTACTAACAAGAATATACTTTATGGTGGCATAGAAAGCCTTCATTAATGTCTTATACTCAGGGCACTCATTCTAAAAAATAATAGTCCACATGGACTTAGTCATGGAATACCATATTTCTTTAACCTCTCCTTGAATGGGTTGGTTTGTCTCTACAAATTGTAACAAAGTAATGATAGGGTCCATGGTCTTAATAGTAAGATCTACTCTCTCCGACCAAGCATCATCTAACATTGTATCGTTGACTCCTTTTGGGGATGCTTGACCAATATTTCTTCAAAATGACTAGTACTATGAAATAACCATGCCCCAAGGATGGTTTTGACCTCCCACAATCGCTTCAACATGATGAATGTAGAGGAAAACCATGTATGTACAATCTTCAATAATGATAGATGTGTGTACTCTTTGTAGATTGTGACAACATTGGCATGATTTTGTACAATGTCATGGATATGTTGTGAATTCTCAATAAGACTTCTAATCCATGACACATAAGAAACAATAGGTTTAAGTGGTAAATTCAGGGAATCGATAATGCAAGGTGTCTAATTTTTTTTTGGATATTTACCTTCTTAGATCATGCTAACATCCTTGGAAACAGGTGCATTGTCAATAATTATTTTCACAGAAGAACCAAAACCTACATCTTCAATAAATTTAATAAACAACTCACCTATATATTGTGCATCCTTGTATTTTCCAAGAGCATCCACTTCTTTGAAGAAAATTTGTCCATCTAAGGAAGAAATCATCATGTTAATGAGTGGATGGTGTGTTACATTTGTCCATCCATAATAAGGTATATTAATTTTTTATGTTAGCTACATTAATTTAATTGATCAAGCATTTTATCCAGCTTCTTTTCCATAAATAACAATGTGGTTTTAATCTTCTCTGAACTAGGAGGCATAAACCCCAATGAAGCCCCTTATGTTAGATCCTAAGAGATCACAATATATAAAGATGATCATGTAACATTAAATGATATGTGTTGGCATTATGGCTAAAGTATTGTCGTTGATGGCAACCCATACAGGTGATAGACCACAGTGCTTCAGGTCAGTAGCAGAGATTGATGATCAACTCTCAAATATTAAAGAAAATAATGGGTACGCAGGCACACCGTACAGAAGGTGCGTACACGTAGGCCTGTCTTACATAAAGTGTGTACATACCGCAGTTATCCCGTTCAGAAGGTGCGTACCCCCAGTTCACTTACTTAAAGGCAGAGAAGCGCGTTCACGTGGGGTTTCTTATGTTTGGCCCGTGGTATTTAGCCCACCGTTCTTGATTCTATGGTTTTGGCCCGTGGTATTGTTTTATTATTATTATTATTATTGAGCCCTATTGATCCATGATTTTAGGAAGAGCTTGCCTATATAAAGCAAAGGAGATCATTTGGCTATACACTTGTGAAATAAGAAGATCTTAAGAGAAGCTAGATCTGAAATTCTAGTGATGGGTTTGTGAGAGATAGCTAGATCTAAATCAGGAGAAACATGAGAACTACAAGTCGGATCTACTAATGGGTTGATATCTCCTCGGCGCATGTTCAGATCTATAGATCTGACAGTTTGGGTTAATCTTGAAGTCTGAAATTATCTATACCTGCAGGTACGCAAGTACAGTGAAAGAAAAGTGCGGAGATACGCAGGCGCAGAAGCGCTGCAGGTGCGCAGATACGCAGGCCCAGAAGCGCTGCAGATGCGGAGGGGCGCAGGCAGTTCATTGGACACAGAGCGCAGGTACGCAGGAAGTCTGTGAGGCAGAGTGCGTGGGTACGCAGGAACACAGTTGGAAACAGTGCGTACTTCTACGCAGGTGTTATATGGGTGAAGCTGCGTACTTCTCATGAAATCTACTTGGCTGTCCATGTTTATCATTGCTGTGTTCTGGGTTTTGAAGTGATGTCTGGTTTCTGATATTATGTTCTGATAACAGCAGTGATTGATTAAATGTTTTATACTTTGATGGATGAATGGATCAGGTTCTTATTGACTCATCTTATGTGATCTGATGGACTAGATCTGATTGATGACTCACTTGTATATGTATTGATTTAGTGCTTGGGTAATTCAGAAGGTTGTTTGATTATGAGCTTCAATGTTGTTGGGCCCAGTATGAAAATTGGATGAAAGGTGGCCTTTCAGATTATGTGTTGTGCTTCAGTGTATCCAGTCTGAAAATTGATGAAACGTGGTACCTGGAGGAGAGAGGATTGTAGATCAGCATCTACGTACTAGTATCTAAGCTAGTACAAGAGCTAAAGGAAATCTTTGGAGCATTGTAGCAGGTAGTAGCCAGCGTACTAGTAAATGGATCGGCTAGTACAAGAGCAAAGGGGGTTGTAGCTCCCGTACTGGTATAAGACTGCACCAGTACAAAATATTGTAAAAGGATTTTCCTATTAAGAAGAAGATTGAGATGAATTACAGCAGGTGGTTTTCTCCCGCATTGGGTTTCCACCTTATATCATGGTGTTCATGTGTGTGCCTTATGTGTGATGATCTACTCTATGTTACTGCATCTATTAACTGATAATATGGTTGATAATGTTCTAATGCACTCATTGAAGATCAATTAACTTAATCATAAGAAGTTGTGGAAGTAGCATATATGAATCTGATTATGGAAATGAAAAAGTTTTATTAATGTGATAATACTGATTCACCCCCCCTCTCAGTATTATTTCCAACAATATGAAGTTGAGAAAGAAAGAAAAGGCAATGTTTAGACCAATCTCTTCTTGCTTCTCTTGCTGAATATATTTTCCATTGAACAAAGTTCCCTCCTTTTTGTTCCTGGACTTGCACCCCCACTAGAACTACCAAATGGATAAATTCTTCTCCTTAAGAATGGAAGTGGATCCTCATTCTTATTTTCCATTGATGTTGCAGCCACCATTTCCACACTAAAATTGGCTTATATTTCTAGTTATTTCCTCTTAGATGCACTTACTACTACAAATTTTCTAATTCCACAAGACGTGCCCAACAAATTCCCTTTACAAAAAATATGTTCTCTTGAATTGATGGTTGCAAAAGTTGTGTCCAAAGAACATTGCCTCCTCCCTTTCGCTTTCTCCTTGGCCCTTGATTTCTTGTAGAATAATTCCACAAGGGATATTTAAGTTCTTGACCTTGTTGTCTTGCTAAAATGATATCTCTCTTAACATTTGAAGAAGTTGTTGTAGCCCCACTTCCAACACATGGAATATTACTGGAACTTGATGAAATTGAAAGAAGGGGGGGGGGGGGGGTGGGGGGAATTATCAATGGGATAATTCCCCGCCTTCTTTTTGCCCTTTCGTGTTTATCTTGAATCAACCATGATTGTTGTGAATATATATAAAAATGGATTGTTGTAATGCTCTATGTAAAAAAAAAAACAAATCAGGAGGCTGTTGTAGGAAAACTAACAAATATTGGAAGGGAAATCAACTTACTTGCACCTTGAATCTCCTCTAAAACTCATGTTCCTCCTTTGTTGGTTTCTCACACACTCCTGCAGATCCAAATCATGGGATTGAATGTTGACTTTGGCTTGTTGCACTTGGGTCCAACATATACTAGTTCATCTTTCACATTATCAAAATTTCCATCCATAATAACTTGAGAGTACATGGATTGGATTATGGTCATCATACATAATTTTCCTTTCCTTGGGCCAAAAATCTTCAAAATATGAATCACGTTCGTCTACTATATGATCATTATATATTTCTTCCGATGTATCAAGAAATCTTTCCTAATACTCCACTATATTTTTCCATTGTTTTATAACAATTGGTTAATCCTCATTATCGATAGTGTCTTTCCACATTTTTATGTATGATGGTATTCATTCCTTTTTTTCTTTTAGGTAGAAATCATTCTCCTTTGGATGTAAGAAACATGGCCTCTCTGTGGGCAGTTTAGGCCAACCTTCATCATCTTTATTCTATAGCTCAATTGTTTCTGACCACTCAATATCTCTGATAAATTATTTGTATCTCAATATCAGAACATCATTGAGTATAATAAATTAGAAGTATTGGACATTAAGAGGTATGACTAGTACATTTTTCCCTTGATGTATCCATTAAGGAAAATTTTGAAGGCATACCCTTTGTCAATAAGTGTAGGTGGGAATACTCATTTTTCTTCAATTTTGTGATATGTATCCATCATTTTAGGTAAATAATATACATCGTTACTTCAAAATTCAGAAGAAATTATTTCATACATTACATCTACGTATTCATGAGTGTGCCCCATGGGAAAGAACCCAACCTCAGTAATGATGAAAACACCAAGAGAAGCTAAAGCAATAGAAACATGAAAATCTCATGACTCTTGTTATCGCTTGCTGTATTATCAAACTGTACAAAAAATGTGGATGAAGTGATTTAAAATCAACATTTTGATTTTTTGGTCTTCGAGGAGATATAAAGTCATCCTTATACACTTTACCTTTTGAGTAAAGACCACTGTAAACTAATTCCTTTGAAGGGTTTTTTTTTGCTTCCACTCATATAAAGTAGATCACCATACATATCAAGGTGTGGATCTTCTAGGCCCCTAAAACACTCTGTAAGGGATGCAATAGTAAATTTTGATGATCCCATATGTACAAATGGTAGGGCGAAATAAAGAAAGCTTCATGTCTTATATCCATGTGTAGCATAATGTAAATGATAAACCTAAGTTTCTAGCCTACTAGATTTATTTTTATCACAATCACAAGGGTTGCATGTTACAATAAATATAGTGTGCACTAGATTTGTTTCTAGAACAAACAAAAGCATTGCAAGATAAAATAAATATAACACACTGAATTTATTTCTAGCATAGACACAAATATTGCAGAATCAAACAAATCTAGCACATAGTATATTCCTTATAGTATAAACAAAAGCATTGTAAAAGAAAAAAATATAGAGCATGCTAATTTTTTTTGTAGTCAAACAAAACATTGTAGGGTAAAACAAATCTAGTGTGCGCTAGATTTGTTTCTACCACAACACCAACATTGCAAGTATAACAAATCTAACATGCACTAGATTTCCTTCTTGTATAAAGACAAACATTGCAAGGTAAACAAATATAGTGTGAACTAGATTTATTTCTAACACAGACAAAAAAATATAATGTGCTAGATTTGTTTCTAACATATATACCTAATATTTGTTTTTGTAGATTTGTTAGATTTGTAATCTTATAATACCCTATCTAGAAATCATTTGTAATCTTATAATAATCTAGAAATCATTCTCCTTTGGATTATATTTTTGTATGTATGTTATTGTCACAGAGATAGCATAGGGTATTATAAGATTACAAAAAAAAATCTACAAATAAACATATGTGCTAGATTTGTTTTTTGTAATCTAGCATAGGGTATTTATTTCTAACATATATACCCTATGCTAGATTTGTTTCTAGTACAAACACAAACATCACATTTATTATAAAGTTGTTTATTAATATTGAGTATTTCATATTTTTTACAATTCTTTTCAGAAGTTGTGAAATTTAGTGTGTCTGATATTCCAAGTAATTTAGTGAAGAGAACATGAAAAAAAAATGATCCACAACCAATTCCTCTTTGACTTGTTATGGTGGTTTTATATATTATTTATAGGACCTTATATATGTTAGGTTAGTTGGTTCTATTAAATTTTAATAGAACACTATATGAAAATATTTGAAATTAGAATTTCATTTTTATTTATGCTACTAAATTTTCATTATTGTCTACAAAACAAACAAAATGTTAAAATATCCATATAAGAAACAAAAAAAGGTTTTTCATGCCAAATTGAAATGTCATAACACATTTTACTTGTAATTTTGAAATGATTAGAAAGTAAAATACATCCAATACATATGAGTTTGTGCAACATTTCTTGTTTAGATATAAACTTGTTTAAATATGTTTTCTTATATGTATCTATTTGGATGCATATATGGAAACAAAATAGAGAAATTATGAATAATTGCTAATTTTTATGCTCAGAATGATAGTGACATCGAATTCCAATTGGAGGAAATTAAAGAAAATGAAGTAAAAATAGTTTTTTTTTTTCAACGGTAGTGTATAAAATTTAGATCAAATTTGATCAAAGAATTTAATAATGATTCCCCAAATGAAATAAAGAATTTAATGTTTAAGTCGGATAACTATGAAAAATTCACTAAATATGGTATAAAGAGTTGCACAAATTTTTTAGAATATATCACTAAAGTTCTAAAACACCATTATGGATGAAGAAAAATACCATTTGTAGTTTCTATTTATAATAAAAAGTAAAATCTTGGATAAAATATTAAATGATATAAATTCAATGCACAGTTACTTTCTTTGTGGAGAGTATGTATAAATGAACTAGAACAAGGCTTTGAATAAAGTGATTTCAAACATTTTACATAATTTAAAAATTCCACGAAAGTTGAATTTGAGAGATCTAAGCTTGTAAATCAATGTGATGAAGTTCATGAAAATTTAAAACATTATTATTTATTTTCAAACTTTTTCAATAAATAATTACAAAAATGTATAAAAACTTTAAATATTTAAGTTAAGGTCATGGAATTATTTAAATTTTAAAGTATTAGTCCAATCATTCAGAGAGAAATTTCAAGCATTATTATTTGTTGCACTTCTAATTCCATTTGATATCACTAAAGTTGATCCACTAATCAATCTTGTTAAGATTGTAAATGAAACATATTTAGATGTTAAAAGCATCAAATTTGGGATAGTTGATGGTAAGCACACCATTCAAATAGCAAGAGAAGTTAGAACAAATTTAATATAGAGTGTATATGTGGAATGAAATGGAATTAGAAGTGATATCAAATAGAATTAGAAGTGCATCAGAAGATGATTTCTCTAGGAACGTTTTGACTAATAATTTAACATTTATATCATCTCGTTATCTCAATTTAAACATTTTGGGGATTATATGAATCTTTTAATGTATACCTTTCTATTGAAAGAGATTGAAAATAAATAGTAGTGCTTGAACTTTTTATGAATTATATCACATTTATTTACAAGTTTCGCTATCTTAGATTTAAATTTTAAAGATTTTTGAAATTTTGTAGAAGACTTGAAATCACTTTTTGTATTGCACTCTTCTAGCCGATTTAAATATAATCTCCTCAAATTAGGTAATTGTGCATCGAATTTATAATTTAGTGTTTTATCCAACTTTTTGCCTCTTTGTTGCAAATAAATAAGTACAAATGATATTTTATAATATTAGTGATATATTCTAAAATAGTCGTGGAACTCTTTATCCTAGATTTAGTTAAGTATTCATAGTTATTCAACTTAAACATTGAATTCTTTATTGTATTTGGTGAATCATTATTTGATGTTTCAATCAAATTTGATCTAATTTTGTATCCTCTATTTGAGAAGAAACAAATTTTCCTTCTTTTATTTAATTACCTCCATTAGTAAGCCAATGTCATTGTCATTGTTATCATAATAGTGAAGAATTATTCATAGTTTCTGTGGTTCATTTTCATCTATGCATCCAAATAGATGCATATCCGGAAATGTATTTATTGGAATTTCTATCTAAACATATCAATCTTGCATAAAATCATGTATTCTATGTATTTCAATTTCTAATAATTTCAAAATAACAATTAGAAGGTTTTTTCAACATTGCAATTTAGGTTGAAAATTTTCCATTCTTTGGATGACAATCTTAACATTTTGCTTGTTTTTGAGCAAGAGGTTATGCAAGCAATAATAAAAAAATATTAGCATAAATAAAAATGAAATTTTAATTTCAAACATTGTCATATAGTGTTCTATTAAAATTCAATGGCACCAACTAATTTAACAATTTCTAACGGATTATAAATAATATATAAAACAACAATACCAACTAAACGAAATATTGTTTGTATATCACTTGTTTTTTGTTTTCTCTTCGCCACTTCACTTGGAATTTCAGATACATAGTTTCATAGTTTTTGAAAACAATTGTATAAAACTTGAAATACCAAATATTAATACACAATATTATAATACATTATTTTCATTTAGATGCATAAGAAAAATAAGAAAATTTGTTTTGGAAGCATACTACCCACATAACAGTGTATTGAAATTCATTTAATTTGAAATTGCATAGAAGAATATCATTTGACTATTTCTAAACGAATATAAACTAGATTTGAAAATGCCATATAGGAGAATTGTGTTGTAATGTTTTCATTCATTCTTTTCCTTGATGTTTTTTTTTGGAATCTCACTTTCATGATAGTTGTTTTGGAGACAAGATATTCTACAAACAATAATAAAAAATTATTAGCATAAATCAAATTGAATTCTAAATTGAAACATTGTCCTATAGTGTTATATTAAAATTTGATGGGACTAACTAATTTAACAATTTCTAAGGGATTATAAACAATATATAAAACCGCAATACCAGCTAAAGGAGACATTTATTGTGTCACTTGTTTTTCATTTTCTCTTCACCACTTTGCTTAGAATTTCAGATACACACAATTCCATAGTTTCTGAAAAAGATTGCAGAAATACTTAATACACAATATTATAATACAGTATTTGCATTTAGATGTATAAGAAAAAAAAATGTGTTATGCAAGCTTACTACCCACATAACGATGTAATAAAATTCATTCAATTTGAAATTTCATAATAGAATATAATTTTACTATTTCTAAATTAATATAGACTACATTTGAAAATGGCATACCAACTATTGTTGGGACGAGGTTCCCTAGGGTTAAGTTTTGTTAAGTATTAAGTCATTTTGATAAGATATTATAAAGTCTTCGCTTTTTGAGGAGCAGAGTGCGAGTAACGCATGTTGTTAAGAGTCAAAGGGGTTTTTAGGCAAGTCAAAGTCACTTATTTTGTAAAGAGATGAGCTTTATTAAGCTCTGCCCATGGTTCAGAGACCATGGTAATGTAATTTAAACACTATAAAAGGGACTCATTGAGGAGTCATTAAACAATTAACCAAGGTCAATGTTATGATTCATGCTTAGAGTCTGAATTGTTATTTTCTATATTCGGGTGAAGGGGAAGGTTCCTTCTGTTGTGTGCGCAAAGACCTTGGCAAGTTTGTGGTTGAGTGCACAGGCCCCTGTAGCTGTGTGTGCAAGGACAAATAAGTATATGTATTGAAGATTTGGAATTATAAAAAATATTTGAAGCAATTTTGTGCCTGAACTATATAATTATGTTTTTTTTGTATTTATGCTCAGTTGAATGCCATTTATCTGTAAGATTTTCTTAATTACACCGTGAAGATCTGGATCCACTATTATATGTTATGTTATGCATGATTAGATCCTTAGGCGAAACTCATAACTCTTTTTAACTGGAATTTTCTTTAAGTTTGCGGATTTTGAGGATAAGGGTCAATGAAGGTCAGATTGAGCCTTAAACTAAAGAAAAACCTTACCCCCACATCACATAGCCTTCTAGATGCAAACATCTAGTTCTAGCATCCTCCAATACTACCTCAGGTGAGATTGCAGCCTAGGCTAAGTAGGTTTTTTTTTTCTGAAAGGGTTAGTAGTGTAGGGTTTTGTTGGTTAGCATAGCTAACTTTGAACCTGAGTCCAAGCCCCCTTGAGGAAACAAATGGTTCCATTGCCAGGAAAAGGATCTACTTAAGGGATGTGTTATGTGGCATCCGTGGATACCAACTAAGAAAGAAATCAAGAAGCGGATAGGTCGGTCGTTGCATGAGTTTTTGTAGCTTAGAAGAATTGGAATTTGTGTTTGTTGAAAGAAAGGTGGTTACAGAATTATATTTACATAGAAGTGCATGAATTTTTCTTTTCGGCATTGCCTTGCGAATTACACGAGTGAATGTCCAAATTAGTGGATATCGAAGCTACTTGGAAGCACGCCGATACTATTATGTGGACTCGAGAATTAGTCAAACATCTTCAAAGATCTGATTATAAGGCTGGAAGGGATGTTGATTATTGGATTCATAGTATCTTGGTTGATTTCATCATTGAATTTGAAATCGATACATCTGTGTCTTATAGCAAAGCTGAATGCCGATTCTTCAAAGGTTTGAGAGGCAGGTACCTGAAATCTCTAAAGACCTGGATTAAAATGCTTTTGTGTGAGAAAGGGGTTATGTATTTACATTAACATTTAAGAGAGGTCAGACTTGATCTACGCAAAGTGGAAAGTGATTCACAGTAGATATAGACAATTTCGTTGAAAGCGAATATAGTCCTTTATTGCGTGAGTTTGGAAGTGAAGAAGAAAGAAGTAGCCCTAGTACACCCATAGGTGTGATACAATTAGTAGATTGGGATACTTCTGGAATTCCAAATCCATCCACTCCACCTCCACCTCCACCTCCGCCTCCACCTCCACCTCCACCTCTGCTATTCAGTCTGGCGAATACAATGAAAATGCCTGTATTAGGAGGTCAGGGATCAAAGGATCTCGATCAGTTTTGTTTCATCGTAGGAGCTATGTGGAAGGCACAACAGGTCAACGATGATGACATGAAGAAAGCGTAACTGGTTACAATGCTACAGGAAAGAGAGCTTACCTGGTACATCAAATATTGTATGACTCATCCAACTGCTTCATTAGCTGAGATGAAAGATGCGTTGAATGCCGAATCTAGGAAGCCAAAGTCACAAGATCAGTGTTAGAATAAAGTAAAGGAGATCAAAAAGAGGGTTAATGAGTCTCTTAGGATATAGATCATTAATTGAAGTGTTTACTTAGCCAAGATAATCTTCAGATTTCAGATGAAAAAAATAAGGAATGGTACATAGCTACATTATTGCCTCACTTAATATTGTGGTTATCTCAACAAAAAATTGGGTCTCAGGCTGAAGCATTGGAGATTACGATAAAGCTACAAGCTTTATCAATCCAAGACATGAATATAGGAGTTCAACAGATCCAGTTGCAGTTAGAAAACTTGCATATGGAGTTGCAGGATCTGAAGAAGGGAAAGGAGGTTAAGTCAGAAACACATTTTGAAGTTTGGTGCGAAGTGCAAGATTGAAGGTCATCATAAAGATTAGTTCCCTGTATTCTGGGATTATATAAATGTGTGGGGTCCCAACTCACTAAAGATAGAATCTACTGCATTATAGTGTTAAATACATTTGACCTCTTATCTTTTCTCAATGAAATTATCTGCTGGATCGATCAAATATTGAATCTGGTTATGGCTTAGTTTTGAGTCTTGACCTAAGCAATTCTGGAAATGGACTTGGAGTCCTCATTGGGTTAGTTCCTTCCACCATTAATTTGTGTGGCCATCTCTATTCAATGGAAAATGTCTCAATACTATGTGCCTAATATAGTATGACTTTCCACCATAGAATCGAAACAGGGGCATATGATGATATGCTGGCTTGAACTGGTTCATAGGGCATTTGAGGATGAGGGGCCTACTGTTGTAATCTTCGTTCATCGTTGAAGTGAAGTTTCCTCATAGTTTATTCCTACTTTTGGCTACAAGTGTCTCCTTATTTATTTTCATGGATCCTTCAGACCTGTAATATCTGCCAAATAAAGATGCATGTAAGTAGGTGCGATGTTTGGTGGATAAGTTCCATGTTACCTGGAATTTTCGTGCACTTATGAGAAAATCCTAGTGACATATATATTATCAAATGCCACCAAATGCATAGAGGCCCAATTTTTAATGGTTGGATTGTTGGGTTACATGACTTGTTTAGAGTCAAAATAACTATTGGTTTCCAACAGAGTGCTACTTTATCAAGAGAGTTATTATCCATGAATAAATTGCTACATATATTTTAAAATGACATTTTTTTTACTTATTTTATTTTATGGTTAGGCTATTTTGAGCTACGTGTCTATAGTTGTGAATTCGTTTAAAATGCTCGCGTACGATGTCTAGTTTGGTAGTCAATGCTGTGGTAAAAGTACCCATGTGTACATGGGACCAACCTAAGAAATAGTTAACTAGGAATGCTAGGTATCAAAAGTTCAATTATATTGGTGGGATAAATTGTGTTTGAAAGTATATCTTGCGTGAGATCCCTTTTTGGTATAGTTGGGCAATAAAGTCAATGTATCCATTAATATGTTATAGAGAAAGGAAACAAGATTAGGATATACCCAATAGAGAAACTTAGGATAAGCATAAATAACATTTTTAAGCATGCAAGCAAATTAAAATGATGGTGTTGGAAGGTTTACAATTTTTGAATTTGTGTTTTGGTATCCTTCTATATTCATATATCTTCAATGCTTTAATTCTTATCTGTTACTAGTATTCTCTATGTGTAGAATATGTCAATTCTTTCTTATATTACTCTTTGTTTTCTTGTTAGTAGAATATTATATTTTTTCTTGTTAGTAGAATGTTGTATTCTATAAGTTGTTAAAATTTGGTTATATCAATATTATGAAGAATAGGAGAATTTTTAAAAGAAGAATGTAGTAGTTGTTTTGCTAATGGGGAGTCAACCTAGACAATTGCCTTGGTTTAAACCCCAAAAAGTGATAGATAAGTTATTAACTACCATTTAAGAGGTTGCTGTATTTGTATCTTTCACCTAATATGAGAATTATTATAAGACCGATCACAATTAGCTTAGATTTGGAACATATAGACCTCAGTGGCACAAAAAGTGCTTTCATTAGCTCCTAGTCAATTTGAACTTGTAATCTCTAGAAGATTAAGGATTGAAGGAGAACTAAATTACTAGTTGAGTTAGAGGGGAAACTCGATATCTTATTATACCTTTCATTTTGTTTCTTATTGATAATGTTTTAGTTTATTATTATTAGTTCCCACCATAGGAAGGGTATTATAAAATCTAGTTCATCTTTAAATTCTCATTAGCCTCATACTCTTTAATGAATGACGTTGAAGGATTAAACTTGTCCAATGGTTCATTGCCAATGCATTTACACTTAAACCTTTTATTTGTCATACAAATGAATAGAATGTATTTTCAATTACATTAGACAATTTTTAATGATAAGACTAATTTGAGTCTTGTCGATGATTCAAAAACAAAATCAAAATGATTGTGAACAATCAAGTCTTTAGGAGTTAATATTGATACAATAAATGATTGTTTGTGCACTTGGATCATTGCATTTCAAAGTTGAATTCATGCACTATTCTTCTTTGCTAGAGTTGTTCAAAATAATTGTGAGTGATTAAGTGGCCATAAATGCAATGTTGATTCAATAAACATAATTCTTGTGCATTGCAATCCTTCCAATACAAATACCCCTACATATGTTGATTAAGGTATTTCTAATAGTATCTTATGCACTAGTGACACCTCGATGTCTATGATTTCTATCTTATGTCAAGCCTTACATCTTATTGAGCAAGGTGAATAGAGTTGTATTTGCTTTGAAAATTAGCATCCATCCACTACAGGCCAAACCCTAAGGTTGCTTGTTCTTTTCTTGGCTCTTACATAGGTTATTGGCCGTGGCATATTGGAATTTTCTTTGCTTGGATTTGTATATCAAATCCATTCCTTTTTTCCTTATATAAAATAGTCTAAGTCATAGGGTTCATCGAACTTGAACCTTAGGGTTGAGATTTGATGAGCCTATAAAAAATTTGATTTCATCGAACCTCAAATATGAACTTAATAACAAAATTCAATGAAATCATACATGAAGACATGCAATTTTGATTTAGGGTTTTCTTTCAATTGGATAAAAAAATATAAAAATTGAAGGGCATGCATCATGTGTGTCATTGTTGAGCTTCATCCTCGACCTTGCAGATCTTATTTTCGACCTTCATCCTCAATCTTGAACATCTTATTTTCGACCTTTATCCTCGATAGCACAATTTATCTACAATGTTGACTCTTGTACATTCCTCACCATTGCAATGCATTATGTTGTGTGTATTTTGTAAATGCTTTAGGCTTTGGAATCGACTCAAACCTCCATTTGCTTGGTTTGATCCCTCTTATACAATGCATATTGCAAACTCTCTTCTTGGTCTATTACCTCCCTCCTCTAACAGAAGTTATTGCTTGTAATGATAAATGGTCTTTTATGTCATATTTCATTATAAATTTTATATATGTGCTTGTGTGTTTGTGTGTGGATCATACATGGAGGACACGTTAGAAACTAAGACATATGCATGACGATGATACAAATTCATCATGCATATGTATGATTCATCGATGATATGACTAATACTTGTACATCAATGATGATAAATTGACAAACACAAGAAGTTAACCATAAAATATAGTTTTCTCATTTAGTCATCAAAATAAAAATGTATTTCATAAATACTGAGTTCAAATTCACTGAATTGCAGATAATATATGTGAGAATGCTAATGGAAAATAAAAAATATTATAAAGGGTAGAAATAAGAATTGTAGATCAATATGGAAGAATCTCATAGGCTATAGCTCATCAACATCAAAATCAACATCACTACTGCCATCACTATCTTCTACATCCTTATCCTTTTTATCTGATGTAGTCACTCCATCTATTGATATGGAGGATGACCTCTCAAGAGTATTACAATCATAAAAAGTTACAAGCTTCAAGACTCACTGTTTAAGATCCCTCAACACTATTATCCAAACCCATATCATATGGAAACACATCCCAAAACTTTGTCTTTCCCTTAATCTGTTCTCTCTTTGTCTATAAATAAGATGAAGGTTGGTGTGCACATACACCATTGTCTCTAACTTGGATTCCTCAAGGTAGCTCTTCTCCAAACTATACACATTTCCGTATGTGCTCCAATTCCTCTCATGGTAAGAGAATGAAATGAACTCACAGAGGAGCATCATGGCTAAATATTGTAGAGGAGGGCATGTTGCCCCATGAATTTCCTACCAAGCATAGGGATCCTTACAACCCCCTGTCTCTAATCACATCATAACCTGCAAATCTCTGAGTACTAGTAGAAAATTTTGCAAAGGCATCTTCTACCTCATCAAGTGATACCCTATTAGGATATATTTTTCATAATGCATCATTCATCCCTTATGAAATATGACCATCCATGTGAGGAGGGAATCTACATGGAGCTCCACCATGTAGCCACTCATTGTTATAGTATTTTGGATTTAATGAGTGAGCCAAGAAACAAAAAGGTGTGTAATTCTGGTCCCACCTACTAATAAGAATATACTTTATGGTGGCATAGAAAGACTTCATTAATGTCTTATACTCAGAGCACTCATTCTGAAAAATAATAGTCCTCATGGACTCAATCATGGAATACCATATTTCATTAACCTCTCCTTGAATGGGTTGGTTTGCCTCTACATATTGCAACAAAGTAATGATAGGGTCCATGATCTTAATAGTAAGATCTACCCTCTCCCACCAAGCATCATCTAACATTGTATCATTGACTTCTTTTGGGGATGCTTGATCAATATTTCTTCAAAATGACCAGAACTATGAAATAACCATGGCCCCAAGAATGGTTTTGACCTCCCACAACCGCTTCAACATGATGAATGTAGAGGAAAGCGATGTATGTACAATCTTCAGTGATGATAAATGTGTGTACTCTTTGTTGATTGTGACAACATTGGTATGATTTTGTACAATGTCGTGGATATGTTGTGCATTCTCAATAGGAATTCTAATCCATGACACATAAGAAACAATAGGTTTAAGTGGTAAATTCAGGGAATCGATAATGCAAGGTGTCTAAAATATTTTTGGATATTTACCTTCTTAGATCATGCTAACATCCTTGGAAACAGGTGCATTGTCAATAACTATTTTCACAGAAGAATCAAAACCTAGATCTTCAATAAATTTAATGAACAACTCACCTATATATTGTGCATCCTTGTATTTTCCAAGAGCATCCACTTCTTTGAAGAAAATTTGTCCATCTAAGGAAGAAATCATCATGTTAATGAGTGGATGTCATGTTACATTTGTCCATCCATAACGAGGTATATCAATTTTTTATGCTAGCTACGTTAATTTAATATGATCAACCATTTTATCCACCTTCTTTTCCATAACTAACAATGTGGTTTTAATCTTCTCTGAACTAGGAGGCATAAACCCCAATGAAGCCCCTTATGTTAGATCCTAAGAGATCACAATATATAAAGATGATCATGTATCATTAAATGATATGAAGTTGAGATAGAAAGAAAAGGAAATGTTTAGACCAATCTCTTCTTGCCTCTCTTTCTGAATATATTTTCCATTGAACTAAGTTCACTCCTTTTTGTTCCTGGACTTGCACCCCCATGAGAACTACCAAATGGATAAATGCTTCTCCTTAAGAATGGAAGTGGATCCTCATTCTTATTTTCCATTGATGTTGAAGCCACCATTTCCACACTAACATTGGCTTATGTTTCTAGTTATTTCCTCTTAGATGCACTTACCACTACAAATTTTCGAATTCCACAAGACGTGCCCAACAAATTCCCTTTACACAGAAATAGGTTCTCTTGAATTGATGGTTGCAAAAGCTGTCTCCAAAGAACATTGCCTCCTCCCTTTAGCTTTCTCCTTGGCCCTTGATTTCTTGTAGAATAATTCCACAAGGGATATTTAAGTTCTTGACCTTGTTGTCTTGCTAAAATGATATCTCTCTTAACATTTGAAGGTGTTGTTGTAGCCCCACTTCCAACACATGGAATATTATTGAAACTTGATGAAATTGAAAGAAGGGGGGGGGGGGATTATCAATGGGATAATTCCTTGCCTTCTTTTGGCCCTTTCGTGTTTCCCTTGATTCAACCATGATTGTTGTGAATATATATAAAAATGGATTGTTGTAATGCTCTATGTAAAAAAAACAAATCAGGAGGCTGTTGTAGGAAAACTAACAAATATTGGAAGGGAAATCAACTTACTTGCACCTTGAATCTCCTCTAAAATTCATGGTCCGCCTTTGTTGGTTTCTCACTCACTCCTGCAGCTCCAAATCATAGGATTGAATGTTAACTTTGGCTTGTTGCACTTGGGTCCAACATATACTAGTTCATCTTTCACATTATCAAAATTTCCATCCATAATAACTTGAGAGTGCATGGATTGGATTATGGTCATCATACATAATTTTCCTTTCCTTCGGCCAAAAACATTCAAAATATGAATCATGTTCGTCCACTATATGATCATTATATATTTCTTCCGATGTATCAAGAAATATTTCCTAATACTCCACTATATTTTTCCATTCTTTTATAACAATTGGTTAATCCTCATTATTGATAGTGTCTTTCCACATTTTTATGTATGATGGTATTCATTCCTTTTGTTCTTTTGGGTAGAAATCATTCTCCTTTGGATGTAAGAAACATGGCCTCTCTGTGGGAAGTTTAGGCTAACATTCATCATCTTTATTCTATAGCTCAACTGTTTCTGACCACTCAATATCTCTGATAAATTATTCGTATCTCAATTTGGAACATCATTGAGTATAATAAATTGGAAGTATTGGACATTAAGATGTCTGACTAGTACATTTTTCCCTCCTTGATGTATCCATTAGGGAAAATTTTGAAGGCATACCCTTTGTCAATAAGTGTAGGTGGGAATACTCATTTTTCTTCAATTTTGTTATATGTATCCATCATTTTAGGTAAATAATATACATCGTTACTTCAAAATTCATAAGACATTATTTCATACATTACATCTACGTATTCATGAGTGTGCCCCATGGGAAAGAACCCAACCTCAATAATGATGAAAACACCAAGAGAAGCTAAAGCAATAGAAACATGAAAATCTCATGACTCTTATTATCACTTGCTGTATTATCAAACTGTATAAAAAATGTGGAGGAAGTGATTTAAAATCAACATTTTGATTTTTTGGTCTTCGAGGAGACATAAAGTCATCCTTATACACTTTACCTTTTGAGTAAAGACCACTGTAAACTAATGCCTTTGAAGGGGTTTTTTTTTCTTCCACTCATATAAAGTAGATCACCATACTTATCAAGGTGTGGATCTTCTCGGCCCCTAAAACACTCTGTAAGGGATGCAATAGTAAATTTTGATGATCCCATATGCACTAGATTTGTTTCTAGAACAAACAAAAGCATTGCAAGATAAAATAAATATAACACACTGAATTTGTTAATATTGTAGAATCAAACAAATCTAGCACATAGTATATTCCTTATAGTATAAACAAAAGCATTGTAAAAGAAAAAAATATAGAGCGTGTTAAATTTGTTTCTACCACAAAAAAAAAACATTGTAGGGTAAAACAAATCTAGTTTGCACTAGATTTGTTTCTACCACAACACCAACATTACAAGTATAACAAATCTAACATGCACTAGATTTCCTTCTTGTATAAAGACAAACATTGCAACGTAAACAAATATAGTGTGAACTACGTTTATTTCTAACACAGACACAAAAAAATAATGTGCTATATTTGTTTCTAACATATATACCTAAGATTTGTTTTTTGTAGATTTGTTAGATTCTTAATCTTATAATACCCTATCTAGAAATCATTTGTAATCTTATAGTAATCTAGAAATCATTCTCCTTTGGATTATATTTTTGTATATATGTTATTATCACAGAGATAGCATAGGGTATTATAAGATTACAAAAAACAAATCTACAAACAAACATATGTGCTAGATTTGTTTTTTGTAATCTAGCATAGGGTATTTATTTCTAACATATATATCCTATGCTAGATTTGTTTCTAGTACAAACACAAACATCACATTTATTATAAAGTTGTTTATTAATATTGAGTATTTCATGTTTTTTTACAATTCTTTTCAGAAGTTGTGAAATTGAGTGTATCTGATATTCCAAGTAATGTAGTGAAGAAAACATGAAAAACAAATGATCCACAAACAATTCCTCTTTTGACTTGTTATGGGGGTTTTATATATTATTTATAGTACCTTATATATGTTAGGTTAGTTGGTTCTATTAAATTTTAATAGAACACTATATGAAAATATTTGAAATTAGAATTTCATTTTTGTTTATGCTACTAAATTTTCATTATTGTCTACAAAACAAACAAAATGTTAAAATATCCATATAAGAAAAAAAAAGTTTTTTCATGCCAAATTGTAATGTCAATAACACTTTTTACTTGTAATTTTGAAATGATTAGAAAGTAAAATACATCCAATACATACGAGTTTGTGCAACATTTCTATGTTTAGATATAAACTTGTTTAAATATGTTTTCTTATATGTATCTATTTGGATGCATTTATGGAAACAAAATAGAGAAATTATGAATAATTGCTAATTTTTATGCTCAGAATGATAGTGACATCGAATTCCAATTGGAGGAAATTAAAGAAAATGAAGTAAAAATAGTTTTTTTTTGTCAATTGTAGTGTGCAAAATTTAGACCAAATTTGGTCGAAGAATTTAATAATGATTCCCCAAATTAAATAAATAATTTAATGTTTAAGTTGGATAACTATGAAAAATTCACTAAATATGGTATAAAGAGTTGCACAAATCTTTTAGAATATATCACTAAAGTTCTAAAACACCATTATGGATGAAGAAAAATACCATTTGTAGTTTTTATTTATAATAAAAAATAAAAATTTAGATAAAATATTAAATGATATAAATTCAATGCACAATTACTTTCTTTGTGGAGAGTATGTATAAATAAACTAGAACAAGGCTTTGAATAAAGTGATTCCAAACTTTCTACGTAATTTAAAAAGTCCATGAAAGTTGAATTTGAGAGATCTAAGCTTGTAAATCAATGTGATGAAGTTCATGAAAATTTAAAACATTACTATTTATTTACAATTTTTTTCAATGAATAATTGGATGTACAAAGATGTATAAAAACTTTAAAATGTTTAAATTAAGGTCATGGAATTGTTTAAATTCTAAAGTATTAGTCCAATCATTCAGAGATAAATTTCAAGCATTATTATTTGTTGTACTTCTAATTCCATTTGATATCACTAAGGTTGATCCACTAATCAATCTTGTTAAGATTGTAAATGAAACATATTTAGATGTTAAAAGCATCAAACTTTGGATAGTTGATGGAAAGCACACCATTTAAATAGCAAGAGAAGTTAGAACAAATTTAATATAGAATGTGTATGTGGAATGAAATGGAATTAGAAGTGATATCAAATAGAGTTAGAAGTGCATCAAAAGATGATTTCTCTAGGAATGTTTTGACTAATACTTTAACATTTATATCATCTCGTTATCTCAATTTAAACATTTTGGGGTTTATATGAATATTTTAATGCATACCTTTCTATTGAAAGAGTTTGAAAATAAATAGTAGTGCTTGAACATTTTATGAATTTCATCACATTTATCAACAAGCTTCGCTATCTTAGATTTAACTTTCACATATTTTTGAAATTTTGTAGAAGGCTTGAAATCACTTTTTGTATTGCACTCTTCTAGCTGATTTAAATATAATCTCCTCAAATTAGGTAATTGTGCATCGAATTTATAATTTAGTATTTTATCCAACTTTTTACCTTTTTATTGCAAATAAATAAGTGCAAATGATATTTGTTTACATCTTACATAATGATATTTAATAACATTAGTGATATATTCTAAAATAGTCGTGGAACTCTTTATCCTAGATTTAGTTAAGTATTCATAGTTATTCAACTTAAACAATGAATTCTTTATTGTATTTGGTGAATCAGTATTTTATGTTTCAGTCAAATTTCATCTAATTTTGTATACTCTATTTGAGAAGAAACAAATTTTAATTTTTTCATTGTTGTATGAGTTTCCTCATCGGCTATAGGGAATCTGAATGAGTTATCTCCATCCCTATTTCCCCCGTTGTTACCTCTACCTCCTCCATTATTTCCTCTTCCTCTACCCCTACCTCTACCCCCTCCTCCAAATCCATCTACTACTTCCTCTGTCATGATAGTTTCCTCAGAGTCCTGATAGTCCTCGGGTTCTTCTATTAATGGTGAATGAGGAAGAGTTTCTCCCTCCTCTTCTTAAGGTGATTATACTTCTTTGATTACAATATGTCCCCCTGTAGAAGTGAAGAAAGGTTATTCTCCTAGATCAGATTTAGAAGATAGTGTGGGTGAATCTCCTAATTCGGCTGCTGCCCCTTGAATTCCAGGAATCCTAAGGCCGGGAGTATGAGTCAGAGATGATGGAGTTGTATCTTGTCTATGCCTTGAAGTAGCTAGAGTTGTGAAAATCGAACTTTTGGCCCTCGTTATAAACCTTCCCCTAGAATCTCTTGCTCTATGCATGTCATTGTTTTATTTTTAAGTTGGGCTAATAATTCTCTTTCTAATCTTCCAGATCACACTAGGTGTAAGAAGAGAGCATAATCAAGAAATTATTGAACTAATAACTCTCTTTTCTGATCCTCCAGATCATGCTAGGTGCAAGAGGAGAGCATACTTCAAGAAGTTATCAATGTTTCCCTTCTTTCTTTTGTGTAAGAGATTGGCTACCTAGTTACACTTCCCTGGAAACGGTGCCAAAATGTTTAGTCAATTTAGTATGTCCTAAATTGCTACATTAATTATCAATCCGGGAGTCACAAAATGATGAAGTGTGGCACACTATATGTGCAATACAACCTCTTTGTTACTTTTTATCAATTTTATCTTGTTTTTGGGGGTTTTATCTCGGTTTGTCTCCTAATGCAAATGATAATCCTATTCCTAAGTTTTAAGAATACTTTAGTAGGCAAGTTCGGGTATAGATTTTAATGCAATTATGTCCTCTATAATGATTTCCAGAACTTAACACTTCAGAAGGTCTTAGAACATACTAGTGATGGAATTAATACTTGAACAAGAATGAAAATGTATTTCTATTAAAATCAAACAAATAATGAACTACTGATCATGAAATCATTATCTCTGCTGCTTATCTAAATATAGAAAGAAAAATGAGTTAAGCTACTGCACCCAACAAATAAAAAACTACAAGCTAATAAAAGTAAAATCAAATCACATCATTCATAGTCCGATAGCTCACCAAGTAGTCTAAGCTATGGCTTTAGGAGATAACATCAATGATATGAGCACTTTGATATCTAATTGCAGAAAAGTAAAACTAAAATCAAATCACATCATTGATAGTCTGATAGCTCGTCAAGTAGTCTAAGCTATGGCTTTACGAGATAACATTAATGATATGAACAATTTGATATTTAAACTAGCTAACAAAGCAAGTGAATAAGACTGAAATCAAAGCATATCTGGAATTAAAAAAAGCTAAGAAAAGCAAAGTTAGCAGAGAGGCTAATCTCATGTCACTAGTTATTGCAAAAAGTGTATGAAAATGCCCGGCCCTACTGTATCCTGAAATACACACACACTGATCAGTGTTAGCAACAATATACAAAGCTTGAAAAATCATGTACATGAATGAAATGTTAAAACCATAACAACTGAAATATACACAGGTGGATAACTATGAAATATGTAATGGAAATCAGGAAACAATACATAAAAAATGTACAGCAATAACGAAAACAAAACCTCAGCGTGCAGGGGCCCTCTGCACAGCCTTGGTCAACACGTTATCAGTCTAGAATTACGCTCACACAATCATATAAAACAGAGTCTTGATATATTGCAAAACAGAGGAAGACCCCTCTCGTTACAACAACAGGACCAGTTCACGGCACAGTACAATGACTAATAGCAAAACGACATCAAAAACTAACTAACTCTATGCTTATGCAAATGCTTTATTTATAAGGAAATTACATAACTATTTTCTTATGAAACTACTTCAACAGAGGACACGTAAAAGGATAGCGTCCATGAGTTTAGCATAATGGTTGCCGAGATTATTCAATCTATCAAAAGTGGCTGTTGGATTTGCATTGCGGGGCAGTCTACAGTTGTCAACATGACCCCAGGGATCTAGGAATGGCCACGAATCCTTCACGTGTTTGAAAACAGATTCCTGTTGCCGTAGGACTCCTTCATTGGATCACCATTTGACCACCATTGACCATGGCTTTTCTTAATGAATCTGGCTAAACCAATAGGACTTGATCCATGTCCAAGTCATTCCTGAACTGCCCACGTGTCTTGTTTTTCCTAATTACACCTATAACCTAGAGCTTAACAAAAACAGTCGTGGAAAGTTGAATCAGCTGCGGAAAGTGGCTGCATTTCGTAGATAATACGAAAAATCTAATTCAAATAGCAAACACAAAAACATAGTTAGAAAACCACTTAAATGCTCTTTTAGAATCAATATGCAATGATCTTTGATAGCTTATGGGGTACTAGTGAGGGGAAAAAGTCTAGGAAAATGTGTAGGAGAGATGTAGTTTCAGAGCTCAACAACAATATCATCATACATAATAACTTTCCGTCAAAATAATGGTGACAATTTCCAATATATACATCAAATAAAAATATAATAATGATAATATCATCATCATCTTTAATCAAATCAAAATCATTGTATGATTACCAAATCAAAATGTTTCATAGATATCATTATTCAAAGGTAAATTCATAACATCCATCTAAAAATAGGAATCTCATTATATACAATAATTATTCATAAAAATTAGTGCATGTGCATGCATATCTAGCACCACAAAGATCATCTGCATCATCATTATCCAAACCATCACGATTAGTCTCATCCATGTCATCATCACCAACACTATTCTCATCCACATCATCATCACCAACAATAGTCTCGTCCACGTCGTCATAACCAACTATCACCATCCTCATCATCTTCGTCACCAACACTATCGCCACCCTCATCATCATCATCTCCTGATGTATCCTCAACATAGGATAGATCATCATCTTGGCAGCGATTACCTATAGCATTATGGAAAAAAAAAATCAATATTACATGTTAGTATTAATTCCAGAGCACAACACATATTTTTGTTACACAATGTTAACCATAAAATGAGTTAGGATATAATATCTAATAATACTAAAAAATAGAATGAAAATATGGTTATTGAAAATCCGTTTAGGATTACATACATCAGACTCCATCCACACAATAAAATCGACCCATCTATTTTAGTCTAACACCTATTTTTCCAAATGATTTGGATGTCTTCCATATTTTAGTTCCTGTGAATCACTAAATAGGGAGAAATTAGATAACAATGAGTTTATTCTAGTACAAATTTTATTAAAAAAATATCCCATATTTAGTATACTTACAAAAGTTGTTATCAGTTCTTTTAACTCTTTCTGACCACTACAATGAGCGACTTTTGTCTTTGCTAACTTTTCCTTTGAGGTCTTTTCCTTACACATAAACCAATTCAATTAATTTTCAAACAAAGACACGTCTAAGATACTTATATGTATTAATACCTTCTAAATAATGTTTAACGCAAAATTCAATACCTAAATTCTCTCTTTGCTGACCTTTTTTTGTGCATCCAACTTCTCATATGATTTTACTAGTTATTTCCATATTTTAAAAATATTTCAAATGGTCTTTGTTTCAGCCTTTGAGCTTAAAGCATTTTTAAAAAATTTTGTTGTTTGTTGTATTGAAAATTCTTATAGTTTTGTGACAATTGGAGTTTTACCTTCCTAACTGACCAACCGGTACCAAATTCACTCTCCATGTCCTACAACACCATCCTTTTAAAGTCAAGCGAAATCTTAGAGAAGGTGAGATGAAGATGATATCTAAATAGTTGAAGGCATGATTCCTTTAGCCTATTTATGAAGTGTTTTCCTACATCTATTCTTCTTATCTCCCCTGAACAACGTCATACTCTATCTTGGTACCTAAACTACAAATAGATGATGCATAAGTTGATGACAAACAAGAATTTTCAGTTTCAGGAGTTTCCATCATATAATATGCCTCAACTCAATGTTCTTCATTATTGGTGTCTGATGTTAATGACATTTTTTTCAATTTTATTCTTGAACCTCGAGTGAATGGGGAATTTATCGATTCCCTCATAGCTTGTTGATTACATGGACATAGTTATTAGTTTCAGGGGATTTTGTCTTAAGGAAATGGATTAGGGATTCACCATCCAAAACATGAATTTTTTGAAGTTATTTTGTCCCAAAAACATTTTCAACCAATGACTTTGTTATCAAACTCTTTATCTGTCCAAGTTTCAACGATTTAACCTAAAGCATAATTATAAAATTATAATTCTAACCTCGAACCTAAAACAAAAAAATACATATTATATCATGTGATTATTCTATAAAATCAAAGTAAACTTATCTTTTATGATTGACTTGTACCTCCTTCTCCACTTGCCATTGCCCCAGAGTAGAAGAGATCGAAAGAAAATGGCATTGTCTGGAAAAAGCAAAGGTTTGTAAGTGAATAATATCAAAAGGGCTCTCTGGGGAGAAATATGCAAACAGTTGAGTTAAAAATCTAAGTGAGCAATAAAGACTCTAAACACTAAATTTGAATCGTATCTTTTGTTTTGACAATTTTTCTCGGTTTTTTCTACCCATTAGTTTCAACTTGAGATATGGACCAGTGACAATAAAAGCTGAGAGACTAAAATAGTTTTCTTTGATATTGCTTTGGACTAAAATTGTTTCCTGGAATCAAATTCTCGAATCGTAGGTGATAGAATGGTTCGAATTTTATGCTATCATATGTCATTGAATAGATCTACTATTATTCTTTCACAATCAAAATTAAAGTAACTGTGAGCACTAAAATTCCATGGACATAAAAATAGTTATAAAGGACTTCATGCCATTGCTTTTTCTCCTTCATGTTTTTCTTCTAAAAAAACATTTCCCTTTTTACATATTTACAAAATATAAACAATATTTGATTTTTACCAATTAAAAATTAGATAAAAATCTAATTTCTAAATTCTAATTTGATAAAAATATAACTACTAATTTGATAAAAATAAAATTTTTAATTTGATAAAAATCTAATTAGAAATTAGATAAAAATCTAAAGAGTAGTCTAACGAGGCCACAATTTTTCCCAGAAAATAGTGGAAATTTTGACAAAAATCCAACATTTGTCAAGCATTTTTGTCAAAATATTGTCAAAATTTCCACTATTTTCTGGGAAAAATTGTGGCATCTTTAGACTGTTCTTTATATTTTTTTCTAATTTATAATTAGTTTTTTTTATCAAATTTGAAATTATATTTTTATCAAATTAGAAATTATATTTTTATCAAACTAATAATTATATTTTTACCAAATTAGAAATTAAATTTTTATCAAATTGGAATTTAGAAATTAGATTTGTATTTAATCTTTAATTGGTAAAAATCCACTATTGTTTATATTTTGTAATTAGGTAAAAAGGGAAATGTTTTTTAGAAAAAAAATGAAGTAGAAAATGAAATGGCATGCAGTCCTTTATAACTGTTTTTATGTCCATGGGCTTCTAGTGGTCACAATTACTTTAATTTTGATTGTGAAAGAATAATAGTAGATCTATTCAATCACATACGATAGCAAGAGAGTCAAACCATTCTATTGCTTAGGAGTCGTGAATCTAATTCCAGGAAACAATTTCAGTCCAAAGTAATATCAAAGAAAACTATTTTAGTCTCTTGGTTTTTATTGTCACTAGTCCATAACTCAAGTTGAAAATAATGGGTAAAAAAAAACCGAGCAAAATTGTCAAAACAAAAAATACGATCCAACTTTAGCACTTAGATTCTTTATTGCTCACTTGGATATTTAACTCAATTGTCTGCATATTTCTCACTAGAGAGCCCTAATGAGATTATTCACCTACATTATTTTTTTTCTCTAGGAAACGTCCTTTCCTTTCGATCTCTTCTACTTTGGGGCAGTGACAAGTGGAGAAGGAGGTACAAGTGGATCAAAAAAGATAACTTACTTTGTTTTTATATAATAATCACATTATATAATATGTTTTTTTGTCTAAGCTTCGAGGTTAGAATTAGAATTTTATAATTATGCTTTATGGTAAATCATTGAAACTTGGATAGAGAAATAGTCTGATAACAAAGTCCTTGCTTGAAGATGTTTTTGGGACAGAAGGACTTAAAAAATTTCATGCTTTGGATGGTGAATCCTTGATCCATTTCCTCAAGACAAAAACATCTAAAACTAATAAAAAAGGTCCATGTAATCAACAAGCTATAAGGGAATCAATAAATTCCCCATCCACTCGAGGATCAAGAAGAAAATTGAAAAAAATGTCATGAACATTAGACACCAATAATGAAGAAAATTATGTTGAGGCATCTTATATGATGGAAACTCCTGGAACTACAATTTCTTGTTCGTCCTCAACTCATGCATCATCTATTAGTAGTTTAGGTACTAAAGATAAAGTATGACCCTGTTTCAGGGGAGACAAGAAGAACGGATGTGGGAAAACACTTCATAGAAAGGCTAAAGGAATTGTTCCTTCAAATATTTAGAGATCATCTTTATCTCACCTTCTCCAAGATTCCACTTCAATTAAAAAAGATATGATATAGGACATGGAGAGCGAATTTGGTACTGGTTGGCTGTTTAAGAACGTAAAACTTCAAGTGTCACAAAATTGTAAGCGGTTTCATTTCAACCAAACAAGAAAAATTAGAAAAAAATGCCTCAAGGTCAAAGGTTGGAATAAAGACCATTTGACATACGTTTTAAAGTATGGAAACTAGTAAAACCATATGAGAAGTTCAATGCACAAAAAAATGTCAGTGAAGAGAGCATTCATGTATCGATTTTTTCGTTAAACATTATTTGGAATGTATTAATAGGAAAAGGCCTCCAACGCAAAGTTAGTAAAGATAAAAGTCACTCATTGTAGTGGTCAGAAAGATTTAAAGTACTGATAACAATTTTTCTAAGTATATTAAATATGTGATATTTTTTTAATAAAATTTCTACGAGAAAGAAATCATTGTTATCTAATTTCTCTCTATTTAGTGATTGGTAGGAACTAAAATATGGAGGACGTCCAAATCATTTGAAAAAAGTGGTGCTGCAGTAAAATAGATGGGTTGATTTTGTTGTGTGGATGGAGTCCGATGTATTTAATCTTAACTAGATTTCCAATATATCTTTGAACCATATTTTCATTTTATTTTTTGGTATTATTAGATATTATATCTTACCTCATTTTATGGTTAACATTGTATAACAAAAATATGCATTTTTCTATGGAATTGATACTAACAAGTAATATTGATTTTTTTTTTTGATATATTAATTTTCGAAATGCTATAGGTAATGACTACCAAGATGATGATATAGCCTATGCTAAGCATACATCGGGAGATGATGATGATGAGGCTAGAAATAGTGTTGGTGAAGGAGATGATGAGAATGACGATAGTGTTGGTGATGATGACATTGATGAGACTAATGTTGGTGATGATAACGTGGATGAGACTAGTGTCGGTGATGATGATGTGGATGAGAGTAATCATGATGGTTCAGATAATTATCATGAGGATGATCTTGGTGGTGCTAGATAGGCATTGAAATGCACTATTTTTTATGAAGAATTATTGTATAGAATGAGATTCCTAATTTTAGATGGATGTTGTGAATTTACTTTTGAATAATGATTTCCATGAAACATTTTGATTTAATAATCATACATTGACTTTTATTTGATTAAATATGATGATGATATTATCATTATTATATTTTTATTTGATGTATATTGTTGGAGAGGTAAATCCCCTCTGCGGACAGAGGCCATCCCACTAGCCCAAAATGGGTCTAGCAACAATCAATTCCCGCTACCATGCAAGTTCCTAGTTGCAAACTGAAAGTGGATTATGAGAACCAACTGGAGTCCAACACTAGTGTCATAGAAGAGTTTATACTCCTGTTCCCTTGCTCCGGCAGGTCACGATCCTCACGATCTCCGCGAATGGATACCTGCACATGCAAAGAACGAAGCGAATACAAGCATAAAATCCACTAAATACAACTATATATAAGTCAGAAAGGATATAGATCAAACATTATCATAGCGAACAATAAGATCGGAACCATAATGATAGTCGTTCATTAATGAATAATCAACAGATAAAGATACAACCAAAAAATTGACGTTGATTCTCTCCTCTGGCTGGGCGAGCAGCTATACATGTCTTGCAATAGACCTTCTCTCTCTCAAACTTCCGGCAGCATAACCTCCCTATGCTCCAAGACTCTTACTATCACTCAAGACAAGCGTTATCACAACTAGCATCACTCCAAAAACTAGCTTGTCAAATGCATGAGGACAGACTTTTATAGATGGAGAAGGGGAAGAAGATACAATGCATCAGGACACCCATTATGGATTGGCATTATCTCCAAAAAGCCGCTGTGGATAGATGTCAAGGATAGATGATGACTCTCGACATCTAGAAGATGAGCTTTATCCTCAAAAGACTTCATGACTTGAAGGAAAAAACATCTAGGCGCGCGTTTGTCAAAAATCTTTACCAAACTTGGTTGGCGCGGGTGTTGTTCTAAGACAGAGCACCAATGGTCGCACCCTCTATTGAGGATGTCATTGATTGGCGCGGGTAGTACATTGTGGACCCACGCTAATGGAAAAAGAGTACTTTTTAGGGATATTTTGCAGGAGGTGTCTTCAGGGAACATGAAGTACATACTTAGGGGAACATAATGCAAGTGTTTTTAAGTTATGTCACTGCTCACAGGTCCCGGAATGAGTCCTTCAAAGTACGGGAAAGGGGTAACAGGGACAGTGACCAATGGTGACAAATTACTGTGTAACAGATGCCCCCTAAAGCATGAGGCCCGAGAGAGAGAGAGGGGTGAAATGCTTTACAAGAACACATGTAGCTGCCGTCGAGAATCTGCATTGAGAGGTACAACTGATAGTTCAAGTACATGATGTATGTGGTATGGTCGCAGCCATATATAAGGGAGTACATAATAATCTAGATCCATAGTATGGACGCAACCATCTGGTTAGGATCAATGAATCGACTCAGGTATGGTCGCAGCCATCCAGTGAATGAGTCATGTATCAAGAATCACGCCTGGATTACAACAGACAAAATCCAGGGTCTTGCGCTCCATCTCGACCCGAACAAAAGTACAAGTTCAAGCATGCGAATATATGAGCTAAAGTCGAACATGCATGAACATCGTCTGATTACCAGTCAATATTGAAAACTTTTAACAGACGCGAGAGGTACCACCAATAATGACAATGGCCCTCAAGGTACTATAGGTACAATCTACGGCGTGCGAATTAGTGATCTGGCGTCGAACACCCGTAGAATCATTCGATCGGAGGTCAATGATGAAAACCTCACATCGAACACGAAGAACCTGCCATTGAGGCATGCAGGCTCCAAGGCACCGGAAGGGAGTCTCTAGATCAGCTTCCTAGATAATGAGCTGAAGTCGACAGGAAGTGACATTGATCGAAGGTGGGCCATAATGTTTCCCACATCATCGACATGAGACAGAGAGATAATGTTGTGAATCAGGATTATGTGAGCTTATCAGAGGGAGGTTGTTTCTTTGCAGAGGTCAACTTCTCTTGCACATATCAGCGGCACGACAGTGGAATTGGCAGTATTTGACATCAATGGATCAGAGGTCATGGTGACGAGGCAATGAGAAGATGAGAGGTCAAACAAGATTACCCAAATCCACGGAGGCAAGTGAAAAATGAGATGAGATATCCCCACCCGGACACGAAAGCAGACAAGTGCCATGTTCAAGAGTGACATACTACCCACACGACAATAATTATGGTTCCTTTTTTTCCCCCGCCATTTCTGGCGAGTACCCCAATTATTTTTAACAAGCTTGATGGGGATAACATATGCTTGTGGTGCGTCATTTCGACAAAATCCGATGTCATCAGGTTTTAACGAGTGTGACAAAGGAAGAACTCGGCGCCTTTTCATGTTTAGAGAGTTTGAAAAGACAGCAGAAAAGGAAACTCCAGGGGTGTCCTTTTTCGTAAAGTTGTGTCTCTCGAGCCCGAAAAAGTATAAAACAATGCTCGAAAGAACCGCCCGACCATTACGATCGAGGAGTACTTTTCATAAATAGTGATTTCGACCTGAAAAAGTAAAAAAGCGATCAAAACCACGTCGTTTCGTAACCATTAACGAGTTGAAACGACAAAAACCTGGTAATCTTTTTATGTTTTAACGGTCAACAAAAAGAACTTAAAACGATCGCCCCTTATTAAAGTTTAACGAGTCAAGAGGAGTAACTCGGCAATCTTTTCCTCTTTAAACGGTCAGAAAAGAGCTGAAAGCGGACCTTAAAGTAACCTTTTCAAATGTTTTACCGAGCTTGAAAAAGTGGAAAAAGGAGCTCGTTTCGTTGCTTGAGTTGCACCAACCCCTGTCATCATACAAAAAGAGCGTAAAACCCACTTTGATATTCAAAAATACCCAAAAAAATAATATTTTAAAGGCATTTTAGGTCAAAAAATGCTATAAAATAGTGAAATGGTAAAAAACAAATTTACTTTTTACTTTTCACCTTGTGAGTTTACCATTGGAGGGTTTTGGGTGCAAACTTCAGTCGTTGATCGTGATCAATCCAGGAAAGCAATCGAGCCGCTGTCCAGAGCAGGTAAGAGGTCTCATCCTTAGCTTCATTTTCATTCCATTTTTTCAGTTTTTCATCCATAGATGGGTCCCCTGCAAGAGGAATTGCAAAATTTTAGGGTTGCGCCATTGGCGCGAGTTTCCCACTCGGTATCGCGCCAATGGGATTTTTTTCCCAAAGGGGGCGCGACATTGGCGCGACTGTTTTGAAAACAGTCGCGCCAACCGCGCGACCTAATTTTCCCATAGATTTAACCGTTGACTTTGCAATTTTTCTTTAATTTTGGTTCCACCAGTGATCTAATGATGATATTTTCGACTTTATGGTTGCAGGGATTCGTCAAAATGGCTGTAGAATGGAGAGAAAGAGAGCATGATGCCATAGATGCCATGGCATTAGAGGATGAAGCCTGCATGGATGCTTTGAGGGACTACGACTTAAAGAAATTTTTTGTCACGTCCTATTTCCGTGCACAACCTGAGTTACTACGATTTATCGTGGATGCTTGGGACATAGAGGATCAGGTATTCCGCTTGAAAGATCAGACATTGGAGTTGGATGTTTCCGATGTCTACTTTATCACTGGATTGTCGCGGAGAGGTGCACGGCCCATCTTGATAGGAAGTAGGCCTTCCGGGGAAAAGATGGGGGAGGTGATGGAACGGGTTTGTCCGGGGGCACAGTTTGGATCAAACAGTGCCAAAGTAGATATTGTCACAGTTCCAGACCTAGTACTACGAGTGATACTTTTCACTATCACATGGACGGTTGGGGTACAGGCGCCCCACGAGGCCAACAAGAATCATCTACTGCTGGCAACCGAGTGTCTCCACCCTACGCTATTTGATTGGGCCACAGCAGTGACTACCAACATCAAGAGGCAGCTTACAAAGTGTAAGCGGGGCAACAAACAGTTCAGGTATGGATCCATCGTGGTATCCTTCTTCTTGGAGCGACTGCCGATTTTCCGGATTCAGGGAGGTATAGTGGCAGATCCAGTGCCACGGGAACCGAGGTTGGCTCGATGGGCAGCACTCATGCCCAGAGGAGGAGGGGGCCAGCAGATGGCCTGGAGGCCCGAGTTCTTCATATGGCTTCGTCACCAGATGATCGTTATAGAGGACTGGCCCTATGCGGGCACCGATTTTACTGGAGACCCAGATCTCCCATTGCCTACGGGAGAAGACTGGGATGAGGAGCTTGGTATGAACTCTTTGTGTTTTTGATGTATTTAATTTTTTTTTTTTTTGTAATACTTGCCTGTCTCTGACAACAGCTATATATGTATGCAGATGTTGGTGCAGAGTGACCAGTAGATCTATCTCACATAGCATGGAGGGTACAACCCGCTGCCGACCCTCAGGTAGAGGGTGGTGGGGGTGATGAGCTAGTACAGAACCTTGAGGCACTCACTCGAGGGATTCCAGACTATGCCAGATTGGCGGATGTGCCCTTCGCGTACCAAAGGCACACAGTGGGAGTACCAACTCGCGTCCATCGTCTGCTGAGACGTTTGGTGTGAGCGGTGACATGCTATCATGAGAATCACCGTGATTAGACGCCTAGGTTTCATTTTTGCATATTTTTGAGAGACATGTTGTCTGCGGCCATATGAGATTCGTACATGTATTATTTTTTGGATTATGTAATGCGCGTCGCGCAAACATTATGACACACACGAATATATATACATATGCCTATGGTTTATTATTGTGTTTTCATGTGCTTGCTTGTATAATGTTTTGGTTACAAATTACGCAAATGTCTATCTAATACATGATTAGCTAATGCATCAGATAATGTGTTTAATTGTCGTGGAATATGCTGATATGTGATAAAATCAAAGTTCCTTTCCAACAATCTCACACGCAAATACAACCTTAGAATGCGATTGTCTCTGACGGAATATTTCCCGTTGAGATGGTGGACGACAAGTTGAGAGTCCAGGTTCACTACCAATGCACGAATGCCGAGATTAATTGCTTCAACAAGTAGCTCGATTACAGCACAATGGCGACATTGTTAGTGGTATGACCCAAACACACACCTTGAAAATCTATCGGCTCGCCATGAGGATCATAGATCACCCACGTCGCAGAGGACAAGTTGCGAGTACTGCGGCAGGCACCATCAGCAAAACCAACAGAAGGTGCATCAGACATCTGCACAAGAAGCGAATGACACAATAAGTGGCAGCTACGCCTTTAAAACTGACACACACACACACAACACACTTGCTAGAGTACATGTATGTACAAAATAAAATGTACCAGCATCATGCATAGTACTTTTTTAAATACAGCCCGTTTCGGGGCTTCCCAAGAGGGTTCCCTTCATAATCAATTAGCTCGTAGGCCCCTTTCTGCAAAACTTTCTTGACAATGTAAGGGCCTAGCCACATAGACTCAAGCTTTCCTGCTCCTAGCTTATCTTTTGCTTGATCGTAGAGCAGGACTAAATCTCCCTCAACAAAAGAATGTGGATGTACGGTCTGATCGAAGTGAGTCTTGACTCGCTTCTTTTGTGTTTCGATTGCCAAAGAGGCCAGGCGACGAGTCTCATCTAGCCGTTCCAGGTAAAGAAGGCGTTCTTCTAACGGAGTAGTGTTGGGAAGTAGCTCAACAACCAATTTTAATGAAGGGATTTCACATTCGATTAGAAGGGTAGCCTCTAGTCCATAAACTAGTTGAAATGGAGTGAAACCAGTGGCGTCCTTCACGGAGGTTCGGTAGGCCCACAAGGTAGGGAACAACATCAAATGCCAGTTAGACTTATGTATGCCAACAGTCTGCTGAAGCATGGTAACCAAAATCTTATTGACAGCTTCAACTTGGCCATTGGACTGGGGGTAGTATGGAGTTGAACTATCATGCTGCAAGCCTAGCTGGGTTGTTAATTCCGACATCATATGATTACGGAAATGCTTCCCGTGATCAGTGAAAATGGCTTGAGGGACGCCGAATCGCGAAATAACATGATTGAATAAAAATTGCGCCGCTGTGTGACCGTCTTCAGTTAATGTAGGCATCGCCTCGGCCCATTTATTAAATTAATCGACAGCAACAATAATAAACCCATGCCGCCCGGCCGAGCGAGGGTTACAGGCCATATAATCAATGCCCCATTTGGAAAAAGGGCCGATGGTGACAACAGGGTGCAATGGAGCAGGAGGCGCTCACATCTTCCGCTGGTATATCTGGCACTCATGACAAGAGCGGACGACAAGAATGCAATACTTAAAGATAGAGGGCCAAAAGTAGCCAGCACGGAGGATTTTTTGGGCAGTGGCATATTCGGACACCAGAGTGGTAGTCATTCAAGACCCGCTCAGCTTCTTCAAGAGTTAAACATCGGCGGAGAACAGAGTCAGTGCCGAAGCGATATAGTGTGTCACCAATAATACAGTATGGTTGAGACTGATGACGAATCCTTCGCCGAGCGTCTTTGGACACGCCAGGGCGAAAGGAGGACGTTTGCAGATATATAATGATATCCCCGTACCAGGGGTCAAGGGTGCTAATGAGAAACAAAGTCTCATCTGGAATTTGATCCTCTATGTGAGAGGGCGGGGAAGAAGATGGCAAAGAGCAAAGTAACTCAGCAAAGACAAGGGATTTCTTGGACTTGGCAGTGGTAAATTCCAAGTCGAACTCTTGGAGGATGACAATCCACTTTGAGTACTTGCCCCCCAGCAACTGGCGTGACAAAATATACGTCATGGGGTTGCAATCAGAAATCACGGTAGTGGTGCGCAACAGAATATAATGACGGAAACGTTGGACAGCACAAACGACGGCCAAAGCCAACTTCTCGACATAAGCATATCGAGTTTCCGTATCTAAAAGATTACGGCTGAGATAATATATAACATGTTCAGTGCCATTATCGTCAGCTTGAACTAGAACCATGCCGATAGTGGTGTCGGTGGCGGCCAAATATAGAGTATAGTCACGATGATAGTTCGGAGGACGAAGCAATGGAGCAGAAACAAGGAGACTCTTGAGACGCTCAAAAGATTCCTGAGCGATGGTATCCCAATGAAAAGGGACATCTCACTTTAGTAATCGTGTGAAACATTTGGCCACCTCGGCATAGTTTGGAACGAAACGTCGTAGAAAATTTGCTTTACCCTGCAAGCTTTGCAATTGCTGTAAAGAAGCAGGGGAAGGAAGATTTACTATAGCTTTGACTTTAAGGGGATCCAAACGGATGCCCTCTCGGGAGACGACAAACCCGAGAAGTCGACCGATTCAACGCAGAAGACACATTTGTGAGGATTAAGCCTGATTTGGTAGTATCGACAGCGAAGAAAGATCTCGCGAAGGTGAGTAGGATGGTCTTGACGTTTGGCTGAATGAGCTGGAAGATCATCCAGGTATGGCTGTACAATGTGTCGAATGTCATGGAAAGCATAATTCATTGCACGTTGGAAGGTGTCACCGGCATTTTTGAGACCGAAAGGGAGCTTTTTATAGGCAAAAGTGCCCCATGGACAGATAAAGGCGGTCTTGTGTTGATCAGCAGGAGCAATATTGATCTGGTTATATCCAGAAAAACCGTCCATAAAAGAATACATTTCACTTCCGGCACACTCGTCAATAATTTGATCAATGAATGGTGTGGGAAAATTATCTCTAGGACAGGCTCAATTTATATCACGATAATCGACACAAACATGGATTGTACCTTGTTTTTTAGTCACAGGTACGATATTGGAAACCCAATCTGTGAGCGGGATAGGATAAATAAAACTAGCTTTAAGAAGCTTCTCTACTTCGGCCTTAATAGCTACAGCCTTTCGGCGGTGTACTGGGCGTAAACGTTGACGAACAGGCTTAGCACCTGGGTACGTGATTATCTCATGCACCACTATTCTGGGATCAATGCCGGGCATTTCTTCATAGGACCATGCAAAGATGTCACGAAATTCGCGAAAAAGGTTGGAATAAAGTTGAATCTCCTCCGGAGTACAAGTGACTCCAATGTGAAGATGCTCGACAATCCCTGGTTTCACAGAGATGTCGATGGGTTGGGTTTGCGTAATGTTCGCCATATTTCCTTCAGAGGACACTTGATAAATCTGGATAGGTGTTCGAAGGATTTGAGATGGGAGACAAGGAGCAAACCATTCGAAACAAGGAAGCATATCCTGCTGGGCAAGTAGAAACGAGGAACGATGGTGAAAATCATGCCAAGGAGGTTCCTCGAGAGACATAGTCTCAATAATGGCTTCGTCGGAAGGGAATGTTTCTTTTAAAGGGTCCGAAGAAGTCTCATCTAGAAGCCCTGAGGATGGAGCTAACGAGTGGAGAACCTTGCTCGAAGGAGCAAGTTCAGAAGAGGGAGCCGATGCAGCAATGATTTCGACATAGTTGAGCTCGGCAGGACTCAACGGCATCTGGTCGCCCCACGAATCTACTTGGTCTGTGGGAGGGATGATCCA
The DNA here is from genome assembly GCA_031772625.1 of Pinus tabuliformis. Taxonomy (NCBI): domain Eukaryota; kingdom Viridiplantae; phylum Streptophyta; class Pinopsida; order Pinales; family Pinaceae; genus Pinus; species Pinus tabuliformis. Next base: position 675,273,106 of record CM062816.1, on the reverse strand, counting down.
CGGATCAGAACAAGTAGTAATCATATTGACAGAAGTGACGTTAGGAGGGGGGAGCGGAAAAACACCCATAAGGGCGGGATCTTTGAAAAGTCCAGCTCCCAGACTCTCAGATAAATTTGAGGTATGCTCCACAAAAGGGATGGTGCCTTCCGAAGAGGAAGCGAAGAATGATAGCTGGTCTACGGTAATAATCTTCCCCTAATGAGGGAAACGAATGATACGAAATAAAGATGAAGCTACAACTTTCATCGCGTATATCCAGCTACGTCCGAGAAGGAGGTTGTAGGTAAGAGTAGCATCAACAACTTCAACTTCCATTTCGACCGTCTTCCCTTCCAAAGAGATGGGCAAACGTTGGAGTATACCATAAGGACGAGATGCTCTTCCATCAAAAGCTTCTAAGGTTGTGGGAGACTGGCTCAGCGTAGGAGATCCAATAGCTTTCCAACAGGCGACAAACATGATGCAAGTTGAAGCACCTTCATCAATGACTGTACGATGAATAGTTTTGGAATCAATAATAACCTGTATGAGGAATGCGATTTGGGGAGGCAGTCTCTGCGTATGGCGTTCTAAGTCGAAAGTAATTAAATCCGAGTCGGCTGGGTCTATGCCACCGATAGCGGATAGCATGGACTTCCTCTGAGAAGGGCAGCTCTGGAGAACTTCTAAAGCGGACATAGCCGATGGAGTCTGAGCTAAGTCCTCAACGATATTGTAGTGCTGTGCAGCACAAGCATTTGGGTAGTAAGAAGATTTCTGAAGTACTCCTTTTGGAGGGGGTCGAAGAGGCGTGTTAGTAGTAGGTCTCTTAATGTGGAGCGGACCTGAACTGAATGGTGGAGCACTAGAGGGGATCTCAGGCTCTTTCCCGGCAGATGGCGGATAATCTTTTGTTCGAGTACTGATATTGACAGGTATTGTTCCAACCATAAACACTTGAGAACCCAAGGAAGAGCGAGGCTGAGAAGGGTCAACCACCATTTGAGTTTTTTGAGTTTTGTTGTGAAGGAAAGGGTTCTTTGAGCAACGCAGGAGTCCAGGGAGCGCCTTTCAACAAACGACTAACTTCGGACCACCTAGGGCAGTCCTTGGTATAGTGATCTTCATCACAGATAAGACAAGGATACTTGGGTTTGCGCTTGGCACCGTCCTCGGGCGGAGGTTTAGGGGAGTCCTGTTTAGGTTGATCTGGTTTATTCTTCACTTTCCCTTTCTTCTTTCCTTTCGAGGCTTTGTCTGCCGTGGTGGATTGGACGGCATTGACCTCGGAAGTAACATTCGAAATGGGTATTACCTGAGAAGTCTGTTCATTCGAAGCAGTTTATTTTTGCTTCCAAGGGTTCGCGGAATTTTTCTTCGAGGATGAATTAACAGAACCAATAATACCGTCAACAGTTGGTGTTGGCGGGGCTTTAGATGTTCCTGGTGTCGGGGCGTCAGGCAGATAATCATACAATGTACCTGACTGAGAATACACCAAGTCAAGGTACTGAGTGCGCACGATAGCTTGCTCTTCAGTGACACACGACCCCATGGAATGTCCCGAGCAATTGGGGGAACGAATGAAGTCGTAAACCAATCGGTAAGAAGTCGGTCGGGAATCCAAAATTTGATCATACGTCTACACCGTCTCCATTCATGGATATGATCAGAGATATGCGTAGCCGTTGTCTGTCTTAAGGATGTGAGGAGGTGTGTACCCGTTTCATATCGAATGGGCAACTGAAAATGAGTAATAAATGCCATAGCCAACGAGTTGAAATCCTGAAAGGATCCGCGATTGAGCTCAATATACCACTTAGCTGTAGAGCCAGTGAGAGTCCTTTGAAAAAGGCGAAGCCAAATTGAATCATCAAGCCATGAATTGGATGAACACCAGAGGTGATAAGTCATGACACGAGCTTGTGGATCTTCATTAGCTTTACCATCGAATTTTGGACAGTCACCGGGAATTTTCGTTGGAACCGAAGGCCAATATGGGTTATGGAGAATAGGATCATTGGTCAATTTGGACACATCCGGTAATTCTAAAGTCGCTAAGAAAGGTAATTGAGGATTGAAGGACATCTGGGGCTGCTGGTGGGATGGAACACCAGGGTTCCAACCAACTGGCGGTTGCCCCCAAGGGCTTGGTCCGGACGGATTTGGCCCCATAGGGTTTTGTCTGTAGGGATTTGGGTTTTGCCCCCCAGCGTTCCATGGATTACCAAATGGTCCTGCAGGAGCACCATATGGTTGCGGATAATGCTGATAAGGAGTCGCCTGCGGTTGTTGGTAATTTTGATATGGGGCAAACAAAGGTTGCCCTTGAGGTTGTTGGTAGCCATACGGTGGCTGGACTCCAAACTGAGTTTGAGAAATAGGTGGAGTTTGATAGACTGGTTGGGATTGAACTCCAACTTGCATTTGAAGACCGGATGGGGTCTGGGGTCCAGCCTGGGGCAAAAAACCGGATTGAGCAGTGCCAGAAGGATGTCCTGAAGGTTGGGCTATCTAGCCAGAAGGATGACCTTGTTGATATTGAGGTTGGCCTCCTTGCCCAGAAGGTTGTACCTGTTGGGAGTGGAGTTGTTGTTGCACAGGTGAAGGTTGTCCTAAAGGACCAGATGGTTGAGTGGGCTGGGCAGTTGGTTGGCCTGATTGAATTTGAGGCTGACCAACTTGCCCAGAAGGTTGACTATACTGGACGGTGGGCTGACCATGTGGTTGAGCAGCTTGTCCAGATATTGGACCATACTGGACATTGGGTTGGTTTGGGTTAACATATGATTGACCAATTTCTCCAGTAGGATAACCTTGCTGGATACCAGGTTGGGCTTGCTGAACAGAAGATTGACCTGGGTTACCAGAAGGTTGAACAAAAGAGGGGAAAAACGGACCACCAGCAGAAAAAGGGTTTCCCTGGAAGGATTGCCCTTGTTGGTCTTGATGAGGTGGTCTTGGGGATTGCGCAGATGACACTTGGCCACCATGAAAAGAGGTGGAACCCCAATCAATTGACAACGGGACTGAAATCTCAACAACCGGTTGAGACGACAAATATCGATCGTATGGCCCCTCTGGTGGGACGTTTGATGTAGGATCGAAGACTCCGAATAAAGAAGCCGAAGGACGGCTAAAAATAGGAGTCAAAGAAGCCCCACATACCGTTGGAGCGGTTGTGGTTGAGGTGACAGACGTACTGCGACTTTGTGGAGTGAAAGGCTCCGTGGTGGGAAAAGAAAGTTGTGACCAAATAGAACCCGCGAAAGGAGTTCCAAAGGGCATAACATCTCTTAATGCTTTATAGCCTGGAGGTAGGTTCCCAGTAGTAGGAGTGCTACTAACAAGTGTAGGTTCCGTTGCGGTGGGAATTTCACCGCTGGTCGCAACGGATTCGTCAGTCGAGGTAGGGGATACGTCTTCCATGTCGGAAGAAACTGGTGGGGCGGGAACACGAGGAGAAGTGTATTCCCAAAAAGGGATACCGTCCTCAGAAGGTTCCCAAACAGGGTTCCAATGAAACTTGTAAGTCTCGTCGCCTGGAGCACGAGAACTAATCGGTTGTATACTCGGAACAACAGAAAGAGTTGCACTCACAACCGATATCTCGGAAGACGAAATTGGTAATTCCGCCAGGATGAAACTTCACAAAATCCTAGGGAATCTAACGAGACTAAACCCTACTCAAACTAACGCAAACAAAATCTAACCGGGTAAATGTGTATCGTGGCCGAATAAATTTTAAGACGCAAAGACACAACTTGACCTTTTCATGTTTTAAGAGTCGAGAAAAGGACAAAATGATGACTCTAGTCTCCTTCGAATGTTTAATGAGCACGAAGTGACAAGACGCTCACTGGCACCTTTTCTTTTAAGGAGTCCAAAAAGGATCAAAAGTGACTACTCTGGAGACTCTAGGCAAAGGGTTTACCAAACAATCCGTAAAACTGCTTATACACCTTGGCAATCAGATGAAAACCAAGGACTTCCCGTACGGCAGTCAATCTTCCCGAATGCTGTGTTCAGTGCATTACGGCTTGTAAGGCGGCAGACACAGCTTCCTGTGGATAAAGGATGATAACCTAGTGGGGTCTCCCTTATATACGCGACGGTACGTGGGAGCTCAGTCCGTGCTAGACCGCTATCGAGTCACAAGAGGAGGAATCACCCAACCGTAATGTGAAACAACAGTGACTAGGTTCAACGACGCCAGAACACGTCTCTAGCCTATACCTCTAGAATGTATGCACTAGGTTCCAATGCGTTGTTAGATTCATTCGGTTGATTTTACAGTTGATCTTCAATTAGGTTTCAGTTTTTAGGTCCTACCGTATGTGATCTCTCAAAACTTCCTAAATGCAAACTATATGCCAAAATTATATCATTTCGTTCAATGAATGCTAACTACAGGAGAGTTAAGATTTTCAAACAAACAAAATGAACACCAAATAAGCAACAAAGATCCTAATGCAGCTAATAGCAAAAAATGAAACTTTTTCTTTTTCTTTTAAAAGTGACTAATTGCCAATAACAATAAATGCTAACTAATATAATGCAAAAAGATCATTTGTTTTTTTTTTTTAAATGGCATAACGCACTTAACAAATCTCAAGAGATATTAACAAGCATAAACATGCAAATTTCACTCAATGCAAATAGAACCAAGTCTGAAACACCAAGATGAACTGTCAAAACAAGGAAAATCACAAAGACCTCAATGAACCATGTGATCTAAGCTCAAACGAAGCCAAGCAAAATCCAAACAAGCTAGAGGTGAATTGCTCGAAGCACAGAATAATAAGCTTTGACAACCACTAGACAAGTGTAGAAAACAACCAAAAAGTTGACTGGACAATCAAAGAACCGAAAGCTCCCACGGAAGGCTCAATATACAAAGCCACTAGATGCACTAGGGTTGGGATATAAAATCGATGGAAATAGGCAAACACCCGAAGGATAACGGTAAAAAACCAGTAAAACAGAGTTCTGATACACTCCAGCAACTGAAAAGGATGTAAAAAGACAGAAATCTGAGTTTAAAAAGCTTCCAACAAACAAACTGGCAAAGTTCACAGGACTGGCGCGACTATCAGCCTGTAACTAGCGCTATTAAGGAATTAGCACGAGTTTCTTTTGTGCAACATGCGCCAACTGGCGCGACTGTCAGGCAGAAAAACGCGCCAACACAGTTTGCTGGCCCAAAAAATAAATAAAGCAGCCCAGGGTCTGGTCGACAGTATTCAGACAGATCCAACAGCAAGAAACAAATTTAAAACTGACCCAGAAAGCTCATTTACACTAGCAAGCAAGAGAAAACTAACATGCAAGACAAACTCCAAGCTGTTCGGTTCATAAACCAAACCGGAGATTGACTGAAGTGGCGTTGATCTACTCCGCTAATGCAAAGCAATAGCGTTTCGAAGGCTGCCTGGCCGTGCTTCAGGCTCTGTCCAAGGTTTATGAATCAAACAACAAATAGCTCCTCCCCAGTGGAGTCACCAAATTGTTGGAGAGGTAAATCCCCTCTACGGACAGAGGCGATCCCACTAGCCCAAAATGGGTCTAGCAACAATCAATTCCCGCTACCATGCAAGTTCCTAGTTGCAAACTGAAAGTGGATTATGAGAACCAACCTGGAGTCCAACGCTAGTGTCATAGAAGAGTTGATACTCCCATTCCCTTGCTCCGACAGGTCACGATCCTCACGATCTCCGAGAATGGATACCTGCACATGCAAAGAACGAAGCGAATACAAGCATAAAATCCACTAAATACAACTATATATCAGTCAGAAAGGATATAGATCAAACATTATCATAGCGAACAATAAGATCAGAACCATAATGATAGTCGTTCATTAATGAATAATCAACAGATAAAGATACAACCAAAGTTCTGACGTTGATTCTCTCCTCTGGCTGGGTGAGCAGCTATACATGTCTTGCAATAGACCTTCTCTCTCTCAGACTTCCAGCAGCATAACCTCCCTATGCTCCAAGACTCTTACTATCACTCAAGACAAGCGTTATCACAACTAGCATCACTCCAAAAACTAGCTTGTCAAATGCATGAGGACAGACTTTTATAGATGGAGAAGGGGAAGAAGATACAATGCATCAAGACACCCATTATGGATTGGCATTATCTCCAAAAAGCCGCTGTGGATAGATGTCAAGGATAGATGATGACTCTCGACATCTAGAAGATGAGCTTTATCCTCAAAAGACTTCATGACTTGAAGGGAAAAAACATCTAGGCACGCATTTGTCAAAAATCTTTACCAAACTTGGTTGGCACATGTGTTGTTCTAAGACAGAGTGCCAATGGTCGCACCCTCTTTTGAGGATCTCATTGATTGGCGCGGGTAGTACATTGTGGACCCGCGCTAATGGAAAAAGAGCACTTTTTAGGGATATTTTGCAGGAGGTGTCTTCAGGGAACATGAAGTACATACTTAGGGGAACATAATGCAAGTGTTTTTAAGTTATGTCACTGCTCACAGGTCCCGGAATGAGTCCTCCAAAGTACGGGAAAGGGGTAACAGGGACGGTGACCAATGGTGACAAATTACTGTGTAACATATATATTGGAAATTGTTACCATTATTTCAATGGAGAATTATTATGTATGATGATAATACCATCTTTGGATTTATGTTGTGAATTTATCTTAGAATAATGATATTCATGAAATTTTTTGATCTCGTAATCACATTTGAATTTTAGGTGATTTGATTAAATATGATAAGGATATTTATTAGTATTGTTGCTATTTTATATACGTGTTGAAAATTATCAATGAATCATTATGTAAAATGATATTGGCAACTACTCTACTTACACAATTTTGAAAAATATTGTCTTTCTACCATCTAGTCTGTCTGCTATGAGTTTCCATGATTTTACTTTTGGCCACTGGAGTTATAGAATATGTCCCATGGATCTCTAGGTGTATGTGCAATAATTTGATTTGATCACCAATGGGGGAAGCTCTATGTTGAAATAAAGATTTAGCCCTAAGTCAAGATACATATCAACCTCATGCATTATCTTGGATCTCCCTTAGTATGATGTGAGTCCATATTAGATTGGGAGGAGTAATTTACAATGTGTTCCTTTGAGATGATCTCTTTTTAGATGTTTTGTCTCCCAACTTCTCAATTTGGTTATCATATATAATTTTCTACTTATGTTATATCTTTTGTATAATGCCTGAAACTTCTGACTCAGGCTACAAAAGAATCATCCCCGATCCTCCCTGCACATGGGTTGTGTGCCACTGGGGTATTGTGAGCTAGAGAGAGAATTTATTGTGTCTTGTTCTAGATTGATATATTTTCCAATAAAACATTGGATGAATAAAATCATACAAATGATCACCATTATCACCATTTAGATGAGAACACAAGGCTCCTCAAGGTGGCTTCCTCATACATCCAAGAGAAACATCCAGTAATATGACTACAGATCTACGTATATTTCCTAAAGTAAAAGTGTAAATTTGGATCCTACTACTCCCACCCCACCTTTGGTCCATATTCCTCACATAGTGTTTACACCTTTGAAATCAATTAATGTTCCACCAGTTACCATGACTATAGTGGAAACACATGTTGCACAATCTAAGTAATAAAGATAAGATAGGGAAAAATCAGTAGCGTTGGGGGAACTAACGTTCCTAGCAGAGCTTCCATATTTAATGACATGAAATGTTGGAGTTGTTGAAGAATCAAGGGAAATTAGGTGTAGTTAGATTCTTCTTTGCTTGATAAAAATTTGTTAAGTCTTTTTACTTTTATTTTTAGCTTAATGTTCTTATTATTATTATTAATGCATGCGTGTGTACTTCATCAAATTGCTACCAAAAACATAAGAACAAGAACATAAGATGTTGGCTCTCTGCCAGTGCCAAAACCTCTCTTCTCTTGAGAGGAAAAGCCTTCGGTAAGTTTTTTCTTATTGAAGCTTCTTATTGATCAATGCCAAACCCTAGACCCTTGACTAAAATGTCCTCCAACCACAAGTCAAGTCCTTCCTCCTTTATGCACTTTGTTCCCCAAAACTTAGTCTTCCTTCTTCCAGCACTTTACTTCCTGGCACTTTGTCCTTCTTCCAAAAACTGATAGTAGTCCTTCTTAGGTATCTTCTATAAGAGATATTCCTATTTTGTTACTTGGTAGATTCCTTTACATATGAAGAGTAATTTATCCTTCCTCCATCTGATCCATTTCTTAAGGTGTAGTTGCAGACTTGATATGGCAACACTGCAGCCCTGATTTCTCGTATGTGTGGGAGGTCTCCTCTCTACTTTTGTTCCTTTATCCTTCACTTGTGAGACTCTGTTCTTCGCTTGAGTAGGATGTATTATATGCCTAGGTTACTAGCCCAAAACATCATATATATATGACTTTTATTTTGTTGTTGTAATGACCATAAGGATGCTTTTGTTTCTTGCATGTGTGATTTTTTTCTACCCTATAAAACAATCCTCTTAACTTTGCCCTAGACTTCACCTTGTACACTACATTAGAGACTCCCTTTCTTGTCACTTTTTCACCCTCGTTCCTTTTCTTTGATGATTTCAAAGGTGTTAGATTTTTTTTATAGTGGTGTGGACAACCTCTATATATAGAGGACTATACCTCCTTTTGGGCCGACTAGAAGGTTGAATTGAAGACTGTTTGTAGGCCGACTAGAAGGCTGAATTGAAGACTGTTTGTAGGCCAACTTGCTATCTTTTCTTTGGAAGGATTCTTTGGTGGTGTCTTTGATTTGGAGTAGACTTGACTTTGCTTGGAGGTGTCTCGGACTATTCTTATCTTGGGTTCCAAGCCCTCAAATAATATCAGTCCTTTTTCCTACTCTTGTCTTGGATGCCCTACACATCCTCAAAGAGTATCAAATGCCTGATGATTACCAAATCCTCCCATTCTTTCTTCCCAAGTGAATACAATAATGTTGTGTCTATCACTTCCTCTCAATTGAGGATGACATGCCCAAGTATCCTCTAACAAGGTACTTATCCAAGTTCCTTTGTAATTGGGAACTTGTTATAACTCCCTCTTAGCTAGGGACTTGTCCATTCATCAACAACTTCTTCTTCGTGGGTCCTCGAGCTACTCGATCTCCTCTTATCCTTTGATGTCATGAAGTCTTTGTTTAAACTTTTTCCTAGTAGGGCACCATCCATTGATCAATTTCCTTCCTGGTTAGTCATGTCATTGCTTCCATCATGGAAACTGGCATTCTAGTCATATATCAGGTTCTCTTGTCAACTGTTAATTCCTTGTCATCTTGTCTATGCTTCAGACTACTCTTCACATGGATGCTTCTTTATAATTGCTTGTTCCCATGCTTTGATCTAGTAGTCCTTCATGACTTCATCTTGATATTTCTTCAACATTAAATGGTGCTTTTGTTGGATGGATTCTTCATCATGACATCTTCGTAGAGTAGAATTAGTTATCTACACCTTTCATATCTCCAAGGCCTTCATAGGTTTCAAGGGTCCTTTAATATTTTCCTTTCTTAGTCAGAGTTGTCTTACCTTCTTCCGGGAGATGTCTTCAAAGTATCTTTTCAGATAGTGATTCTTTCTTCACTTGCTTCTTTTTGGATAGATTGGTCAACCACCTTATGCTCCTTGTGGGAGCACTTCTTCATTGCTTGCTTGTAGTGCTAGTCAACATTTCTTCTTCACTTGCTTCTTAGTCAACAATCTTATACTCCTTATGTGAGTATTTCATTTTGTTCATCTTCATTTCATTGTTGTACATGCCTTTGAGCATGTCATTGGTGAAATAGTTTCTTTCATACTTTATCATGTCATAGAACCATTCCCATGACTCAATAATATACATATGATAACATGACTACATTTTGATGCATACATACCTCATCTTGATTCTCCTTTGATCATCTTAGCTTCATTTGGTTGTCCTTGGAGTGGCCCTTCTTGCTTCATCTTAGCTTGCTTGCATATCATCCTTTTCTTGAATCCCATGAACGGGATTCCCAATGAGACATCTGCTTTTGTTTATTAATCTTCTTTTGAAGATTCCATCATAGGCGCTTAAATACCCTTACCCTGCAAATGTTTCTTTCCTTTTGATGATGGAGGTATTCTAAGATTCTTAATCATGATCAATTTTCTTTCATTGTTGATGAGGTCTTATTCTAGGTATGCTCCTTCTACATGAATATCTTGAGCTATATCTACCATGCTTCTATATTCTAGAAGATGTTTCTAACCATGCATTTTGTTCTCATTTATAAATGATCTTTCTACATGAGCATCATGCTTCTAGATTCTAGAAGATGTTTCTCTCCATGCAATTTTATTTTATTCCAACATGATCCTATCCTACTCAGACCTTTGAAATAAGACTTTAAGTAAAGAGTTTGAGTTAGTCATAGTATAGATCCAGATCATCTTCCTTCTTTTGCTTCTTTTCTTCTTCTTTCACCTTTTGAGTCATGTGAGATTCTTCCATTTTTCCTTTTTTATTGTTGTCCTTCTTTAGTTTAGGAGAATTCCTTTTGTAGTGTCCATATTCTTGGCATCCATAACATTTGATTTTGGACATACGTTTGTTGTTTGTTCTTCATGGACTAAATTTTCCAAAATTTCCTTTTGCCTTGACCATGGTAGTAAAAGATTTCTCCTTTGATCCCACATCCTCATTTTCTTTAAGTCTTCTTTACTCTATCTTGCATAGAGATCACATTTCACTTAGTGGGGTGGCTTTCTTCTTTTCATATATGATTCATGTGAATTTGCCCCAATCCTCAAGTAGAGCATTGAGTACTACAATTTTCATTTCTCTATTAGACATGACTTCCCCTAGCTCTTGAAGTTGATCCCTCATCTTAGAGATATTCATGAAGTAGGGAGATATTCCTTCCTTTGATATCTTCATCTTGTACAGTTCACTTCGTAGAAATATCACTTCTCTAGCTTGGTTACCGAGAATAACTCTACTAGTTTATCATAGATTCCTTTTGATGTTTCAAGTTTGGAGACATAAGGAATGAGAGAGTCTTTGATGGATTCTATTAGAATCCTTTGAGCTCTTGTCTCATCCTTATTATACTTGGCTAAGACGTGAGTTTTTTCCTTAGTAGAAATAGTGACATTCCCTTTGATGTGTTCTAGGAGTTCATTATCCTTGAGAAGTAAATCAGTCCTCTTCTTCCATGCATGAAAGTTATTGGTACCTACCATTTTGTTGCTTTCCTTGCAAAAATATATTGATGTATATTCAGAAGGGGACATATACTTGATAGATTTTGAGATGTAGTGGACTTAATTTCTCCTTGAAGGCTTGATGGCTTGCCTTCCTTATATCTTGATGTTCTTTTAGTTGCTTTCTTCCAAGTGGGCTTGCTTGATGATGAGATTTTCTTGATGACTTGTAGCTTGATGTAGGTCCTTCTTTTATTTTCTCTTCTTGTAGGTTGTTTTGTGTAAGGATCTTCTTCTTGCTTTGTAGTCTTTCTTGATGAAAGATAGATGGTAGAACTTCTTGTCCTTGATGTGATAGAGAATTCTTGGCTAGATGCTTCAAATTTTGTAGATGTTGTTACTTGATGAGTGTTCTTGAGATGCCCTTTCCTTGATAATAATTTGTGAAGTATTTTTATTTTTCTTGTTAGATTAAACTTCTTCTTCTTATTATTAATGCATATGTGTGTACTTCATCAAACTGCTACCAAAAACATAAGAACAATAACACAAGATGTTGGCTCTCTGCTAGGGCCAAAACCTCTCTTCTCTTGGGAGGAAAACCCTTTGGTAAGTTTTCTCTTATTGAAGATTCTTATTGATCAATGCCAAACCCTAGAGCCCTAAACAAAATGTCCTCCAAGCACAATTCGAGTCCTTCCTCCTTTCTACACTTTGTTCCTCAGCACATAGTCTTCCTTCTTTCGGCACTTTCCTTCTTGGAACTTCTTCCTTCTTTCGACAACTGATAGTAGTCCTTGTTAGGTATCTTCTATAAGAGATATTACTCTTTGTTCCTTGATAGATTCCTTTACATATGAATATTACTTTATCCTTTGTCCATCGGAGCCCTTTATTAAGATGTAGTTGCAGAGTTAATATGACAACACTTCAACCCTAATTTCTCGCACGTGTGGGATGTCTCCTCTCTACTTTTGTTCCTTTATCCTTCGCTTGAGAGACTCCCTTTTTCTCTTGAGTAGGAGGCCCTATAGGCCTAGGTTACTAGCCCAAACTATGAGATATATATGACTATTATCGTGCTACTGTAATGACCATAAGGATGCTTCTGTTTCTCACATGTGTCACTATTTTCTACCCTACAAAACAAGACTATTAACTTCGGCCTATACTTCACCTTGTACGGTGCACTAGAGGCTCCCTTCCTTGTCACATTTTCACCCTTTACTTGTTCCTTTTCTTCGCTGATTTCCGAGATGTTAGCCTTTCGTTATAGTGGAGTGGACAACCTCTATATATAGAGGATTGTCCCTCCTTTTAGGTCGACTAGAAGGCTGACTTGAAGACTGTTTGTAGGCCGAATTGCTATCTTTTCTTTAAATGGTTTCTTTGGTGGTGTCTTTGCTTTGGAGGAGACTTGACTTTGCATAATTATTTGACTCTTATACATACATATACATGGTGTAACATGCCCTTAAGGTCTTGAACATTTTATTTTGACTATTTGACTCACATATAGCACTTTAACATGTGCTAGACCTATTTCAATGAGCAAGAAACTCATTGGCATATATTATAAAAATAATATTACTGAACCTAGTTACATTTCCTTCAACATGAGTTACATGTTGTCTTGGTATAATCGCTAATGATACCATATAGGTTAGATAAGGAGGATGTTACTACGAGATGTGCTATAAATCCTTGTTTTTCCTTGTACTAATATGATACACATAAGCCTTGCTTTTCCTTGTACTAATATGAGTCATATAAGCTCTAAGAACTAAGCTAATGTCCATATTAATTCTAATTGTTTAAGTTATTGAGTATTCATTATCGAGAAAGCTTAAATTAGCTCATACTATGTTACATTACTCTACATTATAGTTACAATGCATATACAGAGAAGTACTATCTACGTTTATTCATATTAGATAAGACTAACCATAGGGTAAGTAAGGAATAATGAAACCATTGTATTCCAATGATTGTGTATACCTTGGTTCCAATGATTATGGATTTACTGTTTCATAGCTCTGCTAATTGACATGAGGTAGTGTAAAATGTATTTCTTGCTGAGAATTCTTAGTAGTAGATAGAATATGGTCAACGTCCTCCATCTTTTCATATTTTTACTATTCCTTTGGGTCATGGGAAGAGGTGGCCAAAGTTTCATTTCTTGTGTTGATGTGAATTTATTTTGGAATAATGATATCTGCGATGCATGTTGATTTGGTAGTCATATATGTTGAGAATTATTTTATATGAGGACATTTCTACTTTTTTGGATGGATGTTGTCAATTTACCTTAAATTTCTTTATAAACACTGTTATCAATTTGAATTGTGATATCTTCTTTAATGATATTTAGAAACTGTGATATATTTCACTATGTAAAAAAAGGTGCAATAGTAGACACAAAGAAGGGAACAAAACATGGCATACGAAAGGAAACCAAATTGGGCACAAACAAGGACACAAAAATGGACGCCAAACTAGATGAAAAAAAGGAAATACAACTAGATGTAAAATAGGATGCAAAAGGGGATAATAAGTTGGGTGATAAAAAGAAGAAAAAAAATATTCAAATTAAGATGCCAAATGATGAATCAAAGAATGGTGTAAATTTGGGATGCAAAATTGGGCACAAAAAAGGAAAAATAAGGATGTAAGAAAAGACATAAAACAAGATGCACAATGGGGATAAAAAAGGGTGAAAACAAGGATGCCATATTGGATGCCAAAAATGATGCATAATCAGATGCAAATTTAGACTCAAACTTAGACACAGAATGAGATGAAAATTTGGAAACAAAATGAGGCAGAAAAAGGATGCAAATTTGTATAGTGAAAATTATGTAAAATTAGACACCAAAATTGATGCAAAATTGGATGAAAAAGTGAACTTGAATAATCGTGCAACATTGGAAACATAAGTGCAATGTTGGATGTAAAAAGTGATGAAAAACTTGGTACAAAAAAATGCAAAAGTGGACATAAAAAATGGCTCAAATTTGAATGTATCTTAGACATAAAATGGGATGCAAAGGTGGAAACAACACATGGTTTAACATAGGATGAAAATTAGATGTAAATTTGGATTCTCAAAAGGATGTAAAATTGGATGCAAGAAATGGTGTTAAAAACAGTGCATAATTAGATGCAACAAATGATGCAAAATATGGTGCAAAATGGGATGCAAGAAAGGGAGACATAAAACATAAAAGTGGACTTAAAAAATGGTCCAAAAAGAAGCAAAAATTGACACAAAATGGTTGCAAAATTTGGTGCTAAATCAAATTTTAACATATGGTGCAAAGATAGATACCAAAGGTGGTGCCAAAATAGATGCAAAAATACATACAAAATTAGAAGAGAAACTAGTGTAAGACTAGATGTTAAACCTAGCATAAGACTAGATGCAAAACCTGATGTAAGAATATATAAAAAAATTGACACAAAATGGATGCAAAAAAAGGCACTAAATTAGATGCAAAAGACGATGTAAACTTGATGAAAATGATGGTGCAAAAATGGAAGAAAATAATGGCACAATATTAGGAAGGAAAAAACAATGAAAAATAGAGGCAAAAGATGGCTCAAGATGAGAAGAAAAACCTATCATAAAATTAGATGCAAATCTTGGTGCAAAATTTGATGCAAAAAATTATGCATAATCTAGTGTAAAAAAGGATGTAAAATCTAGTGTGAAAAATTATGCAAAATCAGGCGCAAAGGAGGATGCTTTAAAAAATGTAAAATATAGGCATATTTAGCACCATGTTGCTCATCCTAATTGTAAAAAATGCACTAAGATATGGTGCTAAATGCGACGCCAATTTCCTATTTTGTTGTAGTGCTACAAGGTCAATCTGAGCTGTGGTCAAACACGGGCCATCACACCAAAACTTATTCCTACAAGTACTCATCATCCTAGATCAAAAACCACTCATGCACATGCCTCCAATATCGGATGTGCAACATCACGACCCAACAAATATACCACCCTACCAAAGTATCGTCCATCACATGAAACCATCTCACCCATGCCAAAGAAATCTTCGAGTTTCCTGAACAATCCATGACAAGTCATATGAAGTCCACGATCAACAAATCACCACACAACAAACTATTTCCCACTAGGTTCTCCACCGATCCACCATAACTCCTAGCCCATCTCATCGTGTAGTTGGTCGAGACCACATATCCATGTTACCGTTGAAGCATTTGCTCCATGTTCTAGATAAACTCAGCTCCCTCTTAGCTACTTCGTTGTACACACTCTAATCCAATGGCCCTTCAAAGTGGCTATGATACCATTTTTAATTTGCACAACACTAGAGAATCTAGGTTTGGGTCTCATAATCTCTGACATAATTAAAACAAATGCCAAAACAAGACTACCTTTCACTGTAGAATAAACACAACAATAAATTAACTAGTTCACAATTGAAAATTTTTAACTTTTTCAAGCCAACTTCATTATATTAATCAATATTTAATACAATTATCTAGGGCTCCTGTACTAGGGATCGCGACCCTCATATAATCATTGATACATAAATTAGGGTTTGGTGTTAGTCCTTTGATAACCAATATACCCTAAACATAGTACAACTAACTTATTCGCTAATATAACTGACCTTAGCTCCTTTCGATCCACATACCTTGAAAACTAGTGTTGTTCCTTCTATTTCCAGTCTACAACTTCACCAATCTACCTTTATCAATGATCACAATTCCTTTAGGTCACCTAACATGATTCCAAACAATGTTTCCCTACATCTGCCCTTTTCCATCGAACTCATCAGCACATAGGGTCTTTGATTAGTTGTTCACAACTCTATTTGTGAACAGATCTCAGGCTGCCCACTTCTACCTTCCTCAGTTGCTATATGAAGAAAATTCTAGGGCACTGAGGCTGCCCACTCTCACTAAAGATGTACGTCTCTTACATAATGAACTAGGGATGATTAAACTATCCCACTTAGTTATCCTTTGTCCTCCAAGGAATCAACACTTGAGCTCCTCTAATTCTGCCTCTCCTACTAGACTTGAATCCTTCAAAAATCTAGACTTGGGGCTTCTTTTTTCACCCACTAGAATCCCTCCTTACTGAACTTAAGATTCCAAAAAAACACTGTCCAAACTAGACTATTCATCCACTAGAGAACATCGATACAAGAGGACTAAAACATACCTTATTTACCAAACTTCTGTTGACCCTCTTGTCCTTGGCCCTATGCTTTTGCATTGCAATTTTGGACCTTTGATTAGGGCTTCTACAACAATTATTATAGCCCAAAAGTGTGGGTCAAAATCCATCCAAAAGAATATGGTTAATATCCTCCAACAAGCCCTTCCTATTTTCTATCCCTTTATCTTCTTTACAATCCATTGTTGGACTTTCCATCCCTCCTAAATGCCACCTACACGACTCAGCCTAGAACTAGATAACACTAAAAAATAACTAGGGTCTCTTTCTAGAGATATACTCCAAAAAAAGCATAAGAAAAATGCCCAGAAAATTCATCCTCCACATTGACTATTTCCTTCCAAAACTTTCCATATTGTCACAAGAAAATGGTACCCAGAACAATTCATTTCTCTCCTTTGTTAGGGATCCTAATTATGTTGTTTCTTGCACAAAGTGGTTTTCCCTAACTCTTTTATCTTTAGATGTGTGGAAATGATGCTCCCTCCTTTATTTTTATGCTTTCAAGGGTGCAATGACTAGCCGTCCAAAGGGGCTCCTTCAAGGCCACATAACTTGAAACTTTTGTCACAAGATCACACAAACACATAAAAAATTCATTTCTCGCAAATGACAAGGCCTCTCTTAGTTTTCATTGCAGCCCCTTGCTCCATTAAGTGTGTCCCATATTCTCCAAGAATCAAATCCACAATATTCATAATTTTATGCTTTCAAGGGTGCAACGACTAGCCCTCCAAAGGGGTTCTTCAAGGCCAGGGAACTTGAAACTTTTGTCACAATCCCACACAAACACATAAAAAAGTTCATTTCTCACAAATGAAAAGGCCTCTCTTGGTGTTTGTATCAACCCCTTGCTCCATTAAGGGTGTCCCATATTATCCAAGAATCAAATCAACAATATTCATCTTAGTTTCATGCCCACTCCTTTGGAGACAGAACCACACACTTGGGTACACTTGCCCACAAAGCCCATGTGGGGAAAATTCCTCCACAACCTTGTACCCTAGGTTTTAGAGTAACTCCAAAGATACCAATCTCAACATTGACTTTATGCATACGAAGAAAAAATTATATTTTTTTATTACAAAACTCTTTTTGGTGCATATGATACAATGTCATCATGCGTAGACCTTTAAGAACTAAATATTCGTCGAAATATTTGGGTTGAAAAATATGGTGATGGAAAATATAGAAAACCTATTGCTCCTTGTGTGTGGACAAAGGATCAATGCACGCAATTCTTAAATTTGATGTCTCAAACTTGATTTCCCACTAGATATGTATGTGGTAATATTCTAAGCCAAACTGACAATAATAGCTTAAGAAGCCTCAAGACCCATTATGATCATGTCATAATTGAGGATATTTTACCTATTGCAGTCATATCAAGTTTGGAAAATGGGCCAATATTAGAAATTATAGGGTTGGTTCTAATATTAAAGAGAATGAATTTGCATGTGTTAGATCCTTCAAACATTGATAATTTGAGTGGAGAGGTTTTTGAAGTCCTATGCTTATTGGAATGATAATTTTCACCAACAATATTTAATATTTCTATGCACCTTCTTGTACATCTCGAAGATGAACTAGAGAATTTTGGTCCGATAAGAATGAGATGGATGTATCCTATAGAATGGTACTTGAATGTTCTGAAAACGTTTGTTCATAATAAGGCAAAACTAGAAGGTAGCGATTGTCAGGGATATTTAATGCAAGATGCCATAAGATTTTGCATAGAATATATGAAGGATTTTAGTAATGTCAATCGGTGTGTATGAGATGATGACAAAGATCGGAGAGTTGCAGGTCAAGTATTAGAAGGAAATGGATGTCACTTCAAGCTATGAAATGAGGAAAGAATTTCCATACATGCCTACGTTCTTTAAAACACATCCTCATTCGATAAGTGGCGTAAGTAAAATATTATTTACATGATAATTTATTTATTTAATAGCTAAATTATTATCACTTTTATTGTTCATATTCTATGTAGAAAATATGAATAACAGATTCAAATAGGGATGTGTCCATCTTGAAAGCTTACAATTCAAGATTCAAATATTGGATATCTTTCTTTTCCAAAATGTATGATTGGATAGTTGATGCAATTAATGATGCAAAACAAGAAGCTAAAGATATAGTGATTGAGGAAATTGAGCTTTCATTACCTCCAAGTATATGGGCTTCTTCTTTCAGTGGGATGTGGGCCTATGGTATTCATTTAAGATTGGAAGAAAGCGACACAAGCAAGGAAAATTGTGATTGTATTGTTAGTGCAAAATTTAATCATGACACTGAAAAGAACTTTTATTTTGGATTCATACAAGAAATTGTTCAAGTTAATTATGGTGAAACTAGTCCTATATTACTAAAATGTAAATGGATCAATCCATCCACAATACAACATGATGAGTATGGACTTGTATGTGCAAATACATGTCAAATTTTATTGAAGACCAATAAGCCATATGTTTCCCATGTAACAAGAACAACTGCCATTTTGGAACTGTAGGATTCTTTCTAGCATTAAAATAGTAAGATCAACCAATCATGCACACAACAAAAGATGAATACCATGGACAATATGTTTTCTGGTTAGTTTTGAAGTTACCATGGTATTGATACTAAATACACCAATATTTAGACTTATCCCCATAAGAAAAGTAAGGCTTAACTCCATTCAAGTCTGGTCTCACACTTCAATCTATATGATTCCTTTCTCTACTATAACCTCTTTCAATTGTTGCTTCTTATTTGGACGCTTTACCAATCACATATGATTGATTTACCTGGTCTTTCTTGCAGGTCCTAAGAGTGATGTAAAAGCTAGCATTGACTATGAACATTATATAGTAAGAGAGCCACCATTTTATTGCATAAATATACACTTATCCAAGAAGCTATTGCTACCAATGATTTTTCCCTCAAGTTGCCCAAATATACTGGGATCACTTGGTGTACGCATATATTTCATTGTTCAACATGTAGCAATACTCTTGTTGTTAATTTTCCACTCTTCTATGCTTTGTATAATCACTTAGCCCAATTCTTTATTTAATTAGCAATCACTTTCAAATAAATTTAATCTTCCAATAACAAATAGAAATTATAGATAGAATATTAAATTAAATGTACAATAGAAGACAACCAAGAAAAATAAAAAGAGACACAAGATTTTGTCAAAGACCAGGTGAAAACCCCAAAAGGGGGAAAACGATTCAAATTTTTTCTCCTATTAGATTGTCATTAAATGTATAGTAGAAAGCTACAATGTTATGATTCAATAATAAAGAGTCAAAGTCAATTCTTTGACGTATCCAATAATTTGTTAACCAATATCCAAGAGATGAGACCAAAAGTAAAATATGATCAACAAGTCAAATCTAGTCAAAGTCAACAGTAGTTGATAGCAACAAATGATGCCCTAACCAGTCAAAATTTAGTAGTCAAAGATCCTCCAAAATGTTTGATCTTGGCAGCAGAAAATTAAACCTCTTTATCTTAGTCAAAGATGGTAAAAAAGTCCCAAAAAGTTCCTCAGAGGTTGGTTAACCTTAAGGTCAACCCTGTGGTCAAATATCAACTTCAGATTTGTAGTCAACCAAGGTCAGAGTGACAATAAATTTTTTCTCTCATTTCCCTTGAATTCAGCCTCCAAAACTGATCCAAAAACACAATTCGAAAATCAAGTCAACCAAGCCCAAACTCCAAAAGTCAATGTTGTTCAAAGTCCAAAACAAAAGTAGAATTTGACCCAATCATAAATGAATCTCTTTGCTTTTCGCATGTGTGAAAAGAACCTACAATTTTCAGAAGTAGTCGAACCTCCAAGAGAAGAAGAAATGTGCGATCTGATGCTCCAAAGTACTTTGACTTATGGTCTATTTATATGCTTCTTAGGTGGACAAATTTGCTTACGTAGGCCAACTTCTACTTTTTTTTACTTGTGTGTTTAACATTAAAAATTAAAATTTTCCTTGACCAAATTCAATTCTTCCAAGGGAAAGGAGGGGCATTTCTTTATGAGAAAAGTTTTCTGATCATTGGAATTTGGAAGAAAATTGGTCCATTCAAGTAAGACATCATCATGTTAATGAGTGGATGGTGTGCTACATTTGTCCATCCATAATAAGGTATAATACTTTTATATGTTAGCCATGTTAATTTAATATGACCAAGCATTTTATCAACCTCCTTCTTTGCCATAATGAACAATGTGGTTTTAATCATCTCTGAACCAGGAGGCACATACCCCAATGAATCCCCTTATGTTAGATCCTAACACATCACAATAGATGAATATGGCCGTGTAATATTAAATGATATGAAGTTGAGATAGAAAGAAAAGGCAATGGTAAGACCAATCTCTTCTCACCTCTCTTGCTAAGATATGTTGTGTGTTGAACCAAATTCCCTCCTTTTTGTTCCTTGACTTGCACCCGCTCTCGAATTCCCAAATGGATATATGCTTCTCCTTAAGAATGGAAGTGGATCCTTATTCTTATTTTTCTTTGATGTTGTAGCCACTATTTCCACAACAACATTGGCTTATATTTCTAGTTCTTTCCTCTTAGATGCACTCAATCCTATAAATTTTCCAATTCCACAAGATGTGCCCAACAAATTTCCTTTCACATGGAAATAGGTTCTCCAAAATTGATTGTTGCAAAAATTGTGTGTCCAAAGAACATTGCCTCCTCCCTTTAGCTTTATCCTTGGCCATTGATTTCTTGTAGCATAATTCCACAAGGGATATTAAAGTTATTGAGCTTGTTCTATTACTAAAATGACATCTCTCTTAACATTTGAAGGTGGTGTTTCATCCCCACTTTGGATACTATCTAGTGTTGAAAATTGCAACAAGAAATGTTGAAAATAACATCAAGAAAGATCTCGATTTAATTTTGTCCTTAAATTAAATTAGGAATAAAATTGTAATTCCACATATGATGAAAACTTGTATTAGTTAACTAAGCTAATTTTCCCTAGTTGGCTCAGTTAATTTGAGTTGAGGGTCTAACTTGAGTCATGTAGAGTGTCTCCTACATTATAGGAGCCCTGATTGAGTTTATTTTGAGTTGTAATTAATTAATTCAGTCTAACTGAGTTAAAGTTAGTTAAACTAGTTCCAACTGTTGGAGGAACTAGTGGGAGGTCTAGTAGTGTGGTTTTACTATAGTGATGAACCAGTAAAATGATGATTCACTCATAATAACTCATGCATGTTAGATATGAGAGCTACCTAGTTGATATTGGAGTTCAGGGACAATGTACTATTGGTTGTATAATCATCTAAATTGTACATGTGGTGCATGGAGTCATAGGAAGGCATATGAGGATTGTGAAATTCCACTTGAGGAATTTCCCTAATTAATAAGGGTCTAATTCTGGAGGGAACAACACAATAAAACAAGGACTCAGGCAAACAAAAATTGGTTAATTATTGGCCTATGCTTGTTTAGGATGCAATGAGATAGAAAGAGATAGTGCATAGGTTGCTTGGGCTTGAGCAAAGCATTTTAAGATTCTCATATTTTTTTACTAATGCAATATACAGATATCTGGGGTCCCTAGCTGTAGAATTCCCAGGAAATAATTGTGTAATGTGTTTATTGAATTATTTCTCTTGTATGCTTCGTGATTTTGGGATTATTTAATTATTTTCGTTGATGAGTAGAGTAGATTCAAATATATTGTCTTAGGATATTACAATTAGGAGTTTGAATCTATAAGGAATTTCTAAATGGCATTAGAGAAGAAATCACTCTAGAAGAGTTGAATACGATTCTGTCTTTTGCAGGTGAAATCGAATTTGTAGTATCATACTTTGGAGCCAACAGGATGTCATTATATGGATTGAGACTCGAATATTCCCTTGAGGGTAGTTTGAAATATATTCCTTGGAAGGACATGATGGAGGTAGTGTTGAAGCTAACAAGCTTAATGAATTCATAAACAAAGATATTACTAATCCTCAAGATCTAGCAGAGTGGAGAAAATGTGTTGCAAAGGCGAAAAAGATTATCCTAGAAGGAGTTCGAGATCATATTGTGTTAGGCCCCTATAATACTAGTGATTACCCCATTACTATTGTAGTTGTATCCCTTATTAACATTGTTGTGCCCCTATTGTCCCCATATTTTTATTACTGTGCCCCATATAATCCCTCTACTGTTATTTTTGTGGCTTTATATTATTATTGTTAGGTCGGCTGGATTATATTGTGACTCCTTAGACTCCTATATATAGAAAGGAGGTTTTGTCATTTGAATCACCAAAGAATCATTCATTTATGTAACGTAAAGGAGGTTTCCCCCTCGAAGAGGCTGAATTCTAAAGCGTTGATCTATCTTTTCTATCTTTTTGTGAGCTGGTTTCATAACATTTGGTATCAGAGCTTTGGATTCTAGGGTTTCCCTGCTCCAAATAGGTCATTGTAGCATTTTCGCTATAACTTTTATTCTGCGACGTTGTAGAAGTGAAACAAAAACCCATTTGAGACGAAGTCTTACTAAACCTTGGGTCTGAATTTCAGAGCTTTTCACCCTATATTTGCATAGATATGATCTGAGGAAGTTGGTCTTTTTGCAAACTCCTGAATTACATTCCAAACAAGTGACCTAGGGAAAATCATCATAACTTTCTCTCTGAGAATTGGATTGAAATTTCGTAAGAAGGTACAGAAATAAGACAGATTATAGTTTCTTGTATATATTTTTTAGAGCCAAAAGTCGAAACAAGGACACGTGGCACGTCGTACAAGTTCTCTCTTCTGAACTAGTCTATAATCACGTCATTGTGGGAGATTTGGCATAACTCTTCCTTGGATAATCCAATTGTGATAAGACTGGTGGCATTGGAAAGAGGAAATAGAGGGCTACTACAGGTTGCAATTTCAAAACTGGATGATTCGAAATTACAGAGATACATCAGAGGCAATATCAAGCTCCTACAAAGTGAAAAAAGGTGTGTATATTTTTTAAATTTTTGCTTAAGCTTGGTTTGAAAAATTATTTTGAAGGAATTCAAAGGGCATAGTAGAGAATTATTATTGGTAACTGATGCCTCGAGGAAAGAAAATGCAAACACCTAGTAAGCAACCTGAAAGCTCTAGCATGACTCATGAAGAAGAGGAAGAAATGCTACATGATATATCAAAATTACAAGACCAAGTGCAACAAATTTCATTCTCAAAAAAGCTAACAGAAGCTAAGATAAATGGCGTGGAATCTAAGATAAAGGGCATGGAAGCTAAGATTGACGATTTGAAGATAGATTTGAAGACAGATTTGACAAATTTTCTACAAGAAATACTCAATAATGGTGAAAGGGTAGTAGAGGAAACTCATGATGCGAACAAAAGAAATGTTAATCATGATTTCATAGACTCTAATGTTGGATCGAAGACCCACCATATTCCAAAAATCGATATGAGGAAGTTCGATGGCAAGGATCCCGCAACAAGGATATTACAGATGGAGCAATTTTTCGATCTCAATAATGTGCAAAACAAACAGAAAGTATGTATTGCAACTTCATATTTGGAACCAAATCAGTTTGTATAGTATTAATGGGTTTGCTCTCGTAAACAAATTATCACTTGCGCAATTTTTACGGAAGAATTGACAGCACATTATGAGGATACAAAAAGTAACACTTTTTTTAGCCAATTGATAAGTCTCAAACAAAAGGGTTCAATAATGGAGCACATTGAGGAGTTGCAAAAATTGAACATGAGGGTAAAAAATATTCCAGAGGAGCATAGGATTGATGTGTTCATAGGGACCTTAAAGGATAATATCCAACATGATGTTCGCACTTGGGAACCTGATTCATTAGAGAAGGCATTCAGGTTAGCAAGAAAATGGAAAGCAAAATTATGGCAACCAGGAAGCATACCACTCACAATTATAAAGATGGAAGTGTTGTTGCCCCTAGTCTTCCATAACCTATAAGGTTGACACCACAACAATTGGGAAAAAAAAGAGCAAAAGGGCTTTGTTACAGTTGTGATAGCAAATACACTAAAGGTCATAAGTGTGCTGAGAAGAAATTATTCTACATAGATTGTGAAGAGGAAGAAGAAAATGAGCAAGAAAGGTCAAAAGAAGAGGATATACCCCAGGAACAAAGCCTAGATAAAGAAGAAATGAATTCAACCATATCTTGTAATGCATTGGTTGGAATTACCACTCCTCAAACCATCAAGATAGAAGGACAAATCAAGAAGAAAAAGGTAATAGTGTTGATTGATTTAGGAAGTACCCACAATTTTATTCATTGTAAGGTAGCAAAAGAATTGAATTTCTTCCTATATCCAACACCAGAGTGTCAAGTCATGTTTGCAAATGGAGGAATAATAAATTGCTCTGGAAAGTGCCATAATATCAAGCTATCCATGGGAGAATATGTATTGACTAGCCCAATGCTTTCCATTCCAATGGGAGGTGCTGATGTTGTACTAGAAGTTCAATGGCTACAATCCTTAGGTACAATAGCTTTTAATTTTCAAGAACTTTTCATGAAATTTTTTGCAGAAGGAAAGGAAGTTAAATTAAGGGGTATTGTAGGGAAACCTAGAAAGATAATCGACTTTAACGTTATGACAAAGCTTCTAAAAAAGGAACAAAGAGGTGTAATTGCACAATTATGTTCGCTAGATGTTTCCACATCGAAGTCATCTATTTCTTCAGATCTCCAAAAAGTCTCAGACAATCATTCCAAGGTATTTGAGACTCCCAAAGGTCTCCCACCTATTCATGATCATGATCATGGTATTCATTTGATTCCAGGAAGTGTTCCTCAAAACATCAGGCTGTACAGATAACCCTATGCCCAAAAAAGTGAAATTGAACGTATGGTTGCAGAAATGCTAGAGGCTGGTATAATTCAACCTAGTCAAAGTTATTTCTCTGCTCCAGTAGTATTGGTGCACAAGAAGGATGGATCATGGTGCATGTGTCCAGATTATAGGGAGCTCAACAAGCTCACTATTAAAGATAAATTTCCCATTCCTGTCATTGATGAATTACTAGATGAATTGCATGGATCAATTTACTTCACCAAGTTGGATCTTCGTTCAGGATATCATCAAATCAGAATGAAGACTGAAGACATTCCGAAAACAACATTTAGAACTCATGAGGGTCATTATGAATTTTTGGTCATGCCTTTTGGCCTTACCAATGCACCTTCTACATTTCAAGGTTTGATGAATTCCATTTTCAAACCCTTCCTTATAAAATTTGTGTTAGTATTTTTTGATGATATACTAATCTACAAGAAGTCTTGGAAGGATCATGTTGACAGGGTGCTACAACTATTGGAGGAGAAACAATTATATGCAAAAATATCCAAATGTTTCTTTGGAGTACAAGAGGTGGAATATTTGGGTCATATTGTATCTCATGAAGGAGCTAAGGTAGACCCTAGCAAAATTAAAGCGATTAAGGAATGGAAAATCACCACATCCATAAAGCATATGTGAGGATTTATCAGGTTGACAGGGTATTATCCCAAGTTTGTTAAGAATTATGGGAGAATAGTAGAACCTCTAACAACATTATTGAAGAAAGATGCATTTTCATGGACTCCAGAAGCAACAAAGGCCTTCGAACATCTTAAAGAGGCAATGTTCCAAGCATCGGTCTTAGCTACACCGGACTTCACAAAAACTTTTATTATGGAATGTGATGCTTCAGGAAATGGAATTGGTGTTGTTTTAATGCAAGATGAAAGACCCATTGCTTTTGAAAGTCGTCCAATCAAGGGAAAGTTTTTACACAAAGCTATTTATGAGAAGGAAATGTTGGCAATACTACATGCACTTAGAAAATGGCGACCCTACCTAATGGGAAGACACTTCAAGGTAAAAACGGATCATGATAGTCTTAAATACTTTTTAGAACAAAGATTATCCTGTGAAGAGCAATAAAAGTGGGTCACAAAGATGTTGGGTTATGACTTTGAAATCATCTACAAAAAAGGGAAGCAAAATGTGGTGGTAGATGCACTCTCAAGAAAGGATGAGGATGTGGAAGCATTGTTGTGCGCCATTTCTATTATCCAACCAGATTGGATAAACGAAGCAAGGAAGGAATGGAAGAATGATGAATAAGTGTGTGCACTTATTCGAAAGTTACAACAAGATTCCAGTACATCTGATACATTTAGTTGGAAAATTGATTCGTTATGGTACAAATATTTCTTATACCTCTGTAAGAATTCCCAACTCAAACAAAAGATTCTTATGGAATTGCACACTTCTCCCTTAGGAGGGCACTCAGGATTTTTAAAAACTTACCACAGGGTTAAGAAGGAATTTTTTTGGGATGGACTTAAATTGGATATTCAAAAGTTTGTGGCAGAATGTTTGGTTTGCCAACAAAATAAAGTTGAAACAATTAAGACCCCCAGTCTATTACAACCTTTATCCATTCCAAGCCAACGTTGGGAGGAGGTTTAAATGGATTTTATCACAGGTTTACCCAAGTCTGAGGGAAATAGTGTCATCATGGTGGTAGTTGACAGACTTACCAAGTATGCACACTTTTGTGCATTATCACATCCATTTAAAGCTAGTATAGTTTCTACTGCATTTATGGAAACAATTCAAAAGCTACATGGAAACCCAAAGATTATTGAAAGTGACAGAGATCCCATTTTCAGTGGAAATTTTTGGACAAAATTATTTTCTTGTCTTGGTACTCAGTTAGATCATAGCTCATCTTATCATCCTTAATCTGATGGGTACACTAAGATAGTAAAAAAATGTTTGGAAAGATATCTTCATTGCTTTGTATCTGATAAACAGACACAATGGGTCAAATGGTTGCCTCTAGTTGAATGGTGGTATAACACTTCCTTCCATACAGCAACAAAAATGACCCCATTTATGGCACTTATTGGATATCATCCACCATCCATCACATCATATTTAAGAGAAAATTCTAAGGTTCAAGCAGTGGAACATCACATCGAGCATCAACAACAAGTCCTCCAACTCTTAAAGGATAACCTCGTGTTGGCACAAAATAGAATGAAACGATAGGCAGATCAACATCGCAATGAAAGAAGTTTTGATGTAGGTGATTGGGTATTCCTGTGGCTACAACCATATAAACAAATGTCCCTCAAGCAAACTAAGAAGGATAATAAATTATCACCAAAGTATTATGGTCCGTACAAGGTGTTGCAAAAGATTGGTACTATGGCATACAAATTGGAGCTTCCTGTAGCTTCTCGAGTGCACCCAGTTTTCCATGTTTCATGTTTAAAGAAGGTAAACAAATGTCCCTCAAGCAAACTAAGAAGGATAATAAATTATCACCAAAGTATTATGGTCCGTACAAGGTGTTGCAAAAGATTGGTACTATGGCATACAAATTGGAGCTTCCTGTAGCTTCTCGAGTGCACCCAGTTTTCCACGTTTCATGTTTAAAGAAGGTTATAGGCGACAAGTTCCCAGTTCAAACAATATTGCTAGAACTTGACGAGGAAGGAAAAATTATATTGGATCTGGAAGCAGTCATAGAGACAAGAACTCGACAGCTACAAAATCGATCAATTTCAGAGTATCTCATCAAGTGGAAGAACTTATCCGCTGAAGATTCCACATGGGAGGATGAGAATTTTATAGAAAAGCATCCAGAACTACTCAAGCGTTGAGGAAAACACTTTTTTGAAGGAGAGGGGCATGTTAGGTCCCTATAATACTAGTGATTACCCCATTACTATTGTAGTTGTATCCCTTATTGACATTGGTGTGCCCCTATTGTCCCCATATTTTTATTACTATGCCCCATAGAATCGCTCTATTGTTATTTTTGTGGCTTTATATTATTATTGTTAGGTCGAGTGTGTTATATTGTGACTCCTTGGACTCCTATATATACAAAGGAGGTTTTTTCATTTGAATCATCAAAGAATCATTCATTTGTGTAATGTAAAGGAGGTTGCCCCTTTAAAGAGGCTGAATTCTAAGGCGTTGATCTATCTTTTCTATATTTTTGTGAGCTGGTTTCATAACATATTGTCTCGAACCTCCATGGTAAGGAGACTCCATATGCAATGTGGAAGGCCTTGAAATACCTGTTTCAAAATAATAGTGACCATAGGAAGCTAGCACTGGAGGACAAGCTCAGAAAAATCAATATGGAGAAGGGCGACATAATACCAAAGTACTTGACCAAGTTCAGCCAATGTCAGGATGAGCTTGGAAGCATCGGTGTTATAGTGGCTGAAGATGATTTGGTCATCCTAGCACTTCTAGGCCTTCCCAAGAGCTGGCATACGTACCAGGAATAAGTAAATGAGAGGGAGAAGCTACCAGAGTGGAGTGTTTGTGGTCCAACTTGGAGCATGAAGAGATTCGACAGAACACTAGAGATGGAACCTCATCCAAAGAAGTGGAAGAGTATTTTGCGTTATTAAAGAAAGAAAATAAATCCAAGCGAAAGAAGTCCCAAGGCGAGGAGGTAAAGAAGAAATAATTGTCCAACATCAAGTGCTTTCACTATCATGAGTTCGGGCACTATGCCACGAAATTTTCACACAAGAAAGCAATCATGAAGGAGCCTACAATAGCACCAGTAGGTGAAGCTCTAGCTTCACAATTCAAATTTGATTTTACTCTCATTGCATGCATGGAAATCATAGTAAGGGGAAGCATGTGGTATCTCGACAATGGTGCCTCGTTCCATATGAAGGGGAATAGAGACCCCTTCAGTTACTTGGAGGAGAAACACCTCAAGAAGAATATAGATTTTGGAGATGACGGGAGGTATAGTGCGACCGATATTGATACAATTAATTTTCATAGGGAGTTAGGTTCCCCTCTCAATCTCACAGATGTGATGTATGTTCCAGGACTAAAGAAGAATATTGTTTCTGTCACAGTATTGGAAGACCATGGCTACATTGTGATATTTAGTAAAGGAAAGGTTTTCCTTAGACACATTACCACTGGATAGGTGAAGCAGATCGGTGTCCGAGTTAAGAATCTGTATGCACTTGAGGTATAAGATGCATGAAAAGGCTTGAGGAGCAAGGAAAAGGTCATAGACTTGGTGGTTGAGAGGGAGCATAAATTACCTCTCAACATGCAGCCTTAGAAGTAGCCTCAACAAGTTGTGGAGTAGCCACAATTGGAGAAGCAGAGAGGAGGACAAGTGGAGACATCTGGTCAAGTAGAGACCTCCAGTAGGGGGAAATTTTGATCTAAGTGGGTATATGGAGCACATGTAACCATACCTCCAGGTGTGAGGTGGGACGATATGAAACCTTAGTCCAAGAGTTTTAGAAATTGGACAGGATCCATTAAGGAGTGTTTGTCTCATGGAGCATTACCTTGCTATGGGGCCCCACAATATTCAGTAGCAGGAGGATTAGTTTTAGTGAGATACTGAGGAGTGTAGATTAGTGTTGACAATAGAGTAAGAAGCTCAGTGGCAGAGTCAGCAGCAACATAGTTTTCATAGTAGCTAGTTGCAGACACATTTATTTAGTTTATTTTATATATTTTTGGATGCTTTTCAGTTGCATATGTTGCAATAGCAACAAAAACAATGAAAATTGTTGCATGCAGTACATTCCAAAGTTGTTGGATTGGGATAGATGTAAATCATTTTCTTGTTGAGAGCGAGTGTTGAAAATTACAAGAAGAAATATTGAAAGTAACATGAAGAAAGATCCCAATTTAATTTTGTCCTTGAATTAAATTAGGAATAAAATTGTAATTCCACATCTCATGACAACTTGTATTAGTTAAATAAGTTAATTTGACTTAGTTGGCTCAGTTAATTCGATTTGAGGGTGTAACTTGAGTCATGTAGAGTGTTTCCTACATTATAGGAACCCTGGTTGAGTTTATTTTGAGTTTTAATTAGATAATTCAGATTAACCGGTTAAATTAGTTCCAATGGTTGGAGGAACTAGTGGGAGGTCTAGTAGTGTGGTGCTGCCTACACTATAGTGTGGTGTGTGGTGTTGCATGCACTATAGTGTGGTGCTGCTTGTAGTGATTAACCAGTAAACTGATGATTCACTCATAAATAACTCATGCATGTCAGATCTGAGAGTTACCTAGTTGAGACTGGAGTTCAGGTACATTGTACTATCAGTTGTATAATCATTCGAATTGTACAGGTGGTGCAAGCAGTCAGAGGAAGGCCTACGAGGATTGTGCAAGTCCAATTGAAGAATTTTTTTACTATCAGTTGTATAATCATTCGAATTGTATAGGTGGTGCAAGCAGTCAGAGGAAGGCCTATGAGGATGGCGCAATTCCAATTGAAGAATTTCCCTAATTAATAGGGGCTAATTCCCAAGGAGACAACGCAAGGAAATAGGGACTTGGGTAAATGAGAAATTGGTTAGGTATTGGCCTAGGCTTGTCAAGGAAGCAACAAGACAAATAAAGATAGTGCAGAGTTTGCTCGAGAAAAATATTGTAATCTTCTCATATTTTCTCACTTTAATTGTTTTCACTGATGTGTAGAGTAGATTCAAGTCTATTGTTTTAGCATATTATAATTAGCACTTTGAATCTACAAGGAATTTTTACATCTAGCATAGACATATAAATTGAATGGTTGGTAAAGGTATTAAAACACTTACCTCATCATACATCTCACATTGTCAAGATTAAAAAAATCATAAAAATTAACTAAATTATAACTATATTTTAAATTATTATTATTAATAATAATAGTTATAAAAAATCATTATATGAGTAACAATATTTTTAACCATAGAAAATTACATTCACCTTAGCATAGAGATTTTTTATATATAAGTAGGCTTTGTTATAATACCATGGGCCAATACCATAACTATCAATAGAACATGCCCCAAAAACCATAACTCTTATATATATATATATATATATATATATATATATATATATATATATATATATACAGATAAAATCTCTATCATCTATTTATTAATTATTCATAATTAAATTAAAATTCTAAAAATTCTATTCTAAAATAAACATTTGTATTTAAATAAAAATTAACAAATTTATAAATATTAAATTAGAATAATTCTAAATTAGTAATTCTTTAAATACCAATTAAACTTTTAAGCTTAATAACTCTTTAGATATCATTTAGAGTATAGTTAGAGTTAAGCTAAACGTAACTCGGATCCCCATTATAACTATCAATAGCACATGCCCCAAAAACCATAAGTCATATATATATATATATATATATATATATATATATATATATATATATATATCCCTATCATCTATTTATTAACTATTCATAATTAAATTAAAATTCTAAAAATTCTATTCTAAAATAAACGTTTGTATTTAAATAAAAATTAGCAAATTTAATAAATTAACAAATTTATAAATATTAAATTAGAATAATTCTAAATTAGTAATTCTTTAAATACCAATTAAATTTTTAAACTTAGTAACTCTTTAGATATTACTTAGAGTATAGTTAGAGTTAAGCTAAACGAGTAACTCGGATCCCCATTAAGGTTAAGATTAAAGTGAGAGTTATTTTAAAATAACATAGTTTTGAATACTTACTAATATTAAATTAGAATCACTTCGATAAGTTAAACTCTTTGAATACCAATTAAACTTTCTAACTTAGTAACTCCTTGAACACAAATTAACGTTTCTAAGTTAGGCAAGTTAGAGTTACGCTGCATGAGTAACTCTTTGGATTTCATTAGGTTAGGTTATGTCGGCGTCATTGCAACGCTTTATTTTAAATGCCGAGTAATATTTCTTTTAAACGAGATGGGTTCAGCTTCGTATGTGGAAGTTTACCACCAGTTTAGTAAAAAGTTGCCCTAATTTCATACCCACTTCAATCGCATTAACCTTTTTGTAAAGCTATTACAGATCGGGCTTCTTATTAGTAAATTCATTGATCTCTGTTTTTGAGAGAGGGTATTCCAAGATAAGAGGACAACGACGCTTCTGAGAAAGTGCCGACGCCTACAGGGAATTGGTCGCATTTCGGTCGAGCGATTCTCCCATCGTTTGAGGCCGAGAGGAAACTGGTAAGCCTCCGTTTTATGTTTCAGCAAATTTACAGTTGCTCAACGATTCCTTGCATTGTTTTTGGGGGTCGTTTATGAATTTTTTTCACTGCAACCTTTTAGCTATCTGTTACCACAAGTGTTTTATGAATTTTTTTCATTGCAACCTTTTAGCTATCTGTTACCACAAGTGTTTCCAAATAGATGCATGGGAATGAAAGTGGTTGACATCTTTGTATGGAGTATAAGAATGCAGAATGCATGTCCATATCAGGCACCCCAACAATTTTAAACAGGGTAGAATATAACTTTAAATTTTTTCCTAGGATGCTTTGGTCATGTGAAAGGATTCTTTTTTATTCAATCCATCCTGTTTATTTCTACCTTTTCTACAAGATGGTTGTTTCTATCTAGTCACAACGCAGTTTTTTTCGTTTTTTTAATAATGGAATCCAGAATTAGGGTTTTTTTTTTTTTAAAGGATTTCACGACTAGTGTTGTGTTCCTGGAATAGGATTATAGTTTTAAATACATGCGATCTCTTATCTTTTCTCAATGAAATTATCTGCCTGCTCGATCAAATATTGAATCTGCTTATTGCGTAGTTTTGAGTCTTGACCTTAGCAATTCCGGTAATGTGTTGGGGGTCCTCATTGAGTCAGTTCCTTCCACCATTAATATGTGTCGCCATGTCTATTCAATGGAAAATTTCTCAATACTATGTGCTAAATATGGTATGACTTTCCACCATAGAATCGAAAAAGGGCAGATGATGAGCTGCTGCAGATTGATTATCTGCGGGCCTGCGCTGGCTCGTTGGGCATCTAAGGATGAGGGGCTTACTGTTATCGTTGGGCATCTAAGGATGAGGGGCTTACTGTTATAATCTTCATTCGTCGCTGAAGTGAAATTTTCCTCATAGTTGATTCCTGTTTTCTAGCTACAAGTCTCTCCTTATGTCTTTTGATGGATCCTTCAGACCTGTACATCTGCCAAATATGGCTTCATGTTCATTGCTTTCCTATAGATTTCAAATAAGATGTATGTAGGTAGGCATGATGTTTGGTGGATATGTTCCTTGTTACTCGGAATTTTCGTGCACTGAATGAGAAAATCGTAGTGACATATCAAACGCAGCCAAATGTATAGAGATCCAGTTTTTAATGGTTGGATTGTTGGGTTACATGACTCGTTCAGAGTCAAAACCACTACCGGTTACCAACGTAGAGCTACTTTAAGAGAGTTATTATCTATGAACAAATTGATGCCTATATTTTTAAAATGCCATTTTTTTTACTTATTTTATTTTATGATCAGGGTATTTTGAGCTACGTGCTTATAGTTGCGAATTTATTTAACATGCTCCCGTATATCTTCATCGACACTCGTTTTGTCAATACTGTGTTAAAAGTAGCCATGTGTACATGGAAACAACCTAAGAAATAGTTAATTAGGAATGCTAGGCGTCAAAAGTTCAATTAGGATAATGTGTGTTTGGAAGTCTCTCTCGCCTCAGATCCCTTTATGGCACAATTTAGAAATAAAGTCAATGTATACATTAATATACTATAGAGAAAGGAAAAAAAAATAGGTTATACCCAGTAGAGAAACTTAGGATAAGTATAAATACCATTTTTAAGTATGGAAGTAAATTAAAATGTTGGTGTTTGGAGGTTTACAATTTTTTAATTCTTATTTGTCATTAGTATTGTTTATGTGTAGAATATGCCAATTCTTCCATATATTTATGTTTGTGTTCGTTTTTCAATATTCGATTTTTTTGTTAGTAGAATGTTGTATTTTATAAGTTGTTAAAATTTGGTTATATTAATAATATAAAGAATAAGAAAATTTTTAAAGGAAAAATGTAATAGTTAGAATCCTAATTGGGAATCAATTTTTATAATTTTTTTTAGTTTAAACCCCAAAAAGGGAAAGATAATTTATTGACTACCATTTGAGAGATTGCTATATTTGTTTCTTTCGTCTAAAGTGAGACTTGTTATAAGAACAATCACAATTAGCTTAGATTTGGAACATATAGACCTCGATGGAATCCTCTTTCTAGGAGTTCAATCTCATTGTTCCCTTTACAGACACCCACAAATGGACTATCTTCTTCATTAGAATGGGTAAGGATTCTTAGCTACCTTTCTAAACCTTCTTAATCCTTCTTAATGAGAGTATTGGTTGTAGCCTGAGAGGTCAAAAGTACCTTGTAGTAGTACCCATTTGAGTAGGACCAATGAGTTGTTCACTCGTGTTTTCTCAACAAGCAAGAATAAGTTTCCCAGGCGAGGGAGAAGAGAAATTATCTATGCCGGTTGACGAGACTTTCGTCTTGTGCATGAGCTATGATAGATGAATAGAATAGATCATGCACAGTTTTAGTCAATTTCATTGCCATTAACATTTACCAACTCAAATGCTTCAAACAATACATAGAGATACAAAGAATTTCACATAGTAATATAACTATACATTCATCAACACAAACCTTGATCTACATCCTTATGGCCTCATTCATCCCTTAATTGGGCATTTTATATATTATCAAATTTTACACCATATGACCATTAGGTTCCTCTTAGATTTATATTGAATATATAGATAAATGTAAATAGATATAAATTGGTTTTGGATCCTATTCATTCTCCTAATATCACTCCTAAGATACTACAAGCTATCAACCACAATCCTATTTAAATTATTCCTATTAGAGTAAATTTGATTACATTCAAACCATTCATCCTAATATTCCTCAATATTCTAGAATAATAACTCAACCTATCTAAAACTCATAAATGTATCAATTTAGGAAAATACAATTTATTTACGTAGAAGAATAAAAATTCTTCTCAAAAATCAAGAACCCTTCTTAAAGATTCTGTTCTCCAAAGATGATTTTCTTGAAAGTTCTAAAGCTCCTGCATCATATAGCATGGCAATAGAAATTGATACAACCACAGGTAGGTATTTTGATACCCCTTGTAGGTTGTACTCTTGTAACAACGATAGATATTTATGCCAATAGGCGTTCCTCTGCTAGTTTGGCTTGGGTAGATCCAACAAATCAGAGACTTTGATTTTCGTCCTCCTCCTTCCAATGTGAATTAGATACGTGTCACTCCTCCTCTAGTGTTAACTCTTGTTCCAATGTAGGTGTCATTCATGTGTTTTTGATAACTGTTGTTGAGGAAATGAAAATTATGTTTTGGAGTTGTGCCAATGTAGATGTTGTTCCTATGTTTTTTTAACTGCTATTTCAAAAACGGAAATTATCTTTTGGAGTTGTGCATGCACAACATTTCAGTGTATGCAAAATTGCTGCCTTTTCTCTACTTCCCATAAAGCAAGGTTGTTCATGCATTTAATCTACATAGAAGATTAGGTTCATATATCTTTGAAATGATTCATTTTCCTTACTTGGCCACAAGTATCTTCTATCAAAATTGGTATGTGAAAGAGCAATATCTCTCCTTGATGATAAGGTGTCTTTACCTTTGCTCAATATATGTCAAAAATATAATTAGGGACATTTTTGAAAATGTGCATAAGATGTAATAAATGAGATATTAATAGATCCTTCTAGTAAGGGAGATCATAAAATATGGATTTCCTTTTCATTTCTTTTGGCATTTCAAGCATAACTTGTTCTGGTTCCTAAATTGAATGAACATGATGAAAAAAAAGGTTCCAAGCTTTTGATTCAATATCTTCATACATTTTAAGCCAATCGGTTGGACCCATAACCTTGGGAGGAGCTTTATTTTTAAATTTTCCATGAAATTTATTCTTTAGGCGATTTCTAAACCTATGGTCTCGTGGTAGAAAAACCTTATTTTTTGCATAAACAACTTTGTGTTGATCTTTAGAATATCACCCCTCGAATTGTTTTGCACATCTTGGACATGCAAAAATCCCTTTTGTTTGTAGCCTTGTTATTCAATATATAACTTACATAAGAAAACAATAATAATGTAATACTTATATAGAAGTTGAATTGAAAATAAATTATGATATACTGCAAATATGTAGATTATTTTATAGCTTACCAGAACAATCACCAAGTCATGGGAAATCATGAATTCTCCAACATAGTATGCCATAAAACATGAAGGATCTATTTGATCAAGGATGTGATATGTTATACATTCTTATGCCCTTCCATAGTAGTTGCATCTCATCAACAAAATGCACAATGTAAATATCCATTTTTTTCACTTGATGTTTTCATAGAGTGATGAGAGTTAGCATAAGGTGTTCCTTTACAGCACTCATCTATGGGGTAATATTTTATACTATCATTACAACTAGCCAAACACAATAATTTTAGCTTAGTAAAGAGAAAGGGCACCCTCCATCCATTGTAAGTCCTAACTTAGTACTGCGAGGTTCATCTTTGAATTTTCTTGGCCATTTTTCCTCTATATGTTTCATTGCTTTGGAGACCAAAGGAATATACATGAATCCGTATTTACTCCATTTCTTTGCATTCCATCAATTGTGCCGATCTGTTGTAGTCTAGGAATAATTGGCATGTGTTGTAAAACCTTTTTTGGAAGGGTAGGACCTTGTACATTTGTATGATAGCTTTTCTCTTTGCATATAGGGCATTCTTCATCTCTATATAATATGCAATCATTTTTACATGCATGAATTTGCTTATATTCAATCCCCAACTCAACCAACAATTGACACACTTCTCTACAAGTTGATGGAAACATATTATCTTCAGGGGATATTTTATCCTTTAGAGCCTTGCAAGTTTTTTTTCAGACTGTGTTAGAAATTCATTTATCATATTACCATAATTTTTTTAGATGGTAGTGCTTATCTTCAATCTTCTCTTATTCTCCTTAATGTATGAAGTTTAAATGGACTTAATTTGATAATCTACTTTTGATTTCTTTTAATTCATTGACGTTGATATCATCATAATTATGTTGGTGGGAATTTCCCTTTATATCCGCATCATCATTATTATGCATATGATCATAACCATCACCATTGTTTACCCCAAAGAAACCTGTTAGCATTTCGTTCAATCCTTCTTTATGCATTACATTTCCATTAACATGAACACTTCGAACAATGGATAACATGTCATCAGTGTATGTTAATTTCATCAATTCCACAATTTTTTTAGGTGGTAGTGCTCTCTTCAATGCTTCTCTTCTTCTCCTAGTATGGTTTAAAGGATGAATTTGATAATCTCAACAAGCAGATTATCATATATATATATATATATAATTAAATAAATTATATAAATATATATATATATATATATATATATAAAATAAATTAATAATATATATATATTTGAAAAATATAGAAAATATAGTTTAAAAAAAGCCACAACAATTTCATATTTTTGGATTTTCTTCCTTATATTGTAGATTAATTTCTAGCTGAACTTATTTATAACACCCACAAAGTATAATAATTGTATTAGAATATTCATCTGATGTATTATCATCATGTTTAACTTTTTGTTGATTGCCGTTGACTCAATTGTCATATCTTCTTCCACCAACTTTCTCATGCTATGTGATTTAATAGTATGGGGTATAATCTTGTATACAATGTTGGTTGTTTTATAGTAAAGGGTTTAACTTTGTATTTGTTGCAAACACATTTTCCACCAAAAATAATCAACAACATGCATTATTTTTGTCAAGTTTGAATAATAAACTATATAAATTACTAGGTTTAGGAAAAACAAATGGAAATCTAATATTCATTTTATTAATATTTCATAAATTAATGTGATATTTAACTACTTGATACTCCAAATCATGTTTTTTTTTTTTGTCTTCATTAGAAATAACTCCAGTTGTTTCCATAGCCTCCCCTAGGTCCTGTAATGCATAACAATGATAGCAATTTTTTATTAAAGTCGTCTATAAGATTGTTATAATCTTATTTCTTATTCAATGAAGCTAATTTTCATGTTAGTTATTTGCATTTTCAATTATGGAATTATTCACCATTGTTGCGACACTCTTATGATAAGGATTGAACCTAATTAATAGTTGTTGTGACTGGCACCACTGCAGTGGGGGGCAGGTTGCCAGCTACCAAACATGTAACACTAAGCCATGTTAGGTAATGTAAATGTCTCCATTACTTGATATGAGACAAAACTAGGCTAGGGGTAGAGAAAAGGAGTCTGAGTGATAATATATGGTGGAAATTTGATATCAATTGGTGGTGTATCTGCAGGTTCTTATGGTGTATAGTCCTGGTATTAAATTTTTAATTATTTATTTATTAAATATTTATAATTAAATTAAAATTTTAAAAATTCTATTAAAAAAACATTAATATTTAAATAAAAATTAACAAATTAATAAATATAAATATAAAATTTCTTTAATTAAATTAGAATAACTCTAAATTAGTAATTCTTTAAATACCAATTAAACTTTTATACGTGGTAACTCTTTAAATATCGTTTAGAGTATAGTTAGAATGACGCTAAACGAGTAATTAAAGTGAGTTATTTTAAAATAATATAGTTTTGAATACTTGCTAATATTATAGCAGAATCACTTCAATTAATATTATATCAGAATCACTTCATTTAAGTTAAACTCTTTGAATACCAATTAAACTTTGTAACTCGTTGAATACAAATTAAATTTTGTAACTTAGGCAAGTTAGAGTTACGCTGCATGAGTAACTCTTTGGATTCCAATTAGGGGCAGCTTATGCTGGCGTTATTATTGCAGCACTTGATTTTAAATGCCCAGTAATATTTCTTTAATGCGGAGGTTTACCACCAGTTTAGTAAAAATTTGCCCTAATTAGACACCCACTTCAATTGCATGAGCCTTTTTGTCACGCTATTCCAGATCGGGCTTCTTATTAGTAAATTCATTGATCTCTGCTTTAGAGAGAGGGTATTCCAAGATAAGAGAACAACGACGCTTTGAGAAAGTGCCGACGCCCTGAAGGAATTGGTACACATTTCAGTTGAGCTTTTCTCTTATCGTTTGGGGCCGAGAGGAAACTGGTAAGCATCCATTTTATGTTCAGCAAATTTAAAGTTTCTCTACAGTTCCTTGCGTTGTTTGTGGGGGTCGTTTATGAATATTTTTTCATTGCAACCTTTTAGCTATCTGTTACCACAAGTGTTTCCAAATAGATGCATCGGCATGAAACTGGTTGACATCTTTGTATGGAGTCTAAGAATCCATGTCCATATCAGGCGCCCCAGCAATTTTTAACAGGGCATAATATAACTTTAAATTTGTTCCGAGGATGCTTTGGTCATGTGAAAGGATTCTTCTTCATTCAAGGCATCCTGTTTATTTCTACCTTTTCTACAAGATGGTTGTTACACATGGGACCAACCTAAGAAATAGTTAACTAGGAATGCTAAGTATCAAAAGTTCAATTATATTGGTGGGATAATTTGTGTTTGAAAATCTCTCTTGGGCGAGATGCCTTTTTGGTACAGTTTGGCAATAAAGTCAATGTATCCATTAATATATTATAGAGAAAGGGAAAAAGATTAGGATATACCCAATAGAGAAACTTAGGATAAGCATAAATGACATTTTTAAGTGTGCAAGCAAATTAAAATGATGGTGTTGGAAGGTTTACAATTTTTGAATTTGTGTTTTGGTATCCTTGTATATTCATATATCTTCAATGCTTTAATTCTTATCTGTCACTAGTATTGTCTATGTGTAGAATATGTCAATTTTTTCTTATATTTTTGTTTTTTTTTCTTGTTGGTAGAATATTATATTTTTCTGGTTAGTAGAATTCTGTATTCTATAAGTTGTTAAAATTTGGTTATATCAATATTACGAAGAATAGGAGAATTTTTGAAAGAAGAATGTACTAGTTGTTTGATTAATGGGGAATCAACTTAGACAATTGCCTTGGTTTAAACCCCAAAAAGTGATAGATAACCTATTAACTACCATTTAAGAGGTTGCTATATTTGTCTCTTTCACCTAATGTGAGAATTATTATAAGATTGATTACAATTAGCTTAGATTTGGAACATATATACCTCGGTGACACAAAAAGTGCTTGCATTAGCTCCTAGTCAATTTGAACTTGTAATCTCTAGAAGATTGAGGATTGAAGGGGAACTAAATTACTAGTTTAGTTAGAGGGGAAACTCGATATCTTATTATACCTTTCATTTTGTTTCTTATTGATAATGTTTTA
This sequence comes from Pinus tabuliformis, assembly GCA_031772625.1. Lineage (NCBI taxonomy): Eukaryota > Viridiplantae > Streptophyta > Pinopsida > Pinales > Pinaceae > Pinus > Pinus tabuliformis. Next base: position 675,232,521 of record CM062816.1, on the reverse strand, counting down.
GTTTATTATTATTATTAGTTCCCACCATAGGAAGGGTATTATAAAATCTAGTTCATCTTTAAATTGTCATTACCCTCATGCTCTTTAATGAATGATGTTGAAGGATTAAACTTCGCCAATGGTTCATTGCCAATGCATTTACACTAAAACCTTTTACTGTCATAAAAATGAATACAATGTATCTTCAATTACATTAGACAATTTTTAATGATAAGACTAATTTGAGTCTTGTTGATGATTCAAAAGAAATTCTAAATGATTGTGAACAATCAAGTCTTTAGGAGTTAATATTGATACAATAAATGATTGTTTGTGCACTTCGATCATTGCATTTCAAAGGTGAATTCATGCACTATTCTTCTTTGCTAGAGTTGTTCAAAATAATTGTGAGTGATTAAGTGGCCACAAATGCAATGTTGATTCAATAAACATAATGCTTGTGCATTGCAATCCTTCCAATACAAATACCCCTACATGTGTTGATTAAGGTATTTCTAATAGTATCTTATGCACTAGTGACACCTCGATGTCTATGATTTCTATCTTATGTCAAGCCTTACATCTTATTGAGCAAGGTGAATAGAGTTGTATTTTCTTTGAAAATTAGCATCCATCCACTACAGACCAAACCCTAATGTTGCTTGTACTTTTCTTGGCTCTTACATAGGTTATTGGCCATGGCATATTGGACTTTTCTTTCCTTGGATTTGTATATCAAATCCATTCCTTTTTTCCTTATATAAAATAGTCTAAGTCATAGGGTTCATCGAACTTGAACCTTAAGGTTGAGATTTGATGAGCCTAAAAAAAATTTGAGTTCATCGAACCTCAAATATGAACTTAATAACAAAATTCAATGAAATCATACATGAAGACATGCAATTTTGATTTAGGGTTTTCTTTCAATTTGATAAAAAAATATAAAAATTGAAGGGCATGCATCATGTGTGTCATTGTTGAGCTTCATCCTCAACCTTGCACATCTTATTTTCGACCTTCATCCTCAATCTTCAACATCTTATTTTCAACCTTTATCCTCGATAGAACAATTTATCTACAATTTTGACTCTTGTACATTCCTCACCATTGCAATGCATTATGTTGTGTGTATTTTGTAAATGCTTTAGGCTCTAGAATCTACTCAAACCTCCACTTGCTTGGTTTGATCCCTCTTATACAATGCATATTGTAAACTCTCTTCTTGGTCTATTACCTCCCTCCTCTCACAAAAGTTATTGCTTGTAATGATAAATGGTCTTTTATGTCATATTTCATTGTAAATTTTTTATATGTGCTTGTGTGTCTATGTGTGGATCATACATGGAGGACACGTTAGAAACAAAAACATATGCATGACGATGATACAAATTCATCATGCATATGTATGATTCATCGATGATACAACTAGTACTTACTACTACATCAATGATGATAAATTGACAAACACAAGAAGTTAACCATAAAATATAGTTTTCTCATTTGGTCACCAAAATAAAAATGTATTACATAAATACTGAGTTCTAACTCACTGAATTGCAGATAATATATGTGAGAATGCTAATCGAAAATAAAAAATATAAAAAAGGGTAGAAATAAGAATTGTAGATCAATATGGAAGAATCTCATAGGCTATAGCTCATCAACATCAGAATAAACATCACTACTGCCATCATTCTCTTCTACATCCTTATCCTTTTTATCTAATGTAGTCACTCCATTTGTTGATATGGAGGATGACCTCTCAAGAGTATCACAATCATCAAAAGTTACAAGCTTCAAGATTCACTGTTTAAGATCCCTCAACACTATTGTCCAAACCCATATCATATGGAAACACATCCCATAACTTTGTCTTTCCCTTAATTTGTTCTCTATTTGTCTATAAATAAGGTGAAGGTTGGTGTGCACATACACCATTGTCTCTAACTTGGATTCCTCCAGGTTGCTCTTCTCCCAACTATGCACATCTCCGTATGTGCTCCAATTCCTCTCACAATAAGAGAGAATGAAATGACCTCACAGAGGAGCATCATGGCTAAATATTGTAGAGGAGGGCATGTTGCCCCATGAATTTCCTACCAAGCATAGGGGATCCCTAGAACCCCCTATCTCTAATCATATCATAACCTGCAAATCTCTGAGTACTAGTAGAAACTTTGCAAAGGCATCTTCTACCTCATCAAGTGATTCTCTATTAGGATATACTTTTCATAATGCATCATTCATCCCTTATGAAATATCACCATCCATGTGAGGAGGGAATCTACGTGAAGCTCCACCATGTAGCCACTCATTGTTATAGTATTTTGGATTTAATGAGTGAGCCAAGAAACACAAAGGTGTGCAATTCTTGTCCCACCTACTAACAAGAATATACTTTATGGTGGCATAGAAAGCCTTCATTAATGTCTTATACTCAGGGCACTCATTCTAAAAAATAATAGTCCTCATGTACTTAGTCATGGAATACCATATTTCATTAACCTCTCCTTGAATGGGTTGGTTTGTCTCTACAAATTGTAACAAAGTAATGATAGGGTCCATGATCTTAATAGTAAGGTCTACTCTCTCCCCCCAAGCATCATCTAACATTGTATCGTTGACTCCTTTTGGGGATGCTTGATCAATATTTCTTCAAAATGACTAGTACTATGAAATAACCATGGCCCCAAGAATGGTTTTGACCTCCCACAATTGCTTCAACATGATGAATGTAGAGGAAAACCATTTATGTACAATCTTCAATAATGATAGATGTGTGTACTCTTTGTAGATTGTGACAACATTGGTATGATTTTGTACAATGTCATGGATATGTTGTGCATTCTCAATAATAATTCTAATCCATGACACATAAGAAACAATAGGTTGAAGTGGTAAATTCAGGGAATCGATAATGCAAGGTATCTAAAATATTTTTGGATATTTACCTTCTTAGATCATGCTAACATCCTTGCAAACAGGTGCATTGTCAATAATTATTTTCACAGAAGTTCAAAACCTACATCTTCAATAAATTTAATGAACAACTCACCTATATATTGTGCATCCTTGTATTTTCTAAGAGCATCCACTTCTTTGAAGAAAATTTGTCCATCTAAGGAAGAAATCATCATGTTAATGAGTGGATGTCATGTTACATTTTTCCATCCATAATAAGGTATATTAATTTTTTATGTTAGCTACGCTAATTTAATATGATCAAGCATTTTATCCACCTTCTTTTCCATAACTAACAATGTGGTTTTTATCTTCTTTGAACTAGGAGGCATAAACCCCAATGAACCCCCTTATGTTAGATCCTAAGAGATCACAATATATAAAGATGGTCATGTAACATTAAATGATATGAAGTTGAGATAGAAAGAAAAGGCAATGTTTAGACCAATCTCTTCTTGCCTCTCTTGTTGAATATATTTTCCATTGAACTAAGTTCCCTCCTTTTTGTTCCTAGACTTGCACCCCCACTAGAACTACCAAATGGATAAATGCTTCTCGTTAAGAATGGAAGTGGATCCTCATTCTTATTTTCCATTGATGTTGCAGCCACCATTTCCACACTAACATTGGCTTATCTTTCTAGTTATTTCCTCTTAGATGCACTTACTAATACAAATTTTATAATTCTGCAAGATGTGCCCAACAAATTCCCTTTCACACAGAAATAGGTTCTCCCAAATTGATGGTTGCAAAAGTTGTGTCCAAAGAACATTGCCTCCTCCCTTTAGCTTTCTCCTTGGCCCTTGATTTCTTGTAGAATAGTTCCATAAGGGATATTTAAGTTCTTGACCTTTTTGTCTTGCTAAAATGATATCTCCCTTAACATTTGAAGGTGTTGTTGTAGCCCCACTTCCAACACATGGAATATTATTGGAACTTGATGAAATTGAAAGAGGAGGGGAATTATCAATGGGATAATTCCTTGCCTTCTTTTGGCCCTTTTGTGTTTCCCTTGATTCAACCATTATTGTTGTGAATATATATAAAAATGGATTGTTGTAATGCTCTGCATGTAAAAAAAAAAATCAGGAGGTTGTTGTAGGAAAACTAACAAATATTGGAAGGGAAATCCACTTAATTGCACCTTGAATCTCCTCTAAAACTCATGTTCCTCCTTTGTTGGTTTCTCACACACTCTTGCAGCTCCAAATCATAGGATTGAATGTTGACTTTGGCTTGTTGAACTTGGGTCCAACATATACTAGTTCATCTTTCGCATCATCAAAATTTCCATCCATAATAACTTGAGAGTACATGGAATGGATTATGGTCATCATACATAATTTTCCTTTCCTTGGGCCAAAAATATTCAAAATATGAATCACGTTCGTCCACTATATGAATCATTATATATTTCTTTTGATGTATCAAGAACTCTTTCCTAATACTCCACTATATTTTTCCATTCTTTTATAACAATTGGTTAATCCTAATTATCTATAGTGTCTTTCCACATTTTTATGTATGATGGTATTCATTCCTTTTTTTCTTTTAGGTAGAAATCATTCTCCTTTGGATGTAAGAAACATGGCCTCTCTGTGGGCAGTTTAGGCTAACCTTCATCATCTTTATTCTATAGCTCAACTATTTCTGACCACTCAATATCTCTGATAAATTATTTGTATCTCAATGTTGGAACATCATTGAGTATAATAAATTGCAAGTATTGGACATTAAGATGTCTGACTAGTACATTTTCCCCTTATTTATGTATCTATTAAGGAAAATTTTGAAGGCATACCCTTTGTCAATAAGTGTAAGTGGGAATACTCATTTTTTCTTCAATTTTGTGATATGTATCCATCATTTTAGGTAAAGAATATACATCGTTACTTCAAAATTCATAAGACATTATTTCATACATTACATCTACATATTCATGACTGTGCCCCATGGGAAAGAACCCAACCTCAGTAATGATGAAAACACTAAGAGAAGCTAAAGCAATAGAAACATGAAAATCTCATGACTCTTATTATCACTTGTTGTATTATCAAATTGTACAAAAAGTGTTGATGAGGTGATTTAAAATCAACATTTTGATTTTTTGGTCTTCGAGGAGACATAAAGTCATCCTTATACACTTTACCTTTTGAGTAAAGACCACTGTAAACTAATGCCTTTGAAGGGGTTTTTTCTGCTTCCACTCATATAAAGTAGATCACCATACACATCAAGGTGTGGATCTTCTAGGCGCCTAAAACACTCTGTAAGGGATGCAATAGTAAATTGTGATGATCGCATACGTACAAATGGTAGGGAGAAATAACGAAAACATCATTTATTATATCCATGTGTAGCATACATGTAAATGATAAACCTAAGTTTCTAGCTTGCTAGATTTGTTGTTATCACAATCACAAGGGTTGCATGTTACAATAAATATAGTGTGCACTAGATTTGTTTCTAGAATAAACAAAAGCATTGCAAGATAAAATAAATATAACACACTGAATTTGTTTCTAGCATAGACACAAATACTGCAGAATGAAACAAATTTAGCACATAGTATATTCCTTATAGCATAAACAAAGGCATTGTAAAATAAAAAAATATAGAGCATGCTAAATTTGTTTCTACCACAAACAAAAACATTGTAGGTTAAAACAAATCTAGTGTGCGCTAGATTTGTTTCTACCACAACACCAACATTGCAAGTATAACAAATATAACGTGCACTGGATTTCCTTCTTGTATAAAGACAAACATTGCGAGGTAAACAAATATAGTGTGAACTATATTTATTTCTAACACAAACAAAAATATAATGTGCTAGATTTGTTTCTAACATATATACCTAAGATTTGTTTTTTGTAGATTTGTTAGATTTGTAATCTTATAATACCTTATCTAGAAATCATTTGTAATCTTATAATAATCTAGAAATCATTCTCCTTTGGATTATATTTTTTTATATATGTTATTATCACAGACAAAGCATAGGACATTATAAGATTACAAAAAACAAACAAACATATGTGCTAGACTTGTTTTTTGTAATTTAGCATAGGGTATTTATTTCTAACATATATACCCTATCCTAGATTTGTTTCTAGTACAAACACAAACATCACATTTATTATAAAGTTGTTTATTAATATTGAGTATTTCATATTTTTTACAATTCTTTTCAGAAGTTATGAAATTGAATGTATCTGACAAGTAATGTAGTGAAGAGAACATGAAAAACAAATGATCCACAAACAATTCCACTTTGACTTGTTATGGTGGTTTTATATATTATTTATAGGACCTTATATATGTTAGTTTAGTTGGTTTGATTAAATTTTAATAGAACACTATATAAAAATATTTGAAATTAGAATTTCATTTTTATTTATGCTACTAAATTTTCATTATTATCTGCAAAACCATCAAAATGTTAAAATATCCATATAAGAAACAAGAAAAAGTTTTTCATGCCAAATTGTAATGTCAATAACACTTTTTACTTGTAATTTTGAAATGATAAGAAAGTAAAATACATCCCATACATATGAGTTTGTGCAACATTTCTATGTTTAGATATAAACTTGTTTAAATATGTTTTCTTATATGTATCAATTTGGATACATATATGGAAGAAAACTAGAGAAATTATGAATAATTGCTAACTTTTATGCTCAGAATGATAGTGACATCGAATTCCAATTGGAGGAAATTAAAGAAAAGGAAGTAAAAATAGTTTTTTTTCTTTTCAAATGTAGTGTATATAATTTAGACCAAATTTGGTCGAAGAATTTAATAATGATTCGCCAAATAAAATAAAGAATTTAATGTTTAAATTGGATAACTATGAAAAATTCACTAAATATGGTATAAAGAGTTGCACAAATCTTTTAGAATATATCACTAAAGTTCTAAAACACCATTATGGATGAAGAAAAATATCATTTGTAGTTTTTATTTATAATAAAAAGTAAAAATTTGGATAAAATATCAAATGATTTAAATTCAATGCACAATTAGTTTCTTTAGGGAGAGTATGTATAAATGAACTAGAACAAGGATTTGAATAAAGTGATTTTAAACTTTTTACATAATTTAAAAAGTCCATGAAAGTTGAATTTGAGAGATCTAAGCTTGTAAATCAACGTGATGAAGCTCATGAAAATTTAAAACATTACTATTTATTTTCAAACTTTTTCAATAAATAACTGGATGTACAAAGATGTATACAAACTTTAAAATGTTTAAATTAAGGTCATGGATTATTTAAATTTTAAAGTATTAGTCGAATCATTCAAAGAGAAATTTCAAGCATTATTATTTGTTGCACTTCTAATTCCATTTGATATCACTAAGGTTGATCCACTAATCAATCTTGTTAAGATTGTAAGTGAAACATATTTAGATGCTAAAAGCATCAAATTTTGGATAGTTGATGGTAAGCACACCATTCAAATAGCAAGAGAAGTTAGAAAAAATTTAATATAGAGTGTATATGTGGAACGAAATGGAATTAGAAGTGATATCAAATAGAATTAGAAGTGCATCAGAAGATGATTTCTCTAGGAATGCTTTGAATAATACTTTAACATTTAAATCATCTCGTTATCTCAATTTAAACATTTTGGGAATTATATGAATCTTTTAATGTATACTTTTTTATTGAAAGAGTTTGAAAATAAATAGTAGTGCTTGAAATTTTTATGAATTTCATCACATTTATCTAAAAGCTTTGCTATCTTAGATTCAACTTTCACAGATTTTTGAAATTTTGTAGAAGGCTTGAAATCACTTTTTGTATTTCACTCTTCTAGCTGATTTAAATATAATCTCCTCAAATTAGGTAATTGTGCATCGAATTTATAATTTAGTATTTTATCCAACTTTTTACCTCTTTGTTGCAAATAAATAAGTACAAATGATATTTGTTTACATCTTACATAATGATATTTTATAACATTAGTGATATATTCTAAAATAGTCATGGAACTCTTTATCCTAGATTTAGTTAGGTATTCATAGTTATTCAACTTAAACGTTGAATTTTTTATTGTATTTGGTGAATCATTATTTGATGTTTCAATCAAATTTGATCTAATTTTGTATACTCTATTTGAGAAGAAACAAATTTTACTTTCTTTTCTTTAATTATCTCCATTAGCAAGCCAATGTCATTGTCATTGTTACCATAATAGTTAATAATTATTCATAATTTCTGTGGTTCATTTTCATCTATGCATGCAAATAGATCCATATCAGGAAATGCATTCATTGGAATTTCTATCTAAACATATCAATCGTGCATAAACTCATGTATTCTATGTATTTCACTTTCTAATCATTTCAAGATAACAATTAGAAGGTTTTGTCAACATTGCAATTTAGGTTGAAACTTTTCTATTCTTTGGATGAAAATCTTAACATTTTGCTTGTTTTTGAGCCAAGAGGTTATGCAAGAAATAATAAAAAATATTAGCTTAAATAAAATGAAATTTTAATTTCAAGCATTGTCATATAGTGTTCTATTAAAATTCAATGGGAACAACTAATTTAACAATTTCTAAAGGATTATAAATAATATATAAAACAACAATACCAACTAAAGGAAATATTGTTTGTATATCACTTGTTTTTTGTTTTTTTTTTTCGCCACTTTACTTGGAATTTCAAATACACATTTTCATAGTTTTTGAAAACAATTGTATAAAATTTGAAATACAAAATATTAATACACAATATTATAATACATTATTTTCATTTAGATGCATAAGAAAAATAAGAAAATGTGTTTTGGAAGCATACTACCCACATAACAATGTATTGAAATTCATTTAATTTGAAATTGCATAGAAGAATATCATTTGACTATTTCTAAATGAATATAAACTAGATTTGAAAATGCCATATACGATAATTGTGTTGTGTCACGATAGTTGTTTAGGAAACAAGAGATTCTACAAACAATAATAAAAATTATTAGCATAAATCAAATTGAAATTCTAAGTTGAAACATTGTCCTATAGTGTTCTATTAGAATTTGATGGGACCAACTAATTTAACAATTTCTAAGGGATTATAAACAATTTATAAAACCAGAATACCAGCTAAAGGAGACATTGATTGTGTCACTTGTTTTTCATTTTCTCTTCACCACTTTGCTTATAATTTCAGATACACACAATTCCATAGTTTTTGGAAATGATTGTAGAAATACTTAATACACAATATTATAATACAGTATTTGCATTTAGATGCATAAGAACAAAAAAAATGTTTTATGCAAGCTTACTACCCACATAACGATGTAATAAAATTCATTCAATTTGAAATTTCATAATAGAATATCATTTTACTATTTCTAAATTAATAAAGATTAGATTTGAAAATGGCATACAAACTATTGTTGAGATGAGGTTCCCTAGGGTTAAATTTTGTTAAGTCTTAAGTCATTTTGATAAGATATTATAAAGTCTTCGCTCTTTGAGGAGTGGAGTGTGAGTAGCGCATATTGTTAAGAGTTAAAGGGGTTTTTAGGCAAGCCAAAGTCGCTTATTTTGTAAAGAGATGAGCTTTATTAAGCTCTGCCCATGGTTCACGGACCATGGTAATGTAATGTAAACACTATAAAAGGGACTCATTGAGGAGTCATTAAACAATTAACCAAGTTCAATGTTATGATTGATGCTTAGAGTATGAATTGTTATTTCCTGTATTCAGGTGAAGGGGAAGGTTCCTTCTATTGTGTGCGCAAAGACCTTGGCAAGTCTGTGGGTGAGTGCGCAAAGACAAAAAAAGTATATGTATTAAAGATTTGGAATAATAAAAAGTATTTGAAGCGATTTTGTGTCTGAACTGTATACTTATGTGTTTTTTGTATTTATGCTCAGTTGAATGCCATTTATCTATAAGATTGTCTTAATTACACTGTGAAGATCTGGATCCACTGTTATATGTTATGTTATGCATGATTAGATCCTTAGGTGAAACTCATAACTCTTTTTAACTAGAATTTTCTTTATGTTTGCAGATTTTGAGGATAAGTGTCCATGAAGGTCAGATTGAGCCTTAAACTAAAGAAACACCTTACTCCCACATCACATAGCCTTCTGGATGCAAACACCTAGTACTAGCATCCCCCAATACTGCCTCAGGTGAGACTGCAGCCTGGGCTAAGTAGGTTTTTTTTGAAAGGGTTAATAGTGTAGGGTTTTGTTGGTTAGCATAGCTAACTTTGAACCTAAGTGCAAGCCCCCTTAAGGAAACAAATGGTTCCATTGCCAAGACAAGGATCTATTTAAGGGATGTGTTATGTGGCATCCATGGATACCAACTAAGAAAGAAATCAAGAAGTGGATAGATTGGTTGCTGCGTGAGTTTTTGTAGCTTAGAAGAATTGGAATCCATGTTTTTTAAAAGAAAGGTGGTTACAGAACTATATTTAAATATAAGTGCATGAATTTTCCTTTTCGACATTGCCTTGTGAATTACACGAGTGGATGTCCAAATTAGCGGATAACTAACCTACTTGGAAGCACGCCGATCCTATTATGTGGAATCGAGAATTAGTCAAACATCTTCAAAGATCTGATTATAAGGTTGGAAGGGATGTTGACTACTGGATTCATAGTATCTTGGTCAGTTTCATCATTGAATTTGAAGTCGATACATCTGTGTCTTATAACAAAGCTGAATGCCGATTCTTCAAAGGTTCGAGAGGTAGGTACTTGAAATCTCTAAAGACTTGGATTAAAATGTTGTTGTGCGAGAAAGGTGTTATGTCTTTACATTAAGTTTTAAGAGAGGTCAGACTTGATCTGTGCAAAGTGGAAAGTGATTCATAGTAGATACAGACAAATTCATTGGAAGTGAATATAGTCCTTTATTGGGAGAGTCTGGAAGTGAAGAAGAAAGAAGTAGCCCTAGTACACCCATAGGTGTGATACAATCAGTAGATCGGGATACTTCTAGAATTCGAAATCCATCCACTCCACCTCCACCTTCCCCTCCACCTCATACACCTATACCTCCACCTCCACCTCCACATTTGCTATTCAGTCTGGCAAATACAGTGAAAATGCCCGTATTAAGAGGTCAGGGATTAGAGGATCCCGATTAGTTTTGTTTCATCATAAGAGCTATGTGGAAGGCACAACAGGTCAACGATGATAACATGAAGAAAGTGTAACTGGTTACAATGCTACAGGAAAGAGAGCTTACCTGGTACATCAAATATTGTATGACTCATCCAGTTGCTTCATTAGCTGAGATGAAGGATGCGTTGAATGCAAAATTTAGGAAGCCGAAGTCACAAGCTCAGTGTGTGAATGAAGTAAAGGAGATCAAGAAGAGTGTTAACGAGTCTGCTGGGGTATAGATCATTGATTGAAGTGTTTACTTAGCCAAGATAATCTTTAGATTTTAGATGAAAAAAATAAGGAATGGCACATAGCTACATTATTGCCTCACTTAATATTGTTGTTATCTCAACAAAAAATTGGGTCTCAGGCCAAAGCATTGGAGATTGTGATGAAGCTAGAAGCTTTGTCAATCCAAGACACGAATATAGGAGTTCAACAGATCTAGTTGCAGTTAGAAAACTTGCATATGGAGTTGCAGGATCTGAAGAAGGGAAAGGAGGTTAAATCAGAAACACATTTTGAAGTTTGGTGCACGAAGAGCAAGATTGAAGGTCATCATAAATATTAGTTCCCTATATTCTGGGACTATATAAATGTGTGGGGTCCCAACTTGCTAAAGATAGAATCTACTGCTGGATCAAGTACCAGTGCAAGTGCCTCATGTAGCATCTGCCAAGTGTTAGTGTTTTGGAGAATTTGGTATCTACAGATAAATACTAATTCCCTAGATAAGTAGCTATATCTAGAACAATCATTTAAAGTGTTTTAGTCTTTTTCGATAAGATGAGAAGATGAGAAGACCTACTTGTAGTTCCGCTTTCCTCTCGTCTCCTTTGTATCAATCTCGTCACTCATTCTTATACTTAATACACTTGAGAAGTACCTGTAAACACAATAGAAAACAAAGAATCGATCAAAGAAAACGATCTATTGAATATAAGTGAAAAGAATCAGATACAATTCACACATATAAGCATTATGAAACAATATAAACATATGGGAGAAAGGTTCAAACACTTTATTGAATAGAAGAAGGAACTACAACCATTGGTGTCTGATTCAAAGCTATTTCTCTAGCTTCATTCCCATCCACATCACATTAAAATCATGACAAACTTGTAGCATTACAATATTTGCTTCAAAGCCAAATCTCATAGAAACATTATCTCCTTACAATTCAACATAATCCATCCCTTGATCACTTAGATGAGTGGTTAATTTATAGGAAGATGAAGGAGTTTTCGTCATAAATGGTGGCATTAAATGGCCTTCCATACTTAGAATTAGTTCCATGGAGGAAGGGATGAGAGGATATGATGCACCTTAACTCATTCCTCATCCATTTTCGAGCTCATAGGAGTTGATAAGTGAGGGAACCTTCTAGATGACTCCAAAAGATAAGAATATTCCTCAAACCATATGTGAATTTTTCCCAACGTAGGTGAAAGGAAGCCTAAGTTCTTTGTAGAGCACCCTAACAGTGGACTCAACTTCTCTGCAGTGCACCTTTACAAGGGCTTACCTGCGTTGGTTCTTCTAGAGGCTATTTCTAGATGTCTTCAAGTCATGAAACTATTTGGGAAGGAGGCATTCAAAGGAGTGACTTGTTTAGGGTATGTAGCAATTGAAATTAGGGTTTGATGAGCCCTAAAACACTGATCTGGATGATGGGATTGATGTGCCCAAATGGATCTGTAATATCTACCCCCTAAAGCATGAAGTCAGAAAAATGCCAATGTCAAATGAAATTCTTTACGATGTGATGAGGAGGTATCGAAGTGGAAGGTGACCTACATCAATTACAATACATATATCATGATATTTGATTTTACATGAATTTCCGAGGGAAGGCATACCCATGCTAAACTTATAAACTTCCATTACATGTACATAAATAGTCATCTACAGATATAGACCCATGATCGAAATGACTATCAATGTAAAGCCATTGTACATATTATTTAGTACTCCTGAAATCGTAGCCCGAATGGATGAAACTAGATCTGGGGTATTCTATCTCATTCAATCATTCGCTCAAGTATGAGTCTAACCATGTGAATATATGATATGAAGTTGAACATGGGAAGACACCATATGATTACCAGCTAATGATGTAAGTTGTTAACAAATGCGAGAGAAATCACCGATAATGATAATGATCCTTAAGGTATTGCAATACATTCTGCATGGCGTGAATGGATGATTTGATGTCGAAAACCATACAAAGTCTTTCGGTTGAAGGCCATTGATGTCAACCTATTGCTAGAAGTGAGAAATCTACCACTGATGCATGCAAGCCTCAAGGTACTGGAAGGGTGTTTCTAAGTCAACAACACAAAATGAGCGTAGTGATTTTGGAGACGAAATTTGACTGACGACACAAGGTTCAGGAATGGCGTGCATGAAAATGAAGGTTTATCATACTGTAAAGGATGAATTCTCTTGAACATATTGGCGACACTAAATGAATTGGAAGCATTGACCCAAAACCAAAGTAATGGATGGTGTGATAGACCATAGGTATGATAACCATCAAGTAGATAACCCAACCCAAATAGTTTGAATGAATTGGTAGCATTGACCAAAAACCAATAGTGATGGATGGTGTGATAGACCATAGGTATGATAACTTTCAAGCAGATAACCCAACCCAAATAATCACAATTATGTAATGAAATTGTCATGTTCAAGAGCAACCTACTACCATAATGTGGTTTTCCCCTTTTTCCCATTTTCCCCTGTCATTGCTAACTAGCACCTCTTTATTTTTATCAAGCTTGAGGGGGATAACATATGCTTGTTGTATAATTCCACCCTTCGGGTGAATCCATCACTATTTGATGTTTTAACGAGTCTAGCGAAGGTGAAACTCAATCTTTTTTAGATGGAAAAGTTTGTTGCTATTTGATGTTTTAACGAGTTTAACGACAAAGATAACTCAGTCCTTTTCATGTTTAGAGAGTTTGAAAAAGGACAAAAAGAAAACTCCGCAAGTTATTTTTCGTAAATTAATCTCTCAAGCCCGAAAAAGTGTAAAATAATACAAGAGAGATGTTGTTTCCAATCCATTAATGAGCTGGAAAGGACAAGCACTCGATAATATTTTCATGTTTAGAAAGTCTGAAAAGAGCTTAAAGAGGACTCCATTTTGAGGAGCAAGTGGTGTATAGGGTAGAAACTGGTTCCATTGATGTCGGAACTTCTCAAAACATGTTGATTTATGTGAAGAGGTTGGCTAATAAGACCACTATTGCAACTATTCCTAAAAAAGGGTAAATTTACCAAGTGAAAGCGTATGATTGACTAAAGGGATGGTGGCGATGGGATGAAAACAACCAAGGCTCATCTGATGAAAGAGGCTGATAGAATGGAAATCACGAGGGTTAAAATGGAGATGGGTTCATTTTTACACAAGCTTGAACCATAGGGAACTATGCTTGGATTCAGTTTCATGTTTACACAAGCTTGAAATGAAGAACTATGCTTGAGATTACTTTACATGCCCCCAACATGATGAATGGGAGAGTCTCTTGTAACCAGATGAAAGTTGATGCTGTGAAGCAGGATGGTTATCCAACACCTTTTTGGCTTTGTCCAGATAGGGACAAAGGTGAATGGTGTGACTCCCTTCACATAACCTACAGGGAAACTTAACTTTACCACTAGATGCATGCCCCTTGAGCTTCATTACATTCACCTAAGTAGACTACTCGTGGGTATCAAGTTGATGGAATGAAGGTCATTTTATGAGATCAAGTGAAATACTTGACTGAGATTTTATGAGATCTAATCAAAGACTCGACTTGGAACTTTTCTCCAGGGGAAATTGTTTCATTTTTAATGAGCTTGACACGAGACAAGGAACTCTGCTCAAATTCACTGTTTAATTTTTTAATGAGCTTGACACAAGACAAGGAACTCTGCTCAGATTCCTTGTTTCATTTTTTAACGAGCTTGACAGAAGACAACGAACTATGCTCATACCCTTTATTTAATTTTTTAATGAGGTTAACATAAGACCAGGAACTATCCTCATATCCTTGGTTTCATTTTTTAATGAGGTTGACACAAGATAAGGAACTATTGTCGTATCCTTGGTTTCATTTTTTAATGAGGTTGACACAAGACAAGAAACTATCCTCATCAACATGTTTAATATTTTTAATGAGGCTGGCACAGTAAAAGAACTATCCTCATGGGAGCTGTTTCATTTTTTAATGAGGTTGACATAGTAAAAGAACTATCCTCATGGTAGCTGTTTCATTTTTTAATGAGGTTGACAGAGTCAAAGAACTATCCTCATATTTCTTATTTCATTTTTAACGAGGTTGACACAAGACAACAAAATATCCTTGTAGACCCTTGTTTCATTTTTTAACGAGATTGACACAAGACAAGGAACTATGCTCATACCGTTTGTTCATGACTGATAAGAGGTCATGACTTCCAAGAGGTTCTCATAAAATGGGAGAACAATGCTTTGGAAAGAGAGATTTGGCTTCAATGCCCCCAGTACATAATGTACAACATCACTGAATTGATTGTCAGTTGATGTAGGCATGGAATGGGTTGCCACATAATTAACCCATGGCGAGGAAGATACCATTGGCACAAAATGACCATTTAGAGAAGATGGTTGACTGGAAGTCGTACTTGGACTGGGAAATGAAAGTTGGTCAATGGTGACAATTTTGCCTTCATGCGGGAAACAAATCACTCAAAAGAGTGTTGAAACAATAGCTCTCATGTCATAAACATAGTCATGCCCTAGAAGTAAATTGTAATCTAAATGGCTTGGGACTACCATCACATTTAGATAAACAATTTTTCCTCCCAAAGTAATAGGAAACTAAGGAAGGATCCCTAATGGTTAACTGGTTCCTCTGTTAAAAGCCAACAGATTTTGGGTAACAGGCACAAGTGGCGACAAACCGAGTGCTTGTCAAGCAGTTGAGAAAAGTATACTCGCAGATGCAAGTTCATCTATAATAGTGCTAGATACAATCATATCATAAACCTGTACTATGATCTGGAAAGGCACATAAAAAGGAAGACAGAATCCTGCTAGCCGATTCCAATCGAAGAAGTGACCATACTACTTGGAGGCGGTACCGTAGAAATGCGGGAATTAACCCCTCGAGTTACAAGAACAAGAGGATTTTCCTCTTGTCTTGATGGAACAGGAGGATTGTCCCCAAGCTCATTTGAATCTGAAGAAATTAAAAGAACCTGAGTAGTATCATATTCACTCTCTTCGGGAAAAGTATGATTAACTAAAGGTGAAATCCGGTTAACTGTTACATCGACCTGTTGATTTGGGTTGGGTATAAACTCATGGGATTCACATTCAGAGAGAATGGGTTTGACCGAAAATTGATTTTGGTCAGTCAATTCATCAAATAGTGAAGGATTACGGGAGAGTCTCCTATAACCAGATGGAAATCACTGTGGAGAAGCCAGATGGTTATCCAACCCTTTTTTGGCTTCATCCAGATAGGGACAAAGGTGAATGGGGTGATTCCCTTCACATAACCTACAAGGAAACTTAACTTTACCCTTGGTTCCATGAACTTTACTACCACTAGTTGATGGTGTGTCACCAGCATGATCTCCAGAAGTTGATGATACAAGATTATGTGAATGAGAAGACCATTCTTCTAAGGTCTCAAGAATATTAGGACAATAATGAAGAAGATGGTCTCCCACATAAAGTTTTCATGGATATCAAACTTTGTGAGGCTTGATGGACATTTTCTCATCAGATGTTGCATTCAAAGCAATGGTTGCTTGGTTGCCCCTCTGTTGAATTTGCTTCTTCTTCTTCTTCTTCTTCTTCTTATTCTTCCCTTTCTTTGTAGTACCCACTCTAGTTTCTTGACCCTAATATGACATTATCTTAGATACTTTATTCTTTGAGGACCTTAGGTTAAGGATTCGGACACATGACTCTATTATTAGTGATTGTGATATTAGTGGTTGTGATGTTTATGTATGTTCTCCATTGACATTATGATGATGATAGCACTAAAGGATATGTATGCTCTCTATTGGTATCATGATGATGATAGCTTTGATGGATAGGTATGTTTTCTATTGATGTTACGATGTTGATAGCTTTGATGGATATGTATGTTTCCATTGATGTTATGGTGATGATAGCCATGATGGATGAGTCCCAATGAACAATAATGCAAATGACTAGGTGATGGAAATGATGTTATTATGACAATGGCTAACACTAAGAAACATTGTTATTGATGATTATTGAGTATGGTAGGAAACCACCGAAGGCACTCGCATATGACGAGTTGACGACACCTAGTTTGATGAAAATTTATATTATTTTATCTTTGACATTCTAATTCAATTTTGAAACCTACTATATATGTTTATCTATATTCTGATGATATGTTAGTGGTTACAGGCATAGATTAGTTGCTTGGCCGAATGACTCATATATGGGTGCTGGGGTTGTATAAGTGGCTGGAACTACATGGGAGGGGTGGGACAGTGTCCCTGATCTCACCCACTAGCACTCCCACTGTGACTTGGGCTAGAAAGGTTGAAACACATTCACCTTGAAGATCACGATGCCATGAGGGTAGGTCCCAAAGCTGGGTCGCTCATGAGGATTTTACCGGGGGTCGTGCATCAAGGTGGATTCCTTGATCCCCGACACAATTAGTTTCACTATAGCAGGAAACATAAGAGATGATAGTGGTCTATGTCGTTTCACCTATACTTTCCCCTCGTAGTCGTTGAATGCTTGAAGGGCAAGTGGTGTGGCACCCTTGGAACTTCAAGGGAAGTTCTTGAAGGGCACAACCAAACTTGGGACCCTTGGCATCACAAATAAATTGTTAGGCATGGCACCCTTGGAACTTCAAGGAAAGTTCTTGAAGGGCACGACAAAACTTGGCACCCTTGGAATCATTAAAAATAAATAAATTAATAAATAAAATCAAGAAATGAAAACTAGGTAAATTTACATCAAGGGTAAATGATGTTAGAAACCAAGGTAATTCAATCAAGAATAAAACTTGGGTTAAGAGGATCATTGGAAGAAATAAAATATTTTATCTTAAAAACTCTACCCTCCCCATGTTGGAAAAATATTAGGTATATAATGTAGTTTAATTAGGTAAAAAGGGAAAGAGGGACATAAATGTAAGGATACAGATTAATCCTAAACTAGTTAAACCTAATTAAGAGAAGAGGAAGGTAAATTAAAATAATATTAATAAATTAAATTTTAGAGAAATGTAGAGAACCTCCATGTGGTGACAACCAACATAAGAATATTCATCTAAGAGATAACTTGAGTTAAATTAGGGAGTGGATAGGGTATCAAATCTTGACTCATTAATTGACTTTAGTAACAAACAAAAGTTAAGGAATAAAAAGGGGGATCAAGAGGCAACTAGGAGAAGAAATATGAATCTCGTTGAGGTGAGGAAAATATTAGTTTTAAACTAAAATTTAAGTAAATAATTTTGGAGACCCTTGATGAGAGTGTGACACATGGGTGGGTGAATAATCAAACTATTGAATTATAAAAAAAAATTAATTATGCATGACAAGCCAAGTGTCACCTATGAGGACTCCTATAAAAGAAGGGGCAAGCCATGAGAGAAGGGACTTTTTGGAAACCCTATTGTTGGATGGATGAGACTATGTCAAAGCAGTGATTACGAAACTATAGTGAGTTTGGTGAGGTAGAGGATTTTAGAGAGGGGACTCTTGAGCCAAGGAGTGCTCTCATCTATCAGCTATTCCATTCCTCCATTGTATAACCCCATTGCAGCTCGGAGGTCCGCAAGGAAGAAGAGTACCCAAGGAGTAGGTTGGGAGGTTAACCAGTGGGTCATCGTATTTGGATCAAGTACATCGTCATTCACTCGTAGAGGTGACCGACAACAAGGGAAGATAAGTAATGGCAAATCAAGTGGAGTCTCGACTTTTGGTGAATGGTACATATGTGTTGCAATATTATTTTGTATGATTTCTTTATGGCCTTAGTTAAATATATGTAACTTTTATGATATGTTCAATGAAATGAAAGTTTGGGATGTGTTAGACGGTGTTGAATAAATTGGAATTCCCAATGTTTTTCTCGTTTTTTGTATTTTATTGTGGTTAAAAAAAATATATAGAACTGGTCCTTACACTCTTCTTCTTAGCCACCTGGTTACTAGTACCAATACTTTCACCAGGCGAAGAGGAGGAAGAAACAACCGAGGCAGAAGGCAAAGGGTCAACTTTAGGATCAACTGGAGGTTGATTTTGTCTAGTTGGAGGAGTACTCAATTGTGGAAAAATCACGACATTTTGAACCAAGGAGGTTGAAAACAACCATACTACCAAGCCAATGATAAATCTTGGAAGGGACAATGTAGCCATATATGGAGCACCAATATTTCCTAAAGGAGGAAAAGGAATAGGATTCCCATCAAAAGGATTTCCTTGATCAGTGGACTCTGGATTTGTTTCCATATGTTTCAACCTAAGATCAACTAAGGAGTGAATGTGGAGGATGTTATTCGTGGTCAATTAATTTTATTTTAATCAAAGTAACATAACAAAACAAAAGAGTGATAATCTAGGAAAAAGGTTTACCAAGCAACTGTGAACTGCAGAATACCTCTTGGTGAACCAAGAAGTATGGGCAGGCAATCTCCCCGAATGCTATGTTCGGTGTATCACAGTGTACAAGGCATTCGACTTGGGTACCTAAGGATGGATAACAACCTAGTTTTGTCCTCCCATATATACCTGAAAGTACGTGGAGGCACAATCTGTATAAGTGTTGTCTAATGCAAAACTGCACAGTGAGAGCATTCCCATATACTTTACGTATTGTAACACTGCCCTATATACCCAAAGGCACGTGGACAAGCTATGATATACTGATGTATGTGGAATGAGTTATCACACTTGGGATGTATTATAGACAAGTTAGTGACAACTGCTTTATTTTACGACACCGGAACACATCTCTAGCCTAGATCTCTAAATGTTTTTCATTAGGTGACAATGCTTAAGTAAATTTAGATAAATTTTAAGTTGATCTTCTTTAGAATTTGTCTTTCAAGGTTCACCACATGATACATGTTTGCAATTCCTAAAATGCAACTAATATGATAAGCATTATTTTCATTCAAATGAACAATGAAAACCTTAGCTAGTAGGGATAGAGCAATCAGATCTTTGACAAAGAGCAAAGAGCAGATCTAGTGCAATTTCCCTAGCTATTCCTTTCAAGCATTCACAAACTACAATATGAACATTGCAAGATTTTCTTTTCGATTTCCTTAATATTATGATGAACAAAAGGAAATATGAACATACAATCAACCAATCTTCCATAAGAACGAAGACGGATAATGACAAAGAAAACATTTAAAAAACATTAATCAATCAAGTCAAAGTAGGGCTAGACAAGGAGATAGAAACTTGTTCTCTGAGACATGACATTCATTAATCAATAAACAAGCGAACAAATAGAGAAAAGTTGGCAAAGACACATTCCAAAGGTGAAATTTTTCCCTAAGGTGGATCAATGCAGGTCAAAGAGGGCCTAACTGCACTGTAGAGCACTGTCTCTCACTCAAGGGTGCTTTGTAGAGCACTGTCCCCTGACCAAACTTGCACTGATTCCTGAGAGGCCACTAAAGATTCATCTAACCTCAATTTTTAACCAAAATTCAATGCAAAAGAGCTGAAATACAGTCAATGAACACAAGTACGATCTACAAGAATGTCCTAGGAGGTGGATAAGCTACAAGGAAAGAGGATCTTCCTTAGTGAAGTTGCTAATTTGTTTTGGAGAATTTGGTATATACAGATAAATACTAATTCCCTAGATAAGTAGCTGCATCTAGAACAACAATTTAAAGCGTTGTAGTCTTTTCCTATAAGCAATAGATAAGATGAGAAGATAAGAAGACCTACTTGTAGTTTTGCTTTCCTTTCATCTCCTTTGTATCGATCCTGTCGCTCCTTCCCGTACTTAATACACTTGAGAAGTACCTGTAAACACAACAGAAACCAAATAATCGATCAAGGCAAATGATCTATTGAATATAAGTGAAAGGAATCAAATAAAATTCACACATATAAGCATTATGAAATAATACAAACATATGGGAGAAAGGTTCAAACACTTTATTGAATAGAAGAAGGAATTACAACCATTGGTGTCTGATTCAAAGCCATTCCTCTAGCTTGGAGCCCATCCACATAACATCAAAAGCATGACAAAGCTGTAGCATTACAATACTTGCTTCAAAGTCAAATCTCATAGCAACATTATCTCCTTACAATTCAACATAATCTAGCCCCTGATCACTTCGATGACTGGTCAATTTATAGGAAGATGAAGGAGGTTTTGTCATAAATGGTTGCATTAAACGACCTTCCATACTTAGAATTAGTTCAAGGGAGGAAGGGATGAGAGGATATGATGCAACTTAACTCATTCCTCATCCATTTTTGAGCTCATAGGAGTTGATAAGTGAGGGAACCTTCTAGATGACTCCAAAAGATAAGAATATTCCCCAAGCCATATGTGAATTTCGCTCAATCTCACCCAGTGCAGGTGAAAGGAAGCCTAAGTGCTTTGCAGAGCACCCTAATAGTGGACTTAACTACTATGCAACACACCTTTACAAGGGATTACCTGCGCTGGTCCTTCTAGAGGCTATTTTTGGATGTCTTCAAGTCATGAAACTATTTGGGAAGGAGGCATTAAAAGGGGTGACTTGTTTAGGGAATTTAGCAACTGAAATTAGGGTTTGATGAGCCTTAAAACATTGATCTGGATGATGGGATTGATCTGCCCAAATTGATCTGTAATAGTTAGGACAACATTCAAAAAACAATTATTATCTATTGTAGAAGTTTGTACAGTCTCCAAAGAAACTCTTTCGTAACTTTTGTAAATTGGTTGGTCATGATGAAAGGAATTGTTGAAGCTATGAATTAATGATGGATAGGACTTCGTTATATATAATGGAGGCTAAAAACTGTGCAAAAAATGATGAAGACTCAACTATGGCTCACGGAGGATTCAAAGGATGGGGAAGAGGATGAGGAGGAGCTGGAAGAGGTTGGGGCTAGATCATTCGCTACAACTATGGAGATCTAGGACACTTTGCATGTGATTGTTGGAATCCCACCCACCCTTCTTGTCAATACTGTCAGAAATTTGATCATGTTATAGAAGATTGACGAGAATTAATAGTGAAGATGTAGTGGAAGAAGAATCAACAACTGACAAAGAATATTTAGATGATGAGATACAAGCTGCATGAAGATGATCCTAGTATTAACATAGTCACAAGAAGTGGTATAGCCACTGGTGAAAAAAAGGTCAAAGTTAAACAACCAGTATCAGATCTATGGTTTCGAAGACCCGGTGAGAAGAATGTTGGGTTTGATTTACATAGAGAAAAAGAAATGTTCATGGAGGCAAGAATTTATTTTATGGATCCAGGTGTTTCTATGTCTAATAATAAGATACCACTTGTGCCATAAAAGGAGACACCTGAAGAAGTTACTATGACGTAGGATTCAGATCCCACAGTGTTAAAATAATTTCTATAGACCTGTATGAAGTTATTACGAGATCAGAAGGAAGTTGAAGGACTGCAAGAGCTGATAGATAAATGCTCCAACAAGGATAAGTCATTACCATAACAATGCGCAGTCAATAAGGTGAACCAAAGCAAGAAGCGAATTGCTAGGGAGATGCGGTTGACAACATAGATTGGTGATTTCAAAATGGACCAGGTAATCCTAGACTTGGGCTCTGATGCTAACGTACTGCTAAATAAAATTTTGGAATGTATGGGGAAGCCTAAGTTACGGTGTTGGACCGCCAACATGTTAGGGGATCTCCTTGGTAAGAAGTCCCAACTAGACCTCAGACCATTTGGTGTAGGAGTCCCAGTAGTGGGTTGTACGGTATCGCCTTGTACGGTATGTGAGCCAAAATGGCTTGAGAAAGCCATACAATAAATCACTAACACTCGGATCTTTGTGGTAAGACCAACTCTTTGACATCCTTGTGATGGTCAATGATGGCAAATTGATGCCAAGTTTGGTCATCTGTGATGGTGTCCGTGCACTAAATGGTGACATCCTATTGAAAGCGAACTCTTGCCTCCATTGCATCTGGGTATATTGATATGGCTCCTTTGTCCAACTTGTTTGACAACATGCACATGATCATCTTGAGTGCAGCTGGACCAACAACATACTGATGCATAGTGTCTGTGCTGAACTTTAAGTGTGTGTTGGTGACCATGCACATCAACTTGTCAAAATACATGTTTAGCATTAGTCTGACTTGATTCTTATCTTTGTCTCCGTGAGTGTGCCAAATGGGTGGGACCGCATGTGTGCACACAATGACATCCATGCTCCTAAGAAACTTTGCATGCGATTGACAACATTGCTCACCTCGTCTTCTCC
Source organism: Pinus tabuliformis (assembly GCA_031772625.1). NCBI lineage: Eukaryota > Viridiplantae > Streptophyta > Pinopsida > Pinales > Pinaceae > Pinus > Pinus tabuliformis. The sequence continues at coordinate 675,208,960 of CM062816.1, read as the reverse complement.
ATGCCAACTACTCTATGGATGCCAACTACTCTATGCGAGTGTGTGCATGTGGTTCCCCTTCCAATGTTTGTTCTATTTAATAGATGGTGAGGAGGATGGGAGGTAATCTATCATTCCGAGATTCTATCTTTCATTCTCTTGGGAGAGTGGTATACTAAGACTTAGGAGCACTGGCAGTAGTACGTTGATTGAGGGTTCGGAGGTGGCCAGTTGTAGTAGAATCCTTGCACAATTGAGCCTACGGTTGGGTGGAGAGTCATCCCCACAACCTTGTTGTCATCTGGCAAACCTTGATCACAGGTAATATAGATATGAAATTATTTGTCAGCATATTTTTTTATTAAGAAGTTAATTTATTTTTTTTACTGTTACATATGGTATCACATATCTGATTTGATCACAGAGATTAATTTATAGTGACCAGTTTTGGCGACCTTATCAATCGTTTTGAGTCTGATGCAACAGGGAGATGTATTTAGATTTATAAATTGAATTCGGATTAACTATTGATGTTTACTCTGCCCCTTGCCAATCTCTCCTTAAAACTCTTGATGATGTTTACTCGCCCTTCAAACTATTGTCCTAATAATGGTTCTGGACACAGGAATGAAGCCAACATCATGGGTAATAGATAGGAGCGGGATGTTTGTTTTTGTCCTTGCAGAGAAATCTTAACAAATGTTTCAAATCACAATGTGAGGTTAATCAGTTGATCTTATAATATGGGCAGATTTCTCGACGTTATTGTTGAAAGGAACAATGGAATTTGCAGGAACACGCATAGCTGTGGCCACAAGTTTACAATCTTCTACCTTATGCAGGCAATTCTATGGCTAAATGTATTGTAATTTAAGGGATTCAAAATGGTGTTGCCTTCGCGGGTGTGCTTGCAGGCAGACCATATAATTAATAAAATGATTTTTTTTTTGTGGGGAGGAATAACCTTCCCAGTCATCTGATCCAGTTCTGGGTCGGGTGGCAGTGTCTTTTCTTTATGGTGTGGAATATTTTTATGCTTGATTCATAAATTTTCTTACACGTATTTTAAAACAATCCATTTATTTTTCTACATAAGTAATGATTGCATAAACAGATACTTAAAGTCATGAATCTACAGAATTAATATTATTGTGACATATAATGCTTTACTCATTCGAATTTTGTTTTATTTTACATGGATCCAATTCTCTAAGTTTTATGGCTTATACTACAAAATTGTGATTATTGATGAACTCATAAACTCCATGTTTTTTTTTTATATACTTCGAAATTTGTGATAAATTATGGTTTAAGTATTATACTTCAATTGAGTAACTAAATGTATATTTTAAGTTCAAACATATTCTAAATTTTTTGTAGCTTTTGGCATAAGGGTAATGTGTAAATCCACTGAATATTACAGGGTAGATCATGGCTCCTAAATGTCGAAGACAAACCTGAAACAACCTTGGAGTAGAAACACCACCTCCCGCCACTTCAGAGATAGGAAACCCAGCTAAGCGAGCTATATTACATTCCCTTGGAGAAATGACCAATATCTTTAAGGACTGGGTCTCAAGCCAAGGACGAGATCAAGGAAATGTGCAAAAGGAATTGGAACAAAAACATAGACAAGATCTAAATTCTCAACTCAATGTCAAAGATGGACAATCCGCACTTGATATTATGAAAGAAGTCCAAAAATCCAAATTACCAGAGTTTACGGGTCTAGAAGGGGGTTCAAAAGCGGAAGCATGGGTAATGGCTGTCAAAAGAGCACTTAGTTTTAAGGCATACACTTCTATGGAAAAAGCCCAGATATCAATGAGTCTACTAAAAGGAGATGCCTTATTATGGTGGGTAAATGAAGAAACGAAGATGCAAGTCACCCCAGTACAAGTTACTTGGGAAATGTTTGAGGAAGCCTTCCGAACTAGGTACCTATCATAGGAGTACAAACACCAACAAGTAGGAGCTTTCCATGAAGTACGACAGAATGGTAGATCTATCGAGGACTATGAAGCTGAATTTTATTCGTTGGTCCATCAGGTGGACTATATGGCTGATGATAGATGTCAAGCTGAAAGATTCTTACATGGACTCGACCCCTTACTCTGAGCAGAAGTCGCCATGTGGAGAACCACCACTATGGCAACAACCACTAGTTTAGCCAAACAAGTCTTAAGGAAAATCAATATGAAGAAACAAATGGTGGTTGATGAAAGTTCAGGAAAGGAGCATTCCACAATGAGGCTAAATAAACCAGGGGGGCTGCCATATAGATTTCAGGGAAGACAAAACACTATTTCTTGGATCGCTAGCGCAACTTCTCGACCACCTCCAAGAGGACGTAAGCATCAACCCTACTTGATTAATGGAAGGAGTAGAAGATTTGGTGACCAAGGACAAGTACAACGTGAGAAGCAGGCACAAGTAGAATGTTGGCAATGTAAAAGTCCACATTGTTGACACCTAATCCGAAACGGATTAGGTGAAGCCGGACAGTCATCTAGAAGATGAACTAATCCGTTTTGTAAATGTATAAATAATAATAGTCTAATGAATAAAATCATCAGTTGTTTCTTGCACTCATTAATTTCTGAGCTAACCTGGCCTGACATGGTATCAGAGCCTCTGCCAGGTTTCTGCTGCCTCATGAAACCTCTGTCCTGAGCGCTCTCTGACTACTAGAGACTGCGCACTGTTCTTATGAACGTTTGCCTGAACGCCTGCGTTATTTGATATTCTTCTGTCCATAAACGTTGGCCAGTCCGTCCATAAACATTGGCCACTGACATGCTCCTTTTCTGCTCGTAACTCCTCTCTTGTAACCTCCAATGAATTTGATACCAGTGAATGACAACATTCGATGCCTACATGCATTTCCGAGGATGACTTAGCGAAGGAACTGGAACCCTCGACTGCTTCTGCTTTCAGAAATGGGGGTATGCATGAAAACTGTGAGTTACAATCTTGTGCAAATCCAGTACTAGATTTTCAATTGCATTACAATCAGTGGCAGGAGAAAGTGGCTGAAATTGACGGGATTTCCAAGAGGAGCGACGCTGCTTCCCCCTCTTCTCACCGTCCGCTAAGCCTACGCATTCATCCACATCCATATCATCTTCTTCATTCCGCTTCTTTGCCGACGAGGGCCTTCCATCTCACCCAACGAAAGATGACTGCTTTTTTTATTAAAGCTTGAAATGTTGACTGCGTTTTTATTACTGAAATGGTGACTGCGTTTTTTATTACTGAAATGGTGACTGCGTATTGATGACATGAAGACTGCGACTGCGTTTTTATTAAAGACTGAAAAGATGACTGCGTTTTTTTAAAACTTGAAATGGTTAACTGCATTTTTATTTGAAGACTGAATGCTGTGGGTATATGCGCATTTTAAATGCTGTGGACTGCGTTTTTTTGAAGACAGACATCTCATGGTATTCGATACCTTTGTGGCTTCTGCACATCTGGAAAGCAAACGAAGTCGAGGCTGTGGTGTGGTGCCTGACGGTGTTTTGAGAGTTTTTTCTTTGAATAACCCGTTTGTAATGTGCTAGCAACGGAGTTTATAGTATACTTGGAGCAGAGTTTTAATCTTGTTAAACAAATACAAATGCCTGGACCATCTCAGAGTTTTATTACGCTGTCCTCTTGAACAGTTTTTGCATTAATATATATATTGAAATGATATATGAGATCCCTTGAGCGCCTTCCTTTTTTCAAAACATAATATTGTGGCGGTGATATAAGAAATGATGTATGTTTGAAGAAAATAAGGCTATGGCATAAGGATTTTTTTTGGCAGAGATATATATATATTTTTTTACAGAATGCATAAGGCTATGACATAAGAATTTTTTTCCAGCAGAAGTGTTGCTGTGGCATAAGATTTTTTTTCTCAGCAGAAGTCTTGCTGTGGCATAAGAATTTTTTTTTCTCCAACAGAAGTCTTTTATCAACAGAAGTTTTTTTTTAGCAGAGATATTTTTACAGAATGCATTCAATCATTTCAATGGTCGGAATAGTTCTCACTGGCAAGGAGAACTATTCTGAATGGTCTCGGATGGTAAAAAACACCCTCATCTACAATGAGCTGTGGAAAGGTGTGTGTGTCGGAGAAGAAGACAGAGACCCTGTGCAGCCCACATCAGACAAAGAACTCGCCATTTGGGAAAACAAGAACAGCAAAGCCTTTGCATTGATCGCAGCATCCGTAAGTGAGGAAGTAAGTCGTCATATTTCATCCTATTCCACTGCCTTTGAAGCTTTACAAAAGCTGAAAGAACTCTATGATACACATTCTGCACTTGAAGTTGTTCAGCTCATGATTAAACTCTTCACTCTTGAACTGAAAAATAATGATCCTCTTACTCTTGCATCTGAAATAAAGTCTATAGTGCATGATATTAAATCCACTAAGGTTGAGCTGGATATCTCTCTTATTGCCTTTCTCAAAGCACTCTATCCTACCTACTCTAATTATCTTGAGTCTTTACAAGCAAATGGAAACCTTAAAGATATAACCTTTGACTCTCTTGTGAAAAAGTTTGCTGAAAGAGAGAAAGCCTTTGGAAAGAAAACAGTCCCTGAATCTTCTGAAGAGACTATTTGCCTTGCTCACAAAGAAAAGCATCCTGCTCAAGATTCTACAAGAGGAAGAGGTGGACGAAGAGGAAGAGGAAGATACTTCAGAGGCAGGGGGGCAGACATTCCCAAGCAGAAAAGGCAGATCTGCATTGCATTCGCTGCAAACGAAATGGATCACATGATGCTTCTACATGCAAGCTACCATGGGACAAGGTTGAGCAGAGAAGAAACCAACAGAAAGGTAAAACTGATGACTCAAACAAAGGTAAAGCACCTGAATCCGCTCACTATATTGAGGCACAATGTAACATTGGAGTAAATGAAGATTTGTTTAATGCTTCACTTGCTTCTTCAAAAAATGACTGGTTGCTTGATTCAGGAGCAACCTGTCATATGACTTATAGGAGAGATTTCTTTGAAGACTTCACTGACAATGTTGATGGAGCAGTATACTTTGCAGATCAGTCAAAAATCAAGCCATCAGGGCTAGGCACAATCAGGCTTAAACTGCCTGGTCTTCCAGACTTTCTTCTGGATCATGTTCTATATCTCCCACAGCTGAAGAGAAACTTGCTGTCCCTGGTCCACATCCGCCAGCAAGGTCACTCCATTCACATGTTTGATGGCAAGCTTGAGGTAAGAAAGGCATCTGACCACTCACTTGTCATGAGGGGTATAGAAGAAGAAAGACTCCTTAAACTGCAAGGAACCTATGCTCATGCACAGCATTTCTCATATATTTCTCATCATGAAGAAGGTGCACTTCCATCAAGTTTATTATGGCATGCTAGATTTGGACATTTAAACTATGATAGTCTCCGCTTGTTGAAGAAAAATGGTGTTGCTGGTTTGCCTACAATTCCTAGAAAACATAAACAATGTGATGCTTGCATTCTAGGAAAGCATAGCAAACAATCTTTTCATGATTCACATTCAAGAGCACATAGGAAGCTTGAACTTATTCATTCAGATTTATGTGGTCCAATGCCTGTTCCTTCTGCAAATGGAAATAAATATATCATAACATTTATTGATGATTACACCAGAATGTGTTGGGTTTATTTTTTGAAGAACAAATCTGATGCTTTTCAAACATTCAAGAATTTTCATAAATGGATTGAAAATGATGCACAATCTCATATTGGGTCTATTCGCACTGATAATGGAAAAGAATATACATCAAATGAATTTGAACACTATCTTCGCCAACATGGGATTAAACATCAAACAACTGTGCCTTATAATCCGCAACAGAATGGTGTAGCTGAAAGAATGAACAGAACAATTTTGAATATGGTACGATCCATGCTTTTCTCCAAAAATGTAAAGACAATGTTTTGGGCTGATGTTGTTCTATGTGCTGCATATATAAAGAATAGATGTCCATCTAGTGCTATAAGAAACAAGACTCCTTATGAATTGTGGTATGGACATGTTCCTTCGGTAAAACATCTCAGGATATTTGGTTCCACCTGTTATGCTTTAATACCAAAGGTACATAGAAACAAACTTGGTGCTAGAAGTCATAAGTGTATCTTCCTAGGGTATTCAAACACATCTAAAGCATACCGCCTTTATGATGAAGTAAATAAAAAGTTTGTTTTATCTAGAGATGTCATTTTTCTTGAATCATCCAAACCTGACAGTGTTGTTGAGCGGCAACTTGATCGCTTGGATAGATTCACAAAACCGAAATCATTTCAAGAGTTTGATAATCAGATTCCACATCTTGAAGGGGGGATTCCTATACTAGATCAACATGTGGAATCTTCTTCTGAAGAACAATCTCCCCTGCATGACACTCCAACAACGGATGATGCTTTAAGTGATGTAATTGATAGAATTGGGAGACTCAATCTTGATTCAGACCCAACTCAATCAATAGAACAGCCTAGACCATCTCAGAAAGGTCCCCCAAAGTGGCTGACAAAGACACTTGAAAGTGTTCATCCTGATGAAATTGGAAAAACAAGAACCAGAAATACAAACCGACAAGATGGAGGTGATGTAGATAACTCTAATTCACCTGTTGATATGGATGTTACTTATGATTGTGAATTGAACTTGTCTACAGATTTTGAACCAACTTCCTTCAAAGAAGCTGCTTCTCATGATGAATGGAAAGAAGCGATGCAGAAGGAGTATGATGCCCTCATAAAGAATGGCACTTGGAAGCTGGTTGATCCTCCATTTGGAACCAAACCAATTGGCTGCAAGTGGGTCTACAAGAACAAGTACAAAGCTGATGGCTCACTTGACAAGCACAAAGCTAGGCTTGTGGCAAAAGGTTTTGCACAGAAGGAAGGGGTCGATTATGAGGAAACTTTTGCTCCCACAGCAAAATGGGCCACCATCCGGACACTCTTTGCACTAGCTGCTCAGAACGGTTGGAAATTCCATCAAATGGATGTAAAAACTGCATTCTTGAATGGAAATCTAAAGGAGAATGTTTTTATGTCCCAGCCTGCAGGATTTACTGTGCAAGGACATGAACACAAAGTATGCAAACTTGTGAAGTCCTTGTATGGCCTCAAACAAGCACCACGAGCCTAGTATGAAAAACTAACTGAGCATCTTCTGAAACTCAACTTCAATCATTTTGATCTTGATGATGCAACTTTATTTGTCAAGAAAGTTGGCAAAACAGTTGTATATCTTGTGGTATATGTAGATGATCTTTTAATGACAGGGAACAATGAAAGCTATATTGCATCCATAAAGAAAGAATTAGGAAATTTTTTTGAAATGACTGATTTGGTCTATGTTCATTACTATCTTGGCATTGAAGTAACCCAACATCCAAAGTCCATATTTCTTTCTCAAAAGAAATACATTGGAGATTTGTGGAACAGATTTGGCATGACAGAGTGCAATCCCCTTTGTACTCCAATGGAACAAAACTTGAAGCTCACATCTATTGAAGGAAAGGAATTTAAGGATGCAACAAAGTATAGACAGCTTGTAGGAAGTCTCATCTACCTCACTACTACCAGACCAGACATTTCATTTGCTGTTGGAATCCTCTCTAGGTTTATGCAAAAGCCTTGTGAGGGACATTTTTCTGCTGCAAAAAGAGTTCTAAGGTACTTGAAGGGAACTCAAGACCTTGGAATCAAGTATACACAGGTGGACGACTTCAACTTGATTGGATACTCTGATTTAGACTTCGATGGAGACAAAGAAACTGGGGTATCTACTTCAGGATATGCTATGAGTCTTGGATCAGGAGCTGTCTCCTGGAGATCACGCAAACAATCAGTACCAGCAGATTCCACAACAGAAGCAGAATACGTGGCAGCAGCTGAAGCAACGAAAGAAATTGTGTGGCTCAGGAAAATTCTTGAAGATTTGCAAGTAAAACAAATACAATCTACTCCACTCATGATTGATAACACCTCTGCAATAAATTTGGCCAAGAACCCAAAGTTCCATGATCGTACTAAGCACATCAATACTAAATATCATCTGATCCGACATCATGTTGAGGCCAAAACAATCCATCTCCGTCATTGTTCCACAAACGAGCAAATTGCAGACATCTTCACCAAAGCGCTTGGAAGAGAAAAGCTTGAAAGATTCAGAACGATGCTTGGACTCACCAACATCCCTTCAGATTAAGGGGGGGAATGTTGACACCTAATCCGAAACGGATGAGGTGAAGCCGGACAGTCATCTAGAAGATGAACTGATCCGTTTTGTAAATGTATAAATAATAATAGTCTAATGAATAAAATCATCAGTTGTTTCTTGCGCTCATTAATTTCTGAGCTAACCTGGCGTGACACACATTATAGAAAAGATTGTCCACATTATCAAACAGGGATTAAACAACAAGAATACAAAGCAAAAGGAGAAAGACCACAAAACCCACATCGAATTCATGCAGCTACAAACCATCGTCAGGTTGAGCACCAAGCCACTATAGTAGAATCTGCAGGTATGACCAATAACATCCCTCTATCTGTGTTAATTGATCCAGGTGCTACTGATAGTTTTATTTCACCTTCAACAATACTTAGATGTGGATTGACAGCTCATTAGCAAAGTAACTTTAGAATGGTATAAATGGCGTCAGGCTCTCAGTAATCAGTAGGATCAATGGTAAGAGATTGTAGTGTTAACATTGGGGGTTGTGATACCAAGATGAATCTATATAGTACAACTCTTGGAACGTATGACTTAATCGTGGGAATGGATTGGCTTGATTCCCATCAAGCTATATTGGATTGTTATAATAAGACAGTCCTCATAAAAAATGACCAAGGAGAAACTAAAGTAATAAAAGGGATTAGACGTGGTGTTACGTTGCACCTCATATCAGCTAAGAAATTTAATAAGAGTATGAGGAAAGGGCGCAAAATTTATGCGGTAGAAATGGTTCCTACCAATAAGAAGTCCTCGGATAAATTGCACCCACTACTTTCCAAATTTAAAGATGTATTTCCTCCAGAGCTACCAGGGTTGCCTCCAATTCGAGAAATTGATTTCTCCATAACCTTGAAACCAGAAGTGGAACCCATATCCAAAGCACCTTATCGAATGACTATTCTAGAGCTTAATGAATTGAGTATACAGCTCAAAGAAATTCTTGATCAAGGTTTTATAAGACCCAGTGTGTCACCTTGGGGTGCACCAGTAATTTTTGTAAGATGGAACTCTTAGGTTATGTATTGATTACCGAGATCTAAACAAGGCCACCATTCGAAATAGGTACTCCATGCCTCGAACCGATGACCTCTTTGACCAACTAAATGGAGCTTCAATATTCTCCAAAATAGACTTACCTAAAACGACATTCAGAACGCGCTATGGACACTATGAGTTTATTGTTATGCCATTTGGTTTGACTAATGCCCCAGCAGCCTTCATGAACTTGATGAATAGTGTCTTCCGAAAATATCTGGACCGCTTTGTCCAAGTTTTCTTGGATGACATCCTCATTTACTCTCGTAATGAGAAAGAGCATCTAGAACACTTGAGGTTGGTACTACAATGCCTTAGGGAACATAAGCTATATGGAAAACTTTCTAAATGTTCCTTCTTTGAGAAAGAAATTCAATATCTAGGCCATACCATTAGTGCCAAAGGCATTGCAGTTGATTATAGTAAGATTGAAACTATAATGACTTGGCCCTCTCCCCGGAATGTCAAGGAAGTACGTAGCTTTATGGGATTGGCAGGCTACTATAGAAGGTTTGTAGAAAGGTTCTCACAGATATCTAATCCCATCACCCGCCTCCAAAGGAAAGGGGTTAAGTTTGAATGGACAAGTGAGTGTGAGAAAGCATTTAATGAGCTAAAACATCGACTAACAACGACCCCAATATTAAAAGTACCTGACATGGACAAGGACTTTCTTGTATGCACGGATGCATCAGACGAAGGATTAGGTGCAGTCTTGATGCAAGATGAAGGGGTTATTGCTTATGCTTCTTGAAAACTTAAGAACCATGAAATCAATTACGCAACTCATGATCTGGAATTAGCAACGGTTGTAATTGCCTTGAAATTTTGGAGACATTATCTAATGGGGCGTCAATTTGAGTTAAGAACAGATCATACAAGTCTTGAGTATATCTTCACACAAAAGGACCTTAATGCTCGACAACGACGTTGGAGTGAGTTATTTAGTGATTATGATTTCAAGATATCCTATATTAAGGGAAAAGAGAACAAAGTGGCAGATGCTTTAAGCAGGAGACCTAGACTTCATTCAATGTCGGCCTTAAAGATAGACTTGAGGAGCCAGATTCTAAATCATCTAGTAGGGGACCCACATTACCAGCAAATAAAATTTGCCTTACAAGAAGAGGTACCTGTGGCAACCAAGTGGGAGGAATACACCTTAGAAAATGATGGATTGCTATGATATAAAGGTAGGATTTATGTCCCAGAAGATGATGATCTTCAGAATTTAATAATCAAGGAAGCCCATCAAGCTCCATACGCTGCAAATCCAGGAGTCCAGAAAATGTATGCGGACTTAAAAAAACTATTTTTCTGGACAGGAATGAAAAAGGATATAACAATGTTTGTGGCTCGATGTTTAGAATGTCAACGGGTTAAAGATGAACATTGTCACTCGGCAAGGCTTTTACAACCCTATGATATACCAGAAACTAAGTGGGAAGTTGTTTCGATGGAATTTGTTGGAGGCTTACCTATGACATCCCAGAGACATGACTGTATTATGGTTGTGGTTGATAAATTAACTAAGAGTGCTCACTTCATTCCAGTCAAGACCACCTTTGAAGCATCAACTATCACTCAAATTTTCCTGAAAGAAATAATTCGCCTTCATGGAGTACCACGAAAGATAATATCTGATAGAGACGCACGTTTTACTTCCAGATTTTGGAAAAGTCTATTACAATATATGGGAACACAACTGAATTTTAGTACAGCATATCACCCAGAGACAGATGGTCAAACAGAAAGAGTAAACCAAGTGTTGGAGGACATGCTAAGAATGTATGTCATGGATCAACAAAACCAATGGGAGAAATACCTTCCCTTAGTAGAGTTTTCCTACAACAATAGTTACCACAGTTCAATACAGGCAGCTCCCTTTGAAATCTTGTATGGAAGACCATGTCGCACTCTGTTAAGTTGGGATTGATAAAAGGACCGAGTCATGTTGGGACCTAAAATGCTCCAAGAAATGGAAGAACAAATGGCCACAATTAAGCAGAGACTAAAAGAAGCCAGGGATCGCCAAAAAAGTTATGCTGATGCAAAGAGAATTGATAGAAACTTTGAGGAAGGAAGCCAAGTTTTCATTAGAATCAAACCCTTTAAAAGTCCCTTTAGGATGGGTAAGGGAACAAAGCTATCGCCTAGATTTGTTGGGTCATTCACGATCCTAGAGAGGATTGGACCAGTTGCTTACAAGCTCGAGCTGCCCTTCCATCTAAGAAGGATGCACATGTGGTTCTTATAGCGATGATGTATCCTTATGATTATGATGTTATGTCGAGGTATATTGACATATTCATTTACTACATGATGATAGGTATTTAATGTTGATGTTATAACTTATGATGCTATTTCATGAGGTGAAGCATATATTATTCATAATGTTGCGATTAACCATGATGAATGTTCTCATGATGACATGCAAGATTTGGCATGTGGACTAATTTCTATGATATTATGATGGTATAGCTAATGCATTGGTTGCATGTTGAGGTATGATGATTGACAGGACTCCACAATGGGCCGAGAGGGCCGGTTTATTTGATGATCTCGTGCGAGCCCATACGCACGAGAGAGAATAAGTAACATCATATGGGCTGGGGACAAACTCAATCAACACTACATATGCCAGTGGTTCCTTTGTCTTGTGTATAACTCTTGATGGATAGCTCTTGAAGAGCTATGAGACCATCTTGAGGAGGCCAAGTGCCTGATGTTTTAGGCTAGGTGCCTGTTATTGGATTGGGATGCCGAAGTCTGGAAGGGTTGTAAAGGACTTCGATGCCTGGGGTTGTGCACCTTAGTAGTTGGGGAGGGAGTGGGCCAGCCTTGCGAGATGCCCGGGGTCATTGAGTACCGGACCGGATGCCTGCCTTGGGGCAGTTGAGGTTTGAGTCAGGCGCGAGCCTTGGGGCCAGCCTTCGACTAGGATACAGATCGGGTCAGGCTTATGCCTGGTGCCGAAAGTGGGAAAAAGGACAGAGATTCCTTGATATTTCCCGAGGTGTTGGGGACTTTCGATGCCTGCCGGTTATGCTAGTTCAGCAGAGGGTGTTGGCAAAATGAAGCAAATAAAAATAATAAATAATAAATAATAAAAAAATTAACTTCAGGACGAAGTTCCTTAAAGTGGGAGAGTATGTAATATCCCTCCCCTTAATAATAAATAATAAATAATAAATGATAATAAATAATAAATAATAAAAATAATAAAAAATAAATAATAATAAATAACAAATAATAAAAATAATACAAGAATAATAATTAATAATAAAAATAATGAATAATAATAAATAAATCACTTAATAATAAATAAAAAAATAATAAATCATAAATGTTAAATAATAAATAATATATACAAAGAAATAAATAAAAATAATAATAAAATAGTAATAACCATATTAAAGCTCTAAATAAGAATAAATAGAAATAAAACAAGAAAACTATCAAAAAGAAGGAAATAAGACAAGAAAGCTAAAAATCAAAAGAAAAGTAAAGAAATAAAATAAGAAAAAAAGTTGCATGCAGACACATGGAGTGTGTGCATGTGGTTCCCCTTCCAAGGTTTGTTCTATTTAATAGATGGTGAGGAGGATGGGAGGTATTCTATCATTCCAAGATTCTATCTTTCATTCTCTTGGGAGAGTGGTATACTAAGACTTAGGAGCACTGGCAGTAGTACGTTGATTGAGTGCTCGGGGGTGGCCAGTTGTAGCAGAATCCTTGCACAATTGAGCCTACGGTTGGGTGGAGAGTCGTCCCCACAACCTTAGGCTCAATTGTGCAAGGATTCTGCTACAACTGGCCACCCCCGAGCCCTCAATCAACGTATTACTGCCAATGCTCATAAGTCTTAGTATACCACTCTCCCAAGAGAATGAAAGATAGAATCTCGGAATGATAGAATACTTCCCATCCTCCTCAACATCTATTAAATAGAACAAACATTGGAAGGGAAACCACATGCACACACTCCATGTGTTTGCATGCAACTTTTTTTCTTGTTTTATTTCTTTACTTTTCTTTTGATTTTTAGCTTTCTTGTTTTATTTCCTTCTTTTTGATAGTTTTCTTGTTTTATTTCTATTTATTCTTATTTACAACTTTAACATGGTTATTACTATTTTTTATTTTTTATTATTTATTATTTATTTCTTTGTATATATTATTTATTATTTAACATTTATGATTTATTATTTTATTATTTATTATTAAGTGATTTATTTATTATTATTCATTATTTTTATTATTAATTATTATTCTTGTATTATTTTTATTATTTGTTATTTATTATTATTTATTTATTATTATTTGTTATTTATTATTTATTATTATTTATTATTTATTATTAAGGGGAGGGATATTACACGGCCAACCAATTCTCCTCAAGCCGATGCTGGATGCTTGTGACTATAAGGATCAGATACATAGATAGTTAATTGCTAGTTTTACTTTTAGATTTAGTTTTAGTTTTATTTTTGCTTTATTTTTGCCTGAAATGAGGATGGTCATTTAAACTGCCTCTTGTATTTTTGTAATAATTTTTTTTAAGATTTGACAAGTAGTATTTAAACCCTTCTCATGCATTTAGAGAAGGGTCCTAAAATTTATCAAAAACTTGTCCTCAGAACATGCACTTCTGCGCCGTCCAAGGAGGTTTTCATGAATGAATGGAACAAGATTTATTGACATCTATGTTTAATATTTGCTACTGAAATTGCACTTTTTTACTCTTGGTAGATGTTGAATTAAGAAGAGATAAATCATTATTGCTGGAGCTCATGAGTAGAACTCGTTATAAATAGTACTTTTATCTTTTAACAATTTCTGCTTATGCGTTAAGGTGATATTCATTTTCAGTTATTTATGTATGAATGCTTGAATTCTTGAGTTATCATTTGGCACTTCTGTATGGTGATAGCCATTTATTTATGCTTAATATATGAGTGAGTTATTTGGCGAAATGTTTTTTATGACTGTTCGACTAACTTTTTATACGAAACAATTCATCTTTATTGAATTATTTTCTTATAGCAGTTGAATGATCTTTATTACCAATTGCTATAGAAACTATTTTAGATCATATAATTGAAAGATTAAGTCGCAGGTTAGTTTTAGAATTAGATATTTCTGTTCATTAGAATACAATTGCATGTTGTTAAATTAGACTTAGAATAAAAGCATTTTACTTAGAAATTATTAAGAAGGAAATATCAATTCTCAACACACGCACACATGAATTGGGAAACTAGTCCCATATCCCCAGTAGGACCCACAATACTAAACGGAAAATGAGCTGCTAACCAAAGTCTAGACCGAGTGGGTATCCCCCTTGTTGTAGATCCGATTTTTGGGGCTTCAACATATTTGGCGCTAGAAGGAGGGCCCCGAACTATGAATGACAAGTAAATCTAAATCTAAATACCATTCTAAGAGTAAATCGCCCTTACCATCTCCCCCGACTTCTCCATCACATTTAGAATCTTTAAATCTTGAGCGAGAAGTCGATAAAACAACAACCATTGCCACAAACCCAAATATTTTAGGGAAATCTACTATTGGACCTCCTGAAGTTGAATGTTTGATCCATAAACTTCAGCTATTTTCTATATCTCCTCAAAAATCTGAAAAATCTCAAGGTAGTGTTACTTCGCAATATAACCCTTCTCATCCCCTTACCAGATTGCAAAGTGAAAAGTTTGGTAATGGACCAACTGAATTACCTCTACCTACAAGGAAAAGAGCAAGGAAATCACCTAAAGGGTCTGATAGCGAGACTCTTTCGTCATCATCATCCATCTCAACCTCTCCACCGCGAAGTCAACCATCCACTCCTCCACTTCAAATTATTGTCCACCAGACCACTGGAGCATCAACATCTCCTTTGCAATCATCTAGAACTGTAATATCTTCATCTTCCCAACCATAAGGAACATCTTCTGCGCTTTCCTCTATTAGTAGTTCAACGATGGCCCAAACTCCATGGAATAACCCAGGGGTAGTCTTAATGCCTGCGTCCTTGAGTAAATTACTGGCCCATCCTGAAAAATGGCTACTTAAGTTTAATCCTAAAGCAGGCATGCTAGCAGAAGAACACATAAACAACTTTATGTTATCTATAAATCTCAATGGGGATACTAATGAAGACGCTGTCATCCATCTCTTTCCTTACACTTTGCAAGGAGTAGCTAGATCATGGTATTTCTCATTACCATCTGGATCTATCACTAGTTGGGATATTTTCCAAGAACAATTCTTGACTAAGTTCGGTGATGACAGGTCTACTGCGACACTGATCAATGACCTGTCTAACCTTAGGGCTGAATTAAGGGAACATGTCAAAGATTTTAACTTGCGTTTCAATAAACTTTTGAACAAAATTCCTACCGCCTCCAAGCCTAGTGAAGAAGTTTGAAGTGAATGGTACATATTTTCTCTACCATCAAACATAGCAATCTTTGTTGATAGAGCTAACAAAAAAACTTTAGCTAACAATATGAAGGAAGCAATAGCGGTAGAGAAACGTATCATAGCCTTAGAAAAGAAAAACGTTGTCGACGAATGAAAATCTAAGAAGGTTACTTTTAAAGAAGATCCAAAGAAAAAACAATCGAAAGACCCATTCGATCAGCAGGTGACTGCCTCCCATAATTGCGTAATTTCTGGGTTGAGTAGCAGTGTTGGGTCAGATTGTGCAGTTTCCTAGAGGAAGACAACCTGATTTCTCTGCGTAATTCTGGAGCCCAGCAGGTTGCTAGGATGATTTGTGCAATTTCTATAGGGAAGGTTGGTTCCCCTCCAGAATTGTGCAATTTTCTTGGGGAGCTGCTTTGTAGCACATGGTCTAAGTCCTGAATGATAGCCTGTGAGGGGAGTGAAACAAACTGACATGCACAGGCTGACAAGACATTAAGAAATAGCTTAAGTCTATATGCTTGATGATGCAAGACATGCTGTTGAGGATTGTTGGTAGGGAGGATCCAAAAGAAAGCTAAGGAAAAATTTTGGAGGGTGGTTGTAGCTGCTACAACACTTGGTGACACAATGGTAGAACTCTAGCTCTCTGAATGGACCTTGTTCATGAAAAGCAAGTCTAACACCTCTAGAAGTATCGTTCAGTTCTCTATTCGTCTTGGTTTCCACACTTTCTTGATTGTAAGATGTAGCTTCTGCCAAGCTCTCGGTTGGTCGGCACACATTCCAAGCCAAGTCAACACAGTTATTTCGATTGGGGATGAGGGGTATATTGGTGCACAAGTTCTATGGTCATTAGAGTTTTAGTTTCATCTTTGGTGTTTCTTTGTTGCCAGCAGGCCTGGATAGTACCTGAGCAGAGTCATGCAAAAACAAAAGCATCGCTCCGTTGCAAGAGAGCCTGGTCAGTACCCCGGCAGAGTTACTTGTGTCACCTCTCTACACAAGAAGCCTTTCTCTTCTTTCGCCTTATTCATTTTTCATTTTTCGAAATTTTTTCACATTTTCCTTTTTCATTTTTCCTAACTGTGCATAGAACTTATTCATTTCAGAGGTGGAAGAGGGATCTCGACTTATTGAGAGAAGAAAAGGTTTTTCCTTTAGAGAACTAGTTTATATATACCTTTGACGTGCTTGTTAAGGTTTTCCCCCTCACCTTACTCTACTTTACTGAGCTCACAAGGATTAACCCAAAAACAATCGACTAGAGTAGGTGATACTAGTTAGTGCATAAGAGTTTTCTTTTCACCAAGGTTCACTTCGAACAATACATATTTTCCATCAGCGTATCATGGATTGAAGATAATAAGTTCTTCATACAGAGTCAGGATGATAGATAATCAAGTATTCATAACTACACAAGTC
Organism: Pinus tabuliformis; assembly: GCA_031772625.1. NCBI lineage: Eukaryota > Viridiplantae > Streptophyta > Pinopsida > Pinales > Pinaceae > Pinus > Pinus tabuliformis. Next base: position 675,191,854 of record CM062816.1, on the reverse strand, counting down.
CTCTTGTACATTACCCAACTTGTTTCAAGAGTCGTGCATGGTCTCATGCAAAACTAACCTACAAACGTAAATAAGTAAACAAAGTAGGAAGTAGAAGCAAATGGGTAAACAAAGAGAGTAAGAAAAAAAACAAGCAAGAAAGCAACACCTAAAGTAAGAAGCAAACATGCATGCAAGAAAACAAACTCAAAAGCAAACACTACTCCTACTTCTACACTAACAGTGCATGGGTCATCTCACGTGAAGTGATACTTCCAATGCAGCCACTGGAACATTGTTCGACCCACGTTGGTGAAGGCATGGTTTACGAACAACACGGATGTGCGAACCAGTAGATGTGAAGGATATAGAAATGAAGACAAACACACTCTGTGTTTAAATGCATCCACAGGATGAATCTGAGTGAAAGTGCATGACATAAAGTCCATGGACTTGTCATGGTGCTGTGTGACCATGCATGCAAACGTTGAAAAAATGCACTCTTGACTGTGACATGCAAGCAAATGAAAGAAACAAAGACAGATCATGTCATACAAGTGTGCTTGCTGTGTAAGATTCCTTTAATGCAAGAGTGATGGGATCGTGCAGTTCGAGTGGAGGAAACAAAATCTGTGTGTGATTGATCTTCAATGCATATAGATGAGTGATGAGGAGCCTCATGTGTTTCGACAATTTCTTGATCGGAAGTGAAACCAACGTCAGGACAATGAGGTCCTGACATAACCATCAGCTCAGACTGAAGTGCCTCGACAGTCTGTGGTGTTTCAACTTTGTTGATAGATAGATCATCATAGACTAGTGTCATAGACAGATTAATAATGATTGAATCAACATTGTGATCAGATGAAGAGGTAGAGCGATCACAACAACCAAGATCAAAAAATTATGGATGTTTGTCAGCATCCTCATGATTTGATGAATCACACAAAGGGGTAGATGAGAAGCAAGGATGTCCACCCTCTGCATTTCCGAAAAAGGAAATGAAAGATCAAGTGGATTTTTAATGAATGATTGGTCCTCTCTGTCATTGGATGATGGGTTGACATATAGTGTGTCCTTTGAATGATGAACAATAGGTGCACCCATGAATAGAGATACACACAAAAAATTAGGGATGTCAGGATCATTAAGGATGTTAGGAAAAAAAATGGAGGAGGTACGGACATACAAGGATGGTCCTTTGCTGGTGGTGGATGTTCAAGCTCCTAGTCATACTCTTCATGAGTGACAATGCATGTTGGTTGTGCAACACCAACTCCATCGATGTCTTGATCCTTGTTCACAACAAGTGTAGAGTCCAGAATGGAAGAACACAAGACAATGCCATTCGGAGGATCACCCGAGTATGAAGATGGAGGTTGAGATACAAAATACATGTGATAACCCAATGGATTCACTACTAAGCTTGTGCGAAAATCAGAAGGAGCGATGTCGGGAGTATGTGACAGTTGAACAGACGTGTGTGCATTCTCTCCCACATCACTCTATGATGGTGGAGCTGTTTGATGAGGGGATGGAAGAAAGTCACTTGTGACAGTGACCGTTTTAGTCCATGATTGCATATATCCATCATCGAAGTATGTTGAGTAGGGTTTGAGCTTGAAATTCTTGTTGTGATGGACTGATTTGTTACAACACTATTCAAATCTGTCCCAAAGATGTGGAAATTTCATCTGGCTTGTCAACAATAGGGTAGTTTAGTTTTGGTCCCTACATGCTTGTGCTCATGAAGGATATGGGACGTTCATCGTTCATCTCGTCCTTTTGAGTGAGTACTGCAAGGAGCGAATTATCGAAGGTGAAGGTGTATAGTAGGAAATCCTTCTTGAAGTCTGGGTTGTAGTGCAAGCACTTCTGCAATGGACTACCTGATATAGGTGAATACACACTTTTCCCTCTTGCCCTAGCTGTAGGTTGCATCTTTCTTGATCATGTCCTGCATGGGCTTAACTATCTGTGCATAATCTGAGATGAACTTCTGGAGGACCCAGTCTGGATCCACCTTGATCCCGCTTTGGCAACAATGTGTCTGAGAAGGTTCCTTTCAGACACTACGAATACACTCTTCTTGGGATTTAAGGAAATCCCATATTTTCGTCATCTCTCAAAAATTTTCTTCGGATGGCGTATGTGGTCTCCACATCTTCTTGAGAACACAATTATATCATCGAGGTATACCACTATGCTTTGTCCGATGAGTCTGTGAAAAGTGATGTCCATGGCGCGTTGAAAGGTTGTGCCTACATTTACAAGCACAAATGACATTCTTCTGTAGTCGAGTAGGGAATCTGTGCTCATATACTGTTTGCAGAATGTGGTCCATAGATGACATGGGGTAGTTGTCTTTGTCTGAGGCGCGGTTCATGTTCCAAAAGTCAACGCACAAGCAAATTTCCCCATATTTCTTACGTACAGGAACAAGGTTTGAAATTCCCATGGAATGACGAACTTTGTATATGATCTGTGCATCCTATAGCTTGGTAAGATCTTTCTATATGAGGGGTTCAAGTGACAGATGTAATTTTATCAGCTTTTGTTGATACAACTTGACCCCTTCCTTGATTGGAATGACATGCTAGATTATCTGTGTGTCATAGGTTTTCAAATCATCATATGTCGATGCGAACATATCTCAGTACTATTTGAACAAGCAGACAAAGGCTTGGCACTCTTGCTGTGTGCAACATCTGCCGATATTGACGAACTTCAGTTCTTGTTCTGTTCCCAGGTTGATCACTTCGTGCATCATGGTGTAGTTGTGGGTTTTGCTATTCCTCAACCCAAGAAAACATTCTTGCAAGTAATAAAGCTTCTCCAAAGATGCCACACCCTTCATGATAAGGTGGCCTTTCCTGTTACCAGCCTCTACTTGTAGAGAGTGCTCATGCTCATCATCATCTATCGCTGTGTCTTTGAAGATGCCAACATTGGGCATGAAATGTAGTTTTTGTTGATCATCATTAAACATGCGTAAATTAGTTATGTTATCTGGGATAGATGGTTTGTACAAAATTTCAATAGTAAATCTATCCCTAATCGGTGACATTCTTGAAGCTGAGTTTTTTCAGAGCATTGGTAGCTGAATTACGCATATGTGGTACAACAGTGATGTTAAATTCTTGGAAGTTAGAGATTAGTCACCATATCTCTTGCTGGTAACTTTTGAGATGCGGTGACAAATACTCAATGGTGTTACATACCTGCCATACCATTATCTTTGAATCACATACCACTTTGAGCACAACCACATTGAGGCTGATGGATTTCTGCAAGCCCAACACCAGTGATTCATACTCAGCAACGTTGTTCATGCACTCGAACTCCAAGCGACTTGAAACTAGATGCTTCTTGTTGTATGGGTCGATCAAGAAACTTCTGGCTCCCAAGCCATCTTGTGTCTTTGATCCGTCAAAGTACATGGTCCACAACTTTTTTGTACATGGACCATTTGACACATTTGTACTACTACTACTGCTGTTGCTACTGCTACTACTACTATTGGTACAATGTATTGTACATGTTTCATTACCATCAGTTGGGCAAGGAAGGAGTCCCAACTTCATGCCTAGTGGGGTTGGAGTTGGTTGTGCAGGATAACACCCCAACATTGTTTCAAGGAGGCAGTTACCAAACATGAGCTCTACGAAGGCCAACGGTTCATTCTCGCTATTGAGGGGAGTAACATTGTTCTTCATATACCTCTCGGATACCACCCAGATTTGATTTATTATTCCCTTGCACAGAAGCCACATGTGTGACCAATCTGTCGTAAAATATATGTTCAGCTTGGTGGACCAGTCTCTGATGAGTAGTAGACTGTATGCTTTCGGTATGTCCAAAATGACAATGTTAATAGTATGAGATAGTCGGATGATCACATCTTGAAGTTCACCAATGGCTGGTAAAGATGTTCGATCAAGTTGGATGATTCACGCGGATGTCTCGCTCCACTGTGCATTGATCTTTTTAGCAGTGGAGAGTGGCATGACATTGGCTGCCATGCCAAAATCAACCAAGAAGTTGTGAACATTACAGTTAAAAACTTCAAATGGGAGCAGGAATGGAGTGCAACATGAGTTTTTTTCTTCCATCCAGAGTGCGTTAAGCATAATGGAAAGTGATCTAGGAGGTGTGCTTTCTCCCTTGTTGGTAGAGGCTATGTTATCTGTTGTTGTCTATCCCAATGTGCGTAACAGGATGTATTTCTGACTTTGGATCTTAGCTAACTCGAAAAAACTGATGTTTGTGCGAGTTTTCTTCATATCATCTACAATGTTTTAGTCCAGAGGTGGTAGGCCCACCAAGGTGTTTGGGATAGGACTGATGTTCATGTTGTCTAATGGAGTGTTCTCCAATTTGCTGCTCATGGATGTACTTTTATCTGCCACTGTCTTCCCAGACTTTTTCTTTGATTTTTTCTTCAAGGCGGCTAGTGGATCAACCTTCCTCAACAACAGTCTCATATTTTGTTGTGCTTCCCCAAATGTAAGGGGAGCCCCTTTACTCCTAATATTGTAACAGGCATTTTGCTTTGGGGGCTGTTTCTCGGTGTTCGCCTTCAACGTTGCTTATGAGCACTGGCACGTGTTCACCACATACCCAGAACTTGATACTTCATCAGGCACAATACCTTTGTCATTATCCATGTCTTCCAGTTGCTCCTACATATTATCTTTTGCATCGAATGTAGACTCAGTATAGAGCTTGCAACTTGCTTCCAGTTCAAACAAGAGTTCTCTAGGTGATTTTCTTTGTGGAATGAACATAACTTAGAATTTTCACATTGATCGAGGTGGAACATAAATCTCTTCGTAGTTTTTAGAGTGAACCAGTTGTTGCCTCATGACATGCTTCCCTGCCTCTAGTTGGGTGGATGGATTCTTGTAGATGTGTCCGTTTTCTATTGTTTAAGCTCGAACACTTTTGTTGTCAAGTTCTTGGCGAGATGAGTGATGGTTTCGATATCATTTGTTTCCTTGTCTCTACCTTTTCTTTCCATTTCCTGGGAATTTCTGCTTGTGTCTTTGGAGTCCTTTTCTGGTTCATCATCCTTGATGACCCCAATCGCGTGCAAGTCTTTCTCAACAACAATAGCCTCTTCACAGTTTTCCAATAGTGTTGGTTTCGCAACTCACTTGACAAACTGCGCAATGATGGTTAGCAGTGTGGATGTGTAGTAATCAATAGTGATAGAGTCACGAGGTTTGGTGTTTTTTGCAATTTTTTTTCAATATGTGTGTAAACCTCTGATTGAATTCTTTTACCTTCTCTTTCCCCTCCATCGTTAGGCTTCCCAATTCCTTGAGTAACATAGTTGGGGTATTTTCATCAACAAACTTTTCAAGAAACACGTGTTTGAATGCACCCTAGTCTGTATGGAATTTGGTGGAAGGATGTGATACCATGAGTTGCATGACCATCCAAGGTACATGGAAACAATCTACATGCTACTTCAGCATACCGTACCTCAAGGGTATATAGCTGCAGGTAGAAGTTGTCAAAAAGGTCTTCTTCCTTCACTGTGCTCTCATGGTTGAACTTGATGTTCATTCTCTTCGCTCACTTCGGCATCTTGTGGAAAGCACCTGGGAGAACCAATGGTCCATGAGTCAACCATTCCATATTTTGGTTAGCCATATCTTCTTCTCCTTCATCCTCCTCATCTCCTTCAGAATCTGACAGTTTTGGCTTTGAGTTTGTTCATTTGTCTTTGCCTCTGCCTCCTTCGCTACCTTCCCCTTCGCCTCTTGTACCAAAGTCTGATCCCAAGATCACAAGGGTGTCTCATTCCCTTGGTCAAAAGACCGTAGGTCCTTCTTCATCTTCGATAGCTTCTACCAGACCTTTAAATGTGGCAAGAACTACTTATTCCACTGATGATACAACAACCCTTGTGGGAGTGGATTTTGGCTTCCTTGATGCATATGGAAGGTGTTGTATACCTAGGATCAGTTTGATTTCTTTCACAAATTGGTGGGTGATGGGATGGATGGAGCGAAGGTGATGATATGGAATTTCATGTTCAGTCTTGGGAGGTGAGAAGTAACCAACTAAAGAGTCACGCATAGGTGAAAGGGAGTGCGAGTTACTGCCTTGATCAGATGGTTGATGAGTGAGTGTGAGAGGACGTTCAACCTCCTTCTAGCACCATAAATGTTAACGTGATGGACCCGCCAACATTCAAGGGATCACCCCGGTATGAAGTCCCAACTAAAAATAAACAATTTAAAAAATAAAATAAATATAAAATAATATAAAAAAAAAATTAAAAATAAATAAAAAGAAAAAAATTAAAAAAAAATTAAAGAAAAAACAATTAAAAATACCACAATCCCTTCCCTCCTTCACCCATTCCCATCCCCTCCCCCACTCAAACAAAAAGGGTTGATGCTCATCAACACTTTTCAAAATCAAGATGAAAATCACTAACAAAAAAAAATGTTCACACTTGATACATAAAAAAATTTAAAGTGTAAAAAATAAGCCCTCTAAAAAAATGAGTTGATGCTGCATCAACACTTTTCAAAATCAGCATGAAAATCACTAACATTTGAAAAAATGTGTTGATGTTTCATCAACACTTTTCAAAATTACCATGAAAATCACTAACATCGAAAAAAAATGTTCATACTTGGTACATAAGAAAATTTAAAGTGCCAAAAATATGCTAAAAAAAAGTGTATTCTAGCATCACCACCTTTCAACATCGGGTGATTTTTTTCTACCTCTAAAAAATGGGTACCTGTTCACTTTCTCGTTTCATCAGTAACTATGTTTACCCTTCCCATGTTGGAAAATATTAGGTAGATAATGTAACTTAATTAGGTAAACAGGGGAAAGAGAGACATAAATGTAAGGATAAATATTAATCCTAAAATAGTTAAACCTAATTAAGAGAAGAGGATGGTGAATTAGAATAAGATTAATAAATTAAATTTTAGATAAATTTAGAGAACCTCCATGTGGTACCAACCAAAATAAAAATATCCATCTAAGAGACAACTTGAGTTAAATTAGGGAGTAGATAGGGGATCAAATCTGAGACTTATCAATTGAATTAAATATTGAACAAAACTTAAGGAGTAAAAGGGGGATCAAGAGACAACTAGGGGAACAAATAGGAACCTTGTTGAGGTCAGGAAAAATATTATTTTTAAATTAAAATTTAAGTAAATAATTTTTTAGATCCTTGATGAGAGAGTAACACATGGGTGGGTGAATAATCAAACTATTGGATTAATAAAAATAATTAATTATGCATGAAATTCCAAGTGTCACCTATGAGGAATCCTATAAAAGAAGAGACAGGCCATGGAGGAAAGGACTTTTTCTTTACCTTATTGTTGGATGGATGAGACCATGTCAGAGTGGTGACTAGGAGATATAGTGACTTTGGTGAGGTAGAGGACTTTAAAGAGGGGACTCTTGAGCCAAAGAGTGCCCTCCTCTACCAGCTAATACATTCCTCCATTATATAACCCCATTGCAGCTCGGGGCTCTGCGGGGGAAGGAAAGTACCCAAGGAGTAGGTTGGGAGGTCAATCGGTGGGTCACTACATTTGTATTAAACACATTGGCATTCACACTCGGAGGCAACCAAAAACAAATGAAGGCAAGTAGCGGCAAGTAAAGTTTGAATCTCGTCTTCTGGTGAAGGGTACCTATGTTGTTATAATATTCTTTTGTATGACTTCATTATGACTTTAGTTAATAATATGTAAATCAGATGATATGTTCAATGAAGTGAAATTCATGGATGTTTTATATAGTTCTTAATAAATTTTGAGTTGCCAATGCTATTTTCTTATGGTTGTATTTTTTTTAATTAAAACTAAAAATAAAACCATAAGAAAATATCATTGAGAACTCAAAATTTATTAAGCACTATATAAAACATCCCTGGATTTCACTTCATTTAACATATCATATAGTTTATATATTATTAACTCAATCCATAATGAATTCATACAAAAGAATATTATAACAACATAGGTACCGTTCACCAGAAGACGGGATTCAAACTTGACATGCCCCTACTTGCCTTCCTTTGTTGTTGATCACCTTTGAGTGTTAATGTCAACATTCTTAATCTGAATGTAGTGACCCATCGGTTGAGCTCCCAGCCTACTCCTTGGGTACTCTCCTTCCTCGCGGACCCCTGAGTTGCAATGGGGTTGTACAATGGAGGAATGTATTATCTGGTAAAGGAGAGCACTCTTTGGCTCAAGAGTCCCCTTTTTAAAGTCCTCTACCTCACCAAACTCACTATAGCTCGTAGTCACTACTTTAACATAATATCGTCCATCCAATAATAAGGTAAAGAAAAAATTCTTTCTCCCATGGCTTGCCCCTTCCTTTACAGGAGTCCTCATAGGTGACATTTGACATTTCATGCATAATTCACTATTTTTATTAATCCAATAGTTTGATTATTCACCCACCCATGTTTCACTCTCTCATCAAGGATTTCCAAAGTTATTTACTTCAATTTTAATTAAAAAATAATATTTTTCTTCACCTCAACAAGATTCTTATTTCTTCTTCTATTTGTCTCTTGATCCCCCTTTTACTCCTTAATTTGTGTTCATTACTTAAGTCAATTGGTAAGTCACATATTTAATCCCCTATCTACTCCCTAATTTAACTAAAGTTGTCTCTTAGATGGATATTCTTATGTTGGTTGTTGCCACATGGAGGTTCTCTAAATTTCTCTAAAATTTATTTTATTAATCTTATTTTAATTCACCACCCTCTTCTCTTAATTATGTTTAACTGTTTTAGGATTAATATTTATCCTTACATTTATGTCCCTCTTTCCCCTTTTTACTTAATTAACATTATCTACCTAATATTTTCCAACATGGGAAGGGTAGAGTTTTTAAGGTCAAAATATTTTATTTCTTCCCATGATACCCTTAACCCAAGTTTTATTCTTGATTTAATTACCTCAGTTCTACCATCATTTACCACTTGATGTGAATTTACATGCTTTTCATATCTTGATTATATTTATTAATTTATTTATTTTTAATGAATCCAGGGAGGACAAGTTTGGTCGTGCCCTTCAAGAACCTCCCTTGAAGTTCCAAGGGTGTCACACCTAATAGTTTATTTGTGATTCCAAGGGTGCCAAGTTGATCGTTGCCTTCAAGAAATTCCCTTGAAGTTCCAAGGGTGCCATGCCACTTGCCCTTCAAGCATTCAGTGGCTACGAGGGGAAAGTATAGGTGCAATGGAAAAGACCACTATAATCCCTTATGTTGCCTGCTATAGTGAGACTAATGGTGTTGCAGATCAAAGAATCTACCTTGATGTGCACCCCCCAAGTCAAATCCTCATGAGCGACCCAACTTTGGGACCTACCCCCATGCCATTGTGATCTTCAAGGTGAAGGTATTTCCACCTTTCCATCCCAAGTCACGGCGGGAGTGCTAGTGGGTGAGATCAGAGACACTGTCCCACCCCTCCCATGTAGTTCCATCCAATTGTACAACCACATCACCTATATGTGATTCATTCAACCAAGAAACTAATTTGTGTCTGTAACCACTAAGATATCATTAGAATATAGATAAAGATATATAGCAGGTTTCAAAATTAGCTTAGAATTTCAAAGACAAAATATAAATTTTCATCAAACCATGTGTCGTCAACTTGTCATATGTGAGTGCGTCTAGTGGTTTCCTGCTATACTCAATAATCATCAGTAACAAGGTTTCTCAGTGTTAGTGATTGCCATAATAGCATCATCAACATCACCTAGTCATTCACATCATTGTTCATTGTGAACCAGAACTATTGCAAGTAGGTAACATAGGGGACACATCCATCATGGCTATCATCATCGTAATATCAATGGAAACATACATATCCATCAAATCTATCAATGTCGTATCATCAATAGAAAACATACCTATCCATTAAAGCTATCATCATCATGATATCAATAGAGAGAATACATATCCTTTACTGCTATCATCATCACAAATTCCATACAGACCAAACATAAACATTTATGCTACAATCTGTTGGGTTGTGTTATATTCTTTCCACGACTAACCTTAGAGGGGGGCGGTAGCCCCCCTTCGTTGCGCCGATTGTGCAGCGGGGGGCGGGTAGCCCCCCTTTACGGGGTCCGGGGCAGCGCCCCGGGAAAATTTTTTTTGGACCCTATATTAGGTTGGGCGAACCTACCTATGGTTTTGTGCATGATTTTCGCACATGGTATTGGACGCGATGGTTTTTCGGTCCATGGTATTGGATGCTTCGGCATGTATAAATATGTATTGTAACATTGAAAGGAACATAATGAAAAATCAAGCTGGTAGTCCCGGTTTTGGGATCCAGGGAAAAATCTCTGTGCATATGTGTTTTATGGGTTATGCTCTCGCATTGTTTATTTTCTTTGTTTAAGAATTCGTATGCAGGTAATTTCTGTACAGGGTTAAAACCTACATTTGGTATCAGAGCTGTTTTGGATTCAAGGGGACGCCTTTGTTGCTGAGGGGTTTCGCTCGGGCCTGTGGTAGACCCTGTTCAGTGGGAGATCTGCGAGATCGATTCTGGTGGTGAAAGAAGATGGCGAGCAATGGAAAGATCGAGATTGAGAAGTTCAATGGTCAGAGTTTTGAGTTGTGGAAACTCAAGATGGAGGATCTGTTGGTCGATAAAGATCAGTGGATCGCGGTAGATCTGGGTACGAAACCATCGGGAGTGACCGATGAAGAATGGAAGAAATTGGATCGGAAGGCAAAGAGGACAATACGATTGTGTGTCTCAGATTTAGTATTGTTGAATGTATCAGGGGAAGCTACGGCAAAGGCTTTGTGGGTCAAGTTAGGGACTTTGTACCAATCTAAGTCTCCGGTGAATAAACTGTTCCTGCGGAAAAAGCTATATAACCTGAGGATGAAAGATGGAGACTCGGTGACAGAGCATCTGAATGCGTTTAATACTGTGGTAAGTCAATTATTATCTGTTGATATTAAAATTTCAGATGAAGATAAGTGCATCAGTCTATTGTGTTCTCTACCAGATTCGTGGGATAGTCTGGTTATTGCAATAGGTAGCAATGCAACTGCTTTGCAGTTTGATGAAATAGTCTCAGCCTTGCTGACGGAGGAGATGAGACGGAAGAATATGGACAACCAGAATGGTGATGCCTTGTCTGTACGGGGACGGTCCCAGAACAGAAACAAAAATAAGTCATCGAGTGGGAGATCTAAATCTAGAGGGAGATCTAAATCTCCAGGAAAACCTACAAAGGTGGTGTGCTGGAAATGCGGAAAGGAAGGGCACTTCAGAAGGGATTGTAAATCTAAAGCTCCTGATAAAGGAAAGGGATCTGATGATGCTCCTTCTGCAGAGGCGAAAACCACCTCAAATGAAGGTGGGGATGTGTACTTGGCTTCTTCAAGTACACATGTAGATCATGAGGCATGGTTGATTGACTCAGGTGCATCCTTTCACTTCACTCCCCATAGAGAGTGGTTCTGCGAGTATGAGAAATATGATGGTGGTGATGTCTTCTTAGGAGATGATAGGAAGGCTAGAATCATTGGTCGGGGAAAAGTAAAGTTGAAGTTGCAAGGTGGAAGGGTTAGAACACTTCCGGGTGTTCTACATATTCCTGCATTGGCCAGAAATCTGATTTCTGTAAGCAATTTGGATGATGCAGGTGTAAAGACGGTGTTCGAGAAAGATACCTGCAAGATGGTTCGAGGAGCACTGATATTGATGCGGGGAGTTCGGATTGGAACTCTGTACAAGCTGCAAGGTAGCACTGTTGTTGATGGGTGCAATAGTTCTATGGTTCCTGAAAATGGAGTAGAAAATCTAGTGGTCTCTGGAGAGAAGACCATGTTGTGGAATCAAAGGCTTGGACATATTGGAGAGAAGGGCCTTCGAATACTTCATGGTAAAGGTATGAATGATAGCTCTCTGGATTTTGATTTCTGTGAAAATTGTGTGTATGGGAAGCAGAATCGAGTGAGTTTCCCCTCTGGTGGTAAGAGGACAAACAGATATTAGAGCTTGTGCACAGTGATGTGTTTGGACCTGTGAAGGTTCCATCACTGGGTAAGTCTGTGTACTATGTATCATTCATAGATGACTTCTCAAGGAATACATGGATATATTTCCTTAAGAAGAAATCTGAAGTCTTTGACAGGTTTAAAGAATTTAAGGCTCTGGTGGAAAATCAGACAGAGAAGAAGATAAAGGTGCTGAGGACAGATAATGGTGGAGAATTTTGCAGCAAGGAATTTGAAGAATTTTGTAAGAAGTGTGGTATAGCACGGCAGAAGACTACTCCATATACACCTCAGCAAAATGGAGTCGCAGAAAGAATGAACAAGACGTTGATGGAAAGGGCAAGAAGCATGCTCAGTGGTGCCGGGTTAGGACAGGAATTCTGGGCAGAGGCGGTGGATACTGCACGTTACCTGATCAACAGATCACCCTCATCAACGTTGGAGGATAAGACTCCACAAGAAGTATGGACTGGTAAGAAGCCCTCTCTTTCACATCTGAGGGTATTTGGATGTGATGCATATGTACATGTTCCAAAGGAGAAACGAACCAAGTTGGATAGTAAATATGAAAAGTGCATCTTTATTGGGTATAAGGATGGTTTAAAGGGTTATAAGCTTTGGAACCCAGTCACACGGAAGGTTGTGTACAGCCGAGATGTGGTGTTCAGAGAGGTAAAAGATGTTATTCAATCTGAAGTCCAACCAAAGGAACCTGAGAAGATAGAGTTTGAGCCAAAGGAGGAAGAATCAGACTTTGCAGTAGAGGAGGAATTAGAAGATGAAGAGCCACAAACTCCGGCTGTGAGAAGATCAGGTCAAGAAAGAAGGCAGCCAGAAAGGTATAGTCCATCTGCTTTCAGTTCAAATTTTGCTTTGTCTGTTACTGATGATGATCCCAGAACTGTGAAGGAAGCAGTGGATTCAGAGGATGGAAAACTCTGGAAAGAGGCCATGGTTGATGAAATGGCATCTTTGCACAAAAATGAGGCTTGGGATCTGGTAGAGTTGCCGGCTGGAAGGAAACCCATTGGCAGCAAATGGGTGTTCAAGAAGAAGACTAATGCAGAAGGAAAGGTGGAGAAATACAAAGCTCGGTTGGTAGCAAAAGGTTATTCCCAGGTGCCGGGAATTGATTTTGGTGATATTTTTTCTCCTGTTGCCAAGGTAGCTTCTATTAGATTACTTTTATCTGTTGCTGCTGCTTTTGATTTTGAGGTAGAACAGATGGATGTGAAGACAACATTTCTTCACGGGGATTTGGAAGAGGAAATCTACAAGAGGCAACCTAAAGGCTTTGCGGTGAAGGGTAATAAAGAACTGGTATGCAAGTTAAAGAAGTCTCTGTATGGGTTAAAACAGTCACCAAGGATGTGGTATCAGAAATTTGATACATTTATACGGGGACTTGGCTTCACCAGAAGCAAAGCAGATCATTGTGTGTATTTTAAACTAATTGGTGACCGTGTTATTTATCTGGTCTTGTATGTGGATGATATGTTGCTGGTTGGAAATGACAAAGAAATTATCCAGGATTTGAAGACCCAATTGTCCTCCAAATTTGACATGAAAGATCTTGGTGCTGCAAACTATATTTTGGGCATGGAAATTAAAAGATATCAGGCAAAGAGGAAGCTCTGGTTAAACCAGAGGAAGTATGTCGAGACAATACTGCAGAGGTTTAATATGCAGGATAGTAAACCGGTGAAGGTTCCTATTCCTGTAGGTGTGAGGTTATCTGCTGAACAGTGTCCCAAGACACAAGAAGAGGAAGAGGACATGTCCCGTGTTCCATATGCAAGTGCAGTCGGTAGCCTGATGTATGCAATGGTCTGTACTAGACCAGACATTGCACATGCAGTGGGAGTATTGAGCAGGTTTATGTCAAAACCTGGGAAGGAGCACTGGACAGCAGTGAAGCGGGTTTTCAGGTATTTGCGTGGCACTAGTGATTATGGTTTGTGCTACCAAGGAAGACCAAGATTGGACAGAGTGTTGGATATTCATGGTTTTGTTGATGCAGACTGGGCTGGAGATCTGGATCAGAGAAGATCTACAAGTGGGTATGTGTTTAACCTATTTGGAGGTGCAGTCAGTTGGATGAGTAAGAAACAATCTGTAGTGGCACTATCAACTACAGAGGCAGAATACATGGCAGCCACTCATGCAAGCAAGGAAGCAGTTTAGTTGCAGAGATTGTGTTCAAGTATGGGGTTAGTACAGGGAGCTATAAGAATAGACTGTGACAGCCAAAGTGCAATTTTCTTGGCAAAGAACCCTGCTTATCATTCAAAGACAAAGCACATTGATGTTCAGTATCACTTTGTGAGGGATATGATAGAAGACAAAATGGTGTTGCTGGTAAAGGTGGACACTTTGAAGAATACTGCAGATGCATTGACAAAATCTGTGAGCTCTGAGAAGTTCTCCTGGTGTAGAGAAACAATGGGTGTTTCAGGGCTGGAAAAATGACTAAGCTCTCCTGTGGCCCCCTGTGGAAAGAAAACAACAAGTGGGAGATTGTTGGGTTGTCTTATATTCTTTCCACGACTAACCTACGTAGTGAAACGGGGGGTTAGAGGGGGGCGGTAGCCCCCCTTCGTTGCACCGATTGCGTAGCGGGGGGGTGGCAGCCCCCCCTGTCAGGGGGGTTTGAGGGGGGCGGGTAGCCCCCCTCTACGGGGTCCGGGGCAGCGCCCTGGGAAAATTTTTTTTGGACCCTATATTAGGTTTGGCGAACCTACCTATGGTTTTGTGCATGATTTTCGCACATGGTATTGGACGCGATGGTTTTTCGGTCCATGGTATTGGATGCTTCATCATGTATAAATATGTATTGTAACATTGAAAGGAACATAATGAAAAATCAAGCTGGTAGTCCCGATTTTGGGATCCAGGGAAAAATCTCTGTGCATATGTGTTTTATGGGTTATGCTCTCGCATTGTTTATTTTCTTTGTTTAAGAATTCGTATGCAGGTAATTTTTGTACAGGGTTAAAACCTACACAATCATCATAATATCAATAGAGAATAGGCATAACCATTAATGCTACAATCATCATAATACCAATAGATAACATACATAACCATTAATGTTATCTTCATCATAATATCAATGGAGAACATACATAAACATCAAAACCACTAATAATAGAGTCATGTGTCTGAATCCTCAACTTGGGGTCCTCAAAGAATAAAGTGTGGGACTTAGGGTTAAATAAATGTTAATTTCGTATGACTGTTAGTCAATAAGAGTGGGGCACTACAAAAGTAAAAACTCTCAAGGAGGCTCTGAAATTGGATGCAAGCCAAAATTTTGGAGGGTGTTGCAGCCACTACAACACTATTGTAGAAGTTTTTATAGTCTCCAAAGAAACTCTTTTGTAAATTTTGTAATTTGGTTGGTCATGATGAAAGGAATTGTTGAAGCTATGAATTAATGATGGATATGACTATGATGTATAGAATGGAGGCTGAAAACCGCAAACAAAATGATCAAGGCTCAACTACGACTTGTGAAGGATTCCAAGGATGGGGAAGAGGACGAGGAGGACGAGACGGAAGAGGTTGGGGCCAGGTCATTTTCTACAATTGTGGAGAACCATGACACTTTGCGCACGACTTTTAGAATCCCACTCACCCTTTTTAATATTGTCGAAAATTTGATCATGTTATAGAAGATTGGCCGGTATTAATAGCGAAAATGTAGTAGAAGAAGAACCAACAACCGACGAAGAATATTTAGATGATGATATTTTAGCTATGCGAATATGATCCCAGTATCAACATAGGCATGTGAAGTGGTATAGCCACTGGTGAAGAGAAGGTCAAAGGAAAACAACCAGTATCGGATATATGGTTTCGAAGAGCTGGTGAGAAGAATGTTTGGTTTGATTTACATAGAGAAAAAGAGACGTTGATGGAGGCAATAATTTTTTTATGGATCCAGGAACTTTTACATCTAAGAATCAGATGCCACTTGTTCCACAAAAGGAGAAAACTGAAGAAGTTACTGCGATGCAGGATTCAGATCCCAGAGTGTTAAAATCGTTTCTGTAGACTTGCATGAAGTTATTATGAGATCAGAAGGCAGTTGAAGGACTGAAAGAGTTGATAGATAACTGTGCCAACAAGGATAAGCCATTACTAGAACAATGTGCGATCAATAAGGTGAACCTAAGCAAGAAGCGAACTGGTAGGGAGATGCGGTTGACATCGCAAATTGGTGATTTTGAAATGGACCAGGTAATCCTAGACTTGGGCTCTAATGCTAACATACTGCCAAAGAAAACTTGGGAACATATGGGGAAGCCTAATTTACGGTGGTCGCCAATTCAGCTACGCATGGCGAACCAAAAAAAAGTAATTTGAATGGGTCTCCTGCATGGAGTAAATGTAGATATAGAAGACGCAAATTTAGTGGAAGATTTTTAAGTTATTGAGATAGTAGATGATAGTAATACATACCCAGCATTGCTTGGGATTTATTGGGCCTTTGACATGAACGCAACCATTTAATCTAAAGAAGTGAAGCATGGTATTTGAAAAGAATTATCTTCGAGTGATTGTTCCATTGGATCCAATAGAAGGTTCATGATACATAGAAGAAGATGAAACCATTGAGAACATATATAAGCTAACTGTGTGAAATGAAGATTGGATCAATCCCACTGTGGATGGAAGGATCAGCTGGCAGAAGGAAAATTCCTACCAATCAGATTAAGATGAACAGTTAGAAAATTGGGAGAATTGGTTGCATGAGGTCTCTTCACTGGGATGCAATTAGCTTACAAACTCTCTACGTTGTATATCTACGAAGGTACGTAAGTTGGCTTATTATGATCGCTTGGATGATGTCAATATGTTTCTTGACCATTTTGAAAGGGACGTACCAAAGGAGCATCGGTTCCAAGCCTTAGATCTAGCGTTGAGAGATACGCTTGCAAGATGGTGGGGTACGCACAAGGATAATATTGTTGACTGGAAGGAATATCATAAAATGATGCGATTAAAATTTGGCCATGAAAACACTTGAATCACTGAAAATTCCAAAGGAAAGGATGATCTGCGCTAACATCTGGCTCACTGGACTAAGGCGTGGGGTGAGATACCTCAACCAGAGTGGGTGCATATCTTTATTCATACCTTGGATGTTATCCCAAGGAACTCGTATTTAGAGATGGAGCTGCAACACTAGACTACTGATTGGGATGAAATGAAGGAGAGTTTCTTGTTGACATTCAATTTTGAAGACGGGTTTGGATGCATTAATGAAGTAATTTAGGAGATTAAAGCAACAATCTTTTGAACACTCATTACTAGAGCCTATCACTTGGATACAACATGACTGGAGTACGTAACTACAACATGCTCTGGAATGTTACAATGTTACTACGGAAGAAGGCGATGAGGATCCATGGAATATTAATATCCCTAAGTCAGAGGGACTGCACAAAGTTGCTGGACTTGATGTGGAGATCCATGATATATCACAACTAGTGAGCACAAAATAGGTAAATATTGGCTTAGAAGCTGAACTTAAATTCGTGCACATTGGTGACTATTGGGACGAAGACACAGTGGATAAGTTCGCTGAATTATTACACGAATATCAGGCTTTATTTCCAACTAAGTTCTCTTACTTGAAGGGGATAATAGGAGATTTGGGTATGATGAAGATCAATCTAAAACCAAGATGTGAAGTCGGTTAAGAAGCGCCCATATCGGTTGAATCCCAAATACAATGAAAAGGTTAGAGAAGAACTCGATAAGATGCTCACAACAGGAATAATTGAGCCCATAGAAGAATCATAATGGGTCAGTGCTATGGCAGTCCAGGAGATGAAACGAATGGTGATATTAGGATCTGCATTGATTTACCAAAGTTAAATGATGCATGTGTACATGACTGATTTCCTATGCCTTTTATAGATGAAGTTCTAGAAAATTTTTGTGGGAAGGAATCTTATTCATTCACAGATGGATTTTTGGGATATCACCAAATTAAGATTGTGCCAGAGGATAGAAGCAAGACCACCTTTGCTACAGAATGGGGGTCTTTCCAATATATAGTCATGCCTTTTGGACTAAAAAATGCTCTTGCAATATTCTTGAGGGTGGTAGTCGCAGCATTCAAGGAATTCACTAAATTTTTTTTGGAAGTCTACTTTGATAATTGGATAGTGCTTGGGCTAGTCAAGAAGCATGTCTCTAGTCTGCACCTATTGTTGGATACATGTAGAAAGTATCATATTTACTTGAACTTGAAGAAATGCATTTTTTGTGTACCTTATGGAACACTTTTGGGCCATGTTGTCTGTAAGCAGGGATTGATGGTAGACCCTACTAAGATTGTTGTAATTATCAATTTGGATCCCCCTTGGAACATAAAGTAACTACGTTTGACTTTGGGTCATACTAGGTACTACATGAAGTTTATTAAGGCGTATGCGTAGATCATTGTGCCCAAGGAGAAGTTGTTAAAGAAGGATGCTATGTTATGTTGGGACAACAACTGTCAGAAGAGCTTGGATATTCCGAAGGAAAAGATGGTTATGGCACCAATCCTAGTATTCCAAGATTGGAAGAAGTAATTTCATGTGCATGTGGATGCATCTTGTATAGTGTTGGGAGTTGTCTTAACGCAACTAGGGCCAAGAGATATTGATCACTTGATTTCCTTCGCTAGTCGAAAACTATCTAAGGCAGAGAATATCTATTCAACCATAGCACAAGAAGGATTGGCCATGGTTTATGCACTACAAAAATTGAGGCATTACCTGCTAGGTGCACACTTTAAAATGTACACGGACCATTCTTCTTTGAAGTACCGGGTCAATAAGCCTGTGTTGTGGGGAAAAAATGTAGATGGTTGCTTCTTTTCTACGAGTATGATTTTGAAGTGATAGTTAAGCCTGTGAGATTTAATGCTGGACCTGATCACCTCTCTCAAATCAATAATGGCGAAGAGCCCACTAGTATTGATGAAGCATTAGTTTGACGTGCAACTCTTTCCTGTCAGTGTTGCGGATGAGCATTTTGTAGGCATTATTCATTTTTTATCTACTAGCATAGCTCCTGAAGCTTATACGACACACCAAAAGAAGAAATTAATTGTCAGGATTGTAGATTTTTCCATGATTGCAGGACACTTATATAAGATGTGATCGAATGAATTTCTACACCAATATGTGTCTGAATATGAAAGACACAGTGTTCTAGCTGAAGCACATGGTGGTGTCACTGGAGGACACTATGCAGGCAAGGAAACTATGTAGAAGACTCCGTGAGAAGGATTATGGTGGCCTATGGTACATAAAGATTTTAAGGAGTACTACAGTGCGTGTGATGTGTGTCAAAGGACTGGGATGCCATCGAGAAGGGATGAAATACTGTTAAATCCACAAGTCACGCTACAAGCATTTGATAAATGAGAAATTGACTTCGTTGGACCTATTCATCCACTAGGGAAGAAGATGAGAGAACGTTATATTATCATTGTTATAGAGTACTTAAATAGGTAGGCCGAGGCACAACCTGTGAAGGATTATAGCGTGACAACTGCTACGAAGTTTATCTTCGAATTTATTCTATCAAGATTTGGATGCCTAAAGATTCTGTTGAGTGACAAAGGTTCACACTTCCTGAATGAGACAATTGCATTTTTAACAAAAGAATTCCAAATGTACCATCAAAAGAGTACACTGAAACATCCCCAGGCGAATGGAACTGTTGAAGATTTCAACAAGATATTGGAGAATTCCCCAACAAAGTTCCGTGAAGTTAATTAGAATGATTGGGATGTGAACATACTGGCAGTTTTGTGGGCATATAGGACGACTTGTATGAAATTGACTGGGAAAACACCATTTCGACTAGTTTATGGACAAGAAGTAGTAATGCTGATGGAATATATAGTGCCCAACCGAAGGATTGCAACAGTAATCGAGATGGAAGATCGCGAAGTCATTGGGGAATGCCTAGCATAGCTCCTTGTGTTAGTGGAAGACTACTTTTTGGCTAGCTTTCATCAGTAGATGCAGAAAGCTAGGGAAAAGGCATGGCATGATCATCACATTAAGTAGTGTACTTTTAAGAGTGGAGACTTGGTCCTGATCTATGACAACCAGTTTACTAAATTTCCAGGGAGGTTACATACGCATTGGCTAGGACCATACATGATTAAAGATATTTTGGATGGTGGCACAATTCAAATTGCGATGCTGAATGGAGAAGTGTTTCCTGGCAGGATTAATAGGAGGAAATCGAAGGTTTAGAGGGATGATCCCGCTCTTACACAATGAAGACATGACAACAAGAAATTCTTAGTGATTTTGGCAGTTGAAAGAGAGCACAGGACTATAAACTACTCTGTTAGGGAAAAATTATATCGAAGGAGGAGCGTTGCATGTTGTTTAGGAAGATGCCACAGGTGGAAGGTACGATGAGGTAGTTGCGCGATAAGGAGGGGTCTCATGTAACCTGCCCAGAAAGTGACCGCTGGAACAACTATAGTTGATTTGACAATGATTTTGTCATTAAACGGAGCGGGGAAATGCATTTAAGGAGCATATATATGAAACTTTGCTGCCAAAAACACATTAATGAGGGATATTTGGAGGGAATCAACTGGTTTGAATTCCAAAAAGGCTATAAATATGACACCTCACTCCACATTCAGACACTTCTTTAAACAGAGTGGGGAAATGCATTTAAGGAGCATATATATGAAAATTTGCTGCCAAAAACACATTAATGAGGGATATCTGGAGGGAATCAACTGGTTTGAATTCCAAAAAGGTTATAAATATGACACCTCACTCCACATTCAGACACTTCTTTTAGAGAGCTTATTTTGTGATTTTGTGCCTAAGTGTGATCCGAGAGAATTGTTGGATGTTTGAGTGGAAATGGATAGAGTTGGAGAAGGAATTCTTGCAGATAGGGCTTAGATATATCATGACTTTTGCATTGCTTGCCGATATTACGATGGCGAGATCCCCTCGAAAGCATCTTGCTACCTCAACAGTAGCAGTTAAGAAGCAGGAAAATCCGCAGCAAACCCCGGTTTAGCAATTGTCGTGGAAAGTTCCAACCGAGAAGAGACAAAAGGGAAAAGTGGATGAAAACAAATAGCCAATGGAACCACAGGAATTTTATGAGGAGGAATTGGACATTGGCCTTGAATAAATTAGCGTTAAAGAATTTGAATCTGTTTCTATATTGCCTCCGTATTTTCCACCGTGGAAGCCAACGTCCAAGGTCACGAAGTTCCCGAATGCTATCAATTATAAGGTTTTCACTCTACTGTTACTTGAAGATGTACCTATTGAGGGTGCATTATTGGCCTGGGTACCATACCTGAAAATGGAAGATTGGGATTTAAATTATCGAAGTAAATACACACAGTTCGAGCCCAGCCAGTACTTAAGATCCATACATTATGAGGAACTAGGCATCACACGAGTTGCACCAATGCAGTGGGCTACTAGAATTCAATGTGCATGATTGTTGAACATGTTGTATGTTCTACATTTCGAACGTAATAATATAAATTCTATCTATGTGCCAATTCTTGGCTCTGGTGCATGATGAGTGTCTTTGGCTCAGGATGCCCATCCCTATTGATTACATGTTGATCAAATGAATTACCTTACTACCTTGTCAGGGGGTGAATCTGGATGATTCTTTTATATGAAAGTCATAAGAGAATAAACTAGCAGATCAAATGAAGATTGAATTTGGATTAATCAAGAAGTCTAGGGGATACACTGTTAGCTCTATTAGCGATGAGGTTGTGTGGTTTGCTGCCTCTATTTTGGACAAGAAGATTATGAGAAAGTGTCTCACAGATGAAGTGTCGATTGTTGTTGTCTCCTTGGCTACGCAGTGAAACAAGGGGGTCTAATTCAACTAGGCGAGGTACATACGTCAAGAATTCCTAGATGATTACTGCAAAGCATAGGACGAAGGAAAGTTGTTTCATTATGCATGGATATTACTTTTGATTGCATTAGTAGCTTACAGAGCACCGAAGGAATCGCAATTCGCCACCGTGGACCCAGATATCTACGAAGATACACGATATGCCTTATTGTGGGCATCCAAAGATCCTACAAGGGCCATGGAGAATAAGATGTTTTAGATTGTTCAAAATGGACCTATGCATGGTGATTAACCAACGACCTTGGTTATTGCATTCCCCTATTTTCTTAATACTGCGATGTTGCAAAGTTCAAGGCCGATTTTCAAAACGTATATATATGTGCCAAGAAGGATTTTACATAAGATTTGCATGTGCCTCCATTTCTGGTAGCAGAAGAAAATATTTTGGCTATTATCAGTAAGTGGTCAAGTGATTGGTTCACCCCAATCGACACAACGACAACAAAAGGCACCAGAAATAAACTACAAAGATGAAGGTTGAGAAGAAATATTTGAAGAAAGACCTAAAGAAAGATCTAAAGAAGGTCACAATTGACCTGAAGGAACCCACTGTGCCGAAGATAGAGCGCACAATCGACGCAGAAACTACCGAGGAGGAAGAGGATGGTGAAAACCCTTTTTTGGGAACATAGGACTTTGAGTCTCCATTCATTATGAGGAAGCAGCATAAGCAGAGCACTAGTGGTGTGTGGAAGAAACAAAAATCAGACAAGTTTGCCAGCATCGAGCCATTGGCCCTCATGGAGGGGGACTTTGATGAAATTAGGGATGTTTTCAAATCTGTGATGGAAGAGATATGGGGACACATTGAAGATCAATACCAATCACTATTGATGAAGGTCCAATAGGGCCTTAAGGAATTGTAGGTATAGAGAGGCGTTATACAAGCGAGCTTGGGTCAAGCAAGCCTGAAGCAAGCTAGTGAGATAGCCTCAACAACAAAGCTTACCAAATACCTCTGCGCAGTGCAGTTTCTAGAGGGATCATTACTTGTTGAGACTTTAGAGGACAGGGTGCGCCTATTGCATATGAAGAACTTGAGCCTTAACCTTGTGCACTTCCCATTTAGTTATTGCATGAGTTGCATCAAGGAGTATCGGATGAGCTCAGGGTCCAGGAACAAAAGACATTGTTGGTTATCAGTGAAGTCAAGACTAACAACCAAAAAATGTTCAAGGAAAAGGTGCACATGCTAAAAGAATGAGAAGAGGTCCTTGCGCGCAGTCAGTAGATGGAAGCAGCAATAACGCAAGGTATGTAGTAAACTTCCCGAGCTCGAGATTCCAACAGAGGTAACTTCGGTCGAGAAATTATAGAAGATGGCAATTGTAGTGAAAGAATCTAAGGTCGAGGTGGGAAAGGTGTGGTATGAGCTATAACTACAGATTTCAAAGCTTTATATGAAGTTGCAACCTACCACACCTCCAGAAGTTTGGAGCAATGTGAGGCTACTATCAAAGACAATATGGAAGTTCTTGCCGCTGCAGTTAAAACTGCAACCAAATTTTTGGAAGTACGATGGAAATGTGGGGCTCGCTGCAGGAGGACCCACATTTTCAGAAAATTGAAGCTAACATCCATGAGAAGCAATTGTAGTTTGATGAGATCAGGGCAACTACATGGACCTTATCACCTGTGCAGAGGTTCGACAAACTCCAACAAAGAAAAACTATATAGAATCATATCGATGAGCTGCATCGAAAACCCTCTATCGTTTTAGCAATGACACAACTGTGGGTCAACGAAGCAAGCCAACTATCGTAGAATGTCAAGAGAAAATTGAAAGCCCTTGAGTAGATGCAGAGGATGATGGGTTTTGTTGTCATAGGGACAATTACAGAGAAGTTGGTTGAAGACATTCGGTAGGCCACCTCACAGTGTATAATAGAAGTTCAAGCCTTGAAGTCAGAATTAAGTGGCCTCAAAGCACGCTTCGAGGACGTACTGAAAGAGTGACTCGAGACGAGTCACATATTTGTGGTGGGAGTCTATTGGGATGGGGTCCCCTAGGGTTAAGTTTTGCTAAGTCTTAAGTCAAATTTTTATAAGATATTGTAAACTCTCCGCATTTTGAGGAGAGGAGTGCGAGTAGTGTAGGTTGTTAAGAGTCAAGGGGGTTTTAGGTAATTCAAAGCCCCTTGTTTTGTAAAGAGATGAGTTGTATTAATATCCACCCATGGTTCGTGGACCATGGTAATGTAATGTAAACACTATAAAAGGGAGTCATTGAGGAGTCATTAAGCAATTAAGAATGTTCAATGCTATGATTGATGCTTAGAGTCTGAATTTTTCTTTTCCATATTCGGGTGATGGGGAAGGCTCTTGCTTCTGTGTGTGTGGAAAGCGTGACAAATTTGTAGCTGAGTGCACAGGCCCTTACAACTGTGTGCGCAGGGACAAAAAAGTATATGTATTCAAGATCTGAAATAATAAAGAGTATTTGAAACAATTTTGTGTCTGAACTGTATACTTATGTGTTTTCTATATTTATGCTCAATTGAATGCCATTTATATGTAATATTGTGTTAATTACATTGTGAAGATCTAGATCCATTGTTATATGTTATGTTATGCATGATTAGACCATTAGGCGAAGCTCATGACTCTGTTTAACTGAAATTATCTTTAAGTTTGGGGATTTTGAGGATAAGGGTTCGTGAAGGTCAGATCGAGCCTTAAATTGAAGAAAAACCTTAGCCTCACATCACATAGCCTTTTGGATGCATAAACCCAATTCTAGCATTCCCCAATACTGCCTCGAGTGAGACCGCAACCTATGCTAAGCGGGTTGTTGTCGAAAGGCCCTATAGTGTAGGGTTTTGTTAGTTAGTGCAGCTAACTCTAAACCCAAGTCCAATATCCCTCAAGCCAACAACTATAGGAGAATTGTGTTATGTCATGTTTGCATTCATTTTTTTCTTTAATGTTTTTTTTGGAATCTCACTTACAAGATAGTTCATATAATATGAATTTTTTTTAGCGAAATATATGATAATTCCAAACTAATTAAAAAATTTCACAAGTTAAAAAATATTATGAATCCTTGACAAGAAAGCATTAGACCCATTCTTAGGAAGCATGTGTAATCCTCAAAAAATAATATGCATATCAATAAGAATTCAACAAGTTGAAAACCATTTCTAATTTGGTTTTTATTTTGGAGGACTTGGTATTTTCTTAACACTTTTGTAGTATTTTCCTTGTTAGTTGGAACCAATGTTATTTACTGATCTTGTTGTCTTAGATACATTGACTTTAAAAGAATAAAAATTCTAAATGAGATATTATATTGAATTTCTTGGATTTTTTTATTTAAAACAAAAAAGAGTTGGGATGATTTTACCATAGTTCTCTTAGTAAAAATTTGGTCTTGTCATGAAGTACATGAATATTTGGAATTTTCCATAAAGAAATCTAATGCCAACTATAAAATTCCTATTGGAATTTATGAATATAAGTCCAAAAAGTATAGTTATGATATAGTTTTAACTATACATTTCTATTCTTCAGGATTGGAAAAAATGAGGTTTAAAAACTCTCATTCTTTTGAAGACACAATTGATAAAAACAAGAGAGATTATGATTTCTAGGTATTTTTTTGGAAAATAACCAACATTTTTGTGAAGGAAACATGATTATGTCTCTTTATGTCAGGACAAATTCAACCAAGGTTCGTTGTACATAAAAAATAATAATTTCATGTGTTGTACAAACATAGTTACAAAAGAAAATGATGAATTCTCGTACATCCTTCCAATTATCAAATACAAGATCCATTAAATTCTTTGAAAACTCTCGTATTACAATTTATTGGTTGTTTCTCTTATAATTACTTGTTTAGTATGTTTCTTAGAATTACTAATCGTCAGAATGTTTACTAAAACTGGCTAGGCTATTGATGAAAATTAACAAAGAATGTTGAAAGTGGGGAAAATAGAATAATTAACACAGTGTGCACCCTATTAATCAAGACATTTACCATGAAATGATAGACATGGAAATGAGCATTAATCATTGTAATTATCTCTTTGTAATTATTATTTTCATTTTCATGTTTCATTGTATTTCATATGTTTCTTATAGTTAAGAATAAAGAGAATGACTATATTGATAAGTGGAATGTCCCTAAAAAAACTACAATTAATATTAAAATATTATATTTACAATTTTTCACGATTCAATATTTTTAATATTTTTCTAGTTAGTTATGAATTTTGTTCATTTTCACAATTTATAACATTTCATTGGTTTATTAGAGTGATAAGGAGAACACAAATGAAAATGAAACAAAACTATAATCAAGAACAAAATATAATATCCGGTAATTATAACTTGTCAACTCGTTTTCCTTATTATTTAATGATTTTAACTCATTTTTACAAATTCAAAACATTTCATATGTTTATTGTAGTGACAAATAAGGAGGACAAATAGAGTTATAAGGTACAAGTTATAATTATGAAGATAATGTCAGATCGGATATGAAGACAATGTCATATCGGATAGTTATAACTTCTGTGTTGTTTCTCTGGTTACTTTTCCAATTTTAATGCCTTAACAATCATAACATTTTATATGTTTATTATAGACAAAAATAAAAGGAACAAAACTAACAACTAGAACATGTATGTGTAGAAAGTTTTCACTTTTAATGTTTCTTTTTCATTATCAATATTGTATTGAATTTGTATTATATTATAGGTTTGATCATAAGAAGAATTATGGGAATTTGTTTAAAGCTTTGAAAATTTTTATGCCAAGTCCTATAAATATAATACAACAAAATATTAGCTCATCTAGAAATAGTAGAAAAATAAAAAAAATTTCAAGTAAAGTGTACTTTTTCAACAATTATTTTTTAATAATTTTTTAAGTATGAATAAAGTTGTTTGACTATATAATATGTTATTGTGTAGTGACCAAAATAATTTGTTATGAAACCAGCTCAAGAAAAGATAGAAAAGATAGATCAACGCCTTAGAATTCAGCCTCTTCAAGGGGGCAACCTCCTTTACATTACATGAATGAACAATTCTTGGATGATACAAATGATAAAACCTCCTTTCTATATATAGGAGTCTAAGGAGTCACAATATAATCCAGCCAACCTAACAATAATAATATAAAGCCACAAAAATAACAATAGAGGGATTCTATGGGGCACAGAAATAATAATATGGGGGTAATAGGGGCACAACAATATAAATAAGGGGTATAACTACAATAGTAATGGGGTAATCACTAGAATTATAGGGACCCAACATGCCCCTCTCCTTCAAAAAAGTGTTGTCCTCAACGCTTGAGTAGTTCTGGATACTTCTGCATAAAATTCTCATCCTCCCATGTGGAATCTTCAGCGGATAAGTTCTTCCACTTGATAAGATACTCTGAAATTGATCGATTTCGTAGCTGTCGAGTTCTTGTTTCTGTGACTGCTTCCGGTTCCAATATAATTTTTCCTTCCTCGTCAAGTTCTGGAAATATTGTTTGAACTGGGAGCTTGTCGCCTATAACCTTCTTTAAACATGAAACATGGAAAACTGGGTGCAATCGAGAAGCT
Organism: Pinus tabuliformis; assembly: GCA_031772625.1. Lineage (NCBI taxonomy): Eukaryota > Viridiplantae > Streptophyta > Pinopsida > Pinales > Pinaceae > Pinus > Pinus tabuliformis. Next base: position 675,164,320 of record CM062816.1, on the reverse strand, counting down.
GCGGGAAGCTCCAATTTGTATGCCATAGTGCCAATCTTTTCCAACACCTTGTACGGACCATAATACTTTGGTGATAATTTATTATCCTTCTTAGCTTGCTTTAGGGACATTTGCTTATATGGTTGTAGCCGTAGGAATACCCAATCACCTACATCAAAACTTCTTTCACTACGATGTTGATCTGCCTGTTGTTTCATTCTATTTTGTGCCAACACGAGGTTATCCTTTAAGAGTTGGAGGACTTGTTGTTGATGTTCAATGTGATATTCCACTGCTTGAACCTTAGAATTTTCTCTTAAATATGATGTGATTGATGGTGGTTGGTACCCATAAAGTGCCATAAATGGGGTCATTTTTGTTGCTGTATGGAAGGAAGTGTTATACCACCATTCAGCCACAGGCAACCATTTGACCCATTGTGTCTATTTATCAGATACAAAGCAACGAAGATATCCTTCCAAACATTTTTTTACTATCTCAATTTGCCCATCAGATTGAGGATGATAAGATGAGCTATGAGCTAACTGAGTACCCAGACAAGAAAATAATTCTGTCCAAAAATTTCCAGTGAAAATGGGATCTCTGTCACTTACAATAATCTTTGGGTTTCCATGTAGCTTTTGAACTGTTTCCATAAATGCAGTAGAAACTGTAATGGCTTTAAATGGATGTGATAATGCACAAAAGAGTGCATACTTGGTAAGTCTGTCAACTACCACCATGATGACACTCTTTCCCTCAGACTTGGGTAAACCTGTGATAAAATCCATTGAAACCTCCTCCCAACGTTGGCTTGGAATGGATAAAGGTTGTAATAGACCCGGTGTCTTAATTGTTTCAACTTTATTTTGTTGGAAAACCAAACATTCCGCCACAAACTTTTGAATATCTGATTTAAGGCCATCCCAAAAAAATTCCTTCTTAACCCTGTGGTAAGTTTTTAAAAATCCTGAGTGCCCTCCTAAGGGAGAAGTGTGCAATTCCATAAGAATCTTTTGTTTTAGCTGGGAATTCTTACAGAGGAATAAGCGATCTTTGTACCATAACGAATCATTTTTCCAGCTAAATGTATCAGAAGTACTGGAATCTTGTTGTAGCTTTCGAATAAGTGCCCACACTTCTTCGTCATTCTTCCATTCCTCCTTTGCTTCGTTTATCCAATCTGGTTGGATAATAGAAATGGCACACAACAATGCTTCCATATCCTCATCCTTTCTTGAGAGTGCATCTGCCACCACATTTTGCTTCCCTTTTTTGTAGATGATTTCAATGTCATAACCCAACATCTTTGTGACCCACTTTTGTTGCTCTTCAGAGGATAATCTTTGTTCTAAAAAGTATTTAAGGCTATCATGATCCGTTTTTACCTTGAAGTGTCTTCCCATTAGGTAGGGTCGCCATTTCTTAAGTGCATGGAGTATTGCCAACATTTCCTTCTCATAAATATCTTTGCTTAAAAACTTTCCCTTGATTGGATGACTTTCGAAAGCAATGGGTCTTCCATCTTGCATTAGAACAACACCAATTCCATTTCCTGAAGCATCACATTCCACAATAATTTTTTTTGTGAAGTCCAGTGTAGCTAAGACCGGTGCTTGGCACATTGCCTCTTTAAGATGTTTAAAGGCCTTTGTTGCTTCCGGAGTCCATGAAAATGAATCTTTCTTCAATAATGTTGTTAGAGGTGCTGTTATTCTCCCATAATTCTTAATGAACTTGCGATAATACCCTGTCAACCCAAGAAATCCTCACAGATGCTTTATGGATGTGGGGATTTTCCATTCCTTAATGGGTTTAATTTTGCTAGGGTCTACCTTAACTCCTTCATGAGATACAATATGGCCCAAATATTCCACCTCCTGGACTCCAAAGAAACATTTGGATCTTTTTGCATATAATTGTTTCTCCTCCAATAGTTGTAGCACCTTGTCAACATGTTCAACACGATCCTTCCAAGACTTGCTGTAGATTAGTATATCATCAAAAAATACCAACACAAATTTTCTAAGGAATGGTTTGAAAATTGAATTCATCAAACCTTAAAATGTTGAAGGTGCATTGGTAAGGCCAAAAGGCATGACCAAAAATTCATAATGACCCTCATGAGTTCTAAATGCCGTTTTCGGAATGTCTTCAATCTTCATTCTGATTTGATGATATCCCGAACGAAGATCCAGCTTGGTGAAGTAAATTGATCCATGCAATTCATCCAGTAATTCATCAATGACAGGAATGGGGAACTTATCTTTAATAGTGAGCTTGTTGAGCTCCCTATAATCTGGACACATGCGCCATGATCCATCCTTCTTGTGCACCAATACTACTGGAGCTAAGAAAGAACTTTGACTCGGTTGAATTATACCAGCCTCTAGCATTTCTGCAACCATACGTTCAATTTCACTTTTTTGGACATATGGATATCTGTACGGCCTGATGTTTGGAGGAACACTTCCTGGAATCAGATGAATAGCATGATCATGATCAAGCATAGGTGGGAGACCTTTGGGAGTCTCAAATACCTTGGAATGATTGTCCAGGACTTTTTGGAGATCTGGAGAAATAGATGATTCCAATGTGGAAACATCTACCGAACATAATTGTGCAATTACACCTCTTTGCTCCTTTTTTAGAAGTTTTGTCATGCCATTAGAGCTGATTATCTTTCCTGGTTTCCCTGCAATACCCCTTAATTCAACTTCCTTTCCTTCCACAGAAAATTTCATGAAAAGTTCTTGAAAATTAAAAGCTATTGTACCCAAGGATTGTAGCCATTGGACTCCTAGTACAACATCAGCACCTCCCATTGGAATGGAAAGCATTGGGCTAGTCAATACATATTCTCCCATGGATAGCTTGATATTATGGCACTTTCCAGAACAATTTATTGTTCCTCCATTTGCAATCATCACTTGACACTCTGGTGCTGGATATAGGAAGCAATTCAATTCTTTTGCTGCCCTACAATGAATAAAATTGTGGGTGCTTCCTGAATCAATCAACACTATTACCTTTTTCTTCTTGATTTGTCCTTCTATCTTGATGGTTTGAGGAGTGGTAATTCCCGCCAATGCATTACAAGATATGGTCGGATTTATTTGTTCTTCATATAGGCTTTGTTCCTGGAATATATTCTCTTCTTTTGACCTTTCTTGCTCCTTTTCTTCTTCCTCTTCACAATCTATGTAGAATAATTTCTTCTCAGCACACTTATGACCTTTTGTATATTTGCTATCACAATTGTAACAAAGCCCTTTTGCTCTTTTTTCTTCCAATTGTTGTGGTGTCAACCTTGTAGGTTGTGGAAGACTATGGGCAACAACACTTCCGTCTTTATAGTTGTGAATGGTATGCTTCCTAGTTGCCATAATTTTTCTTTCCATTTTTCTTGCTAACCTTAATGCCTTCTCTAATGAATCAGGTTCCCAAAGGCGCACATCATGTTGGATATTATCCTTTAAAGACCCTATGAACATATCAATCCTATGCTCTTCTGGAATATCTTTTACCCTTATGTTCAATTTTTGGAACTCCTCAATGTGCTCCATTATTGAACCCTTTTGTTTGAGACTTATCAATTGGCTAAAAAAAGAGTTGCTTTTTGTATCCTCATAATGTGCTATCAATTCTTCCGTAAAAATTGCCCAAGTGATAAATTTTTTATGAGAACAAAGCCATTGATACCATACAAACTGATTTGGTTCCAAATATAAAGTTGCCATACGTACCTTTTGTGTGTTTTGCACATTATTGAGATCGAAGAATTTCTCCATCTGTAATATCCATGTGGCGGGATCCTTGTCATCAAACTTCCTCATATCGATTTTTGGAATGTGGTGATTCTTCGATCCAACATTAGCGTCTATGGAATCATGATTAACATTTCTTTTGTTCTCATCATGAGTTTCCTTTACTACCTTTTCACCATTAGTAAGTATTTCTTGTAGAAAATTAGTCAAATCTGTTTTCAAATCTGCCATGCATGTCTTCAAATTTGTGTTCAAATCTATCTTCAAATTTTCCATCTTAGCTTCCATGCCATTCATCTTTAGCTTCCACGCCATTTATCTTAGCTTCCACGCCATTTATCTTAGCATCTGTTAACTTTTGTGAGCGTGACATTTGTTGCACTTGTTCTTGTAATTTTGATATATCATGTAGCATTTCTTCCTCTTCTTCATGAGTCATGCTAGAGCTTTTAGGTTCCTTACTAGATGTTTGCATTTTCTTTCCTCGGGGCATCAGTTACCGATAATAATGCTCTATTATTCCCTTTGAATTCCTTCAAAATAAATTTTCAAACCAAGCTTAAGCAAAAATTTAAAAAAATCTACACAACTTTTTTCACTTTGTAGGAGCTCGATATTGCCTCTGATGTATCTCTGTACTTTCCAGTCATCTAGTTCTGATTTGTGATTTGTAGTAGCTCTCTGTGTCCTCTTTCCAATGCCACAAGTCTGACCCAAATTGGATTCTCCAAGGAAGAGTTATGCGAAATCTCCCATAGTGACTTGATTATAGACTAGTTCAGTAGAGCTAACTTGTACGACGTGCCGCGAGTCATTGTTTTGACCTTTGGATCTAAAAAAACACCCACAAGAAACTACATTCCGTCCTCTTTCTGTACCTTTTTACAAAATTTTAATCCGATCCTCAGAGAGAAAGTTATGACGATTTTCCCCAGGTCACCTGTTTTGAATGTAATTCAGGAGTCTGCAAAAAGACCAACTTCCTCAGATCATATCTCCGAAAATATCGCGCGAAAAGCTCTGAAATTTGGACCCAAGGATCAGCGCCAATTCTTCTCAAATGGGTTTGTTTTGCGACTTCTGAAACGTCACAGAAAAAAAGTTATAGTGGAAATTCCATGATTATCTGTTTGGAGCAGCGAAACCCTAGAATCCAAAGCTCTGATACCAAATGTTATGAAACCAGCTCAAGAAAAGATAGAAAAGATAGATCAACGCCTTAGAATTCAGCCTCTTTGAGGGGGCAACCTCCTTTAAATTACATGAATGAACAATTCTTGGATGATACAAATGATAAAACCTCCTTTCTATATATAGGAGTCTAAGGAGTCACAATATAATCCAGCCGACCTAACAATAATAATATAAAGCCACAAAAATAACAATAGCGGGATTCTATGGGGCACAGAAATAATAATATGGGGGTAATAGGGGCACAACAATATAAATAAGGGGTATAACTACAATAGTAATGGGGTTGTTGGTAAGGTAAATCCCCTCTGCGGACAGAGGCGATCCCACTAGCCTATCACAGAACTAGCCACAAACAAACCACGCTGCTACGCAAGTTCCTAGTTATGCATCAAAGGTGAATCAAGAAGACTAACCTGGAGTCCAACGCTATGATTGAAGCAGAGTTGATATCCTCGATCCCTTGCTCCAACAAATCATAACGAATACTTGCACATGCAAAGGAAGAGATGGATACCAACATAAAAACTACCAAGGCACAACTATATTTCAGTCAGAAAGGAAATAAATCAACATATCACCATGACAGATAATGAGATTGGAACTATAATAGCAGTCGCTCATCAATTAATAAACAGGAAAAGTTACAACCATTGTTCTGACGTCGACCCTTCTCCTGGCTGGGTGAGTAACTATATGTGTCTTGACATGCATCTCCTCTCCGGTAGCATAACCTCTCTAGCGCTCATTAGCATTCTCTCCATGACCAATAATCATCACTACTATAACTCAATTACCAAATCACTAGCATAACACTAACACCAACACTCTTGCACTTGCTTGTCCAATGCATAATGACAAGCTTATATAGATGAAGAAGGGAGGAGGATGCGATGAACCGGGACACCTTTCGTGGAATTAGCAAAAGCCATAAAGATGGATAAAGCTCGACAAAAGACTGATTTTCTCTCCTCAGAAAAGCTCCATGTAATGAAGGAAACAACAGTCGGACGTGCATTAAGGCAAAAAGCATGACTAAATTTGGTTGGCGCGACCGTTGCTCTGAGACAGAGCGCCAATGGTCGCGCCCCCTTTTGAGGATCTCCATCATTGGCGCGGGTAAGATATTGTGGACTTGCGCCAATGGAAAAAGAGCACTTTTTAGGGATGATCTGCAGAAGGTGTCTTCAGGGGACATGGAGTACATACTCAGGAGAACATAATGCAAGTGTTTTTAGCCCTTGTCACTTCTTATAACTCCCGGAATGAGTCCTCTAAGGTACGACAAGAGGAGTAACAGGGATGGTGACAAATTACTGTGTAACAGGGGTAATCACTAGAATTATAGGGACCCAACATAATTGGAAAGAAATTAGTTATTTTAGAGTGAAATGAATCTTTTTATTATAATATTGATTATGATACAACAAAAAGGACATATTGAGAAATTTGGTAACGATGCAGATTGTGAAATAGAAAAAAAATATTCTGGTTTTCTACTACATGCAAAAAGTTTTCTTAAATTGTGTTTCACAATTAAATAGATTGACATTTAAATTTGGATGATAACTTTGAAACAAAAGATAACAAGAATTCTAAAGAAGTTGGTTTTATAAGAATTACAAAATGAACTTATGTTTATATGGATTGCTTCATATTATAAACCACAAAAGGACATAAGGTCACTCATCATCTAGAAAATGTTATAAAAACTAATTCATTAAAAAAAATGTGGGAAATGCATACCCAATATAATACAATTTATATTGTGATAATGGATTTTTCACATGAGACAGTTAAATAAAATGTTAAAGAAATTGTATTTCTTACTATATTCGTTGGAACAAACCAAGAGGATAATTGGTTGATCAATGTGATATGGATATTGTTGAATAAATTCAACAAGGAAACAAATGTGAGAGCCACCTTAAAGCATTTTCAATCATAGATCATAGTAACTTAAGATGACAAGTTTATATTTCAAGTATAAATGTACATATACTATTTATAATATGAATTCTTGGTCATTATATGTATGACATCATAAATTATTATTGTATTTTGTATTCTTTCTTAACATAAGTTGACTTATATCTCATGACACCAATAGAAATATTGGTGTTTTTGTTTGTCATGAGTAGAAACATAATAATTTTATGTAGTTTATTGCTAATAAGTTATTGTGTTCATGATAATTATTGATTTAAATGGGTTTTTAATGTGTTCATTTTAATATTTCTTATTTTTATAGAAATTTAAAAAATGGATTAGGTTGTATGTAGAAGTTATAAGATAATTGGTATATTTGTTTGTTTTAGAGCATTACATTCATATTTTCAATCATGGTTTACCTTGTTATTAGACCTCTTAAAAATTAGTGATTTGACAAATGGTTAGTTGTGTTCTAATGACTTCTATTATTTCATAAAAGTTAAAAATATATATTAGGTTGTATGTAGCACCAACAATAGAAGTAGTTATTGGACTAAAATAAGCACCAAAATCAAAAAAAAATATATACTCTAGAAAACAAAATATAATTAACAAGTATGTTTGAAATTTAAATATTGTATAGGTTTTATGTGTAAAGTAACATATAATTACTTTGTTTACTTGGGATGGACCATTGTGATTAAAAAATAATTCTAATTCTTAAATTCAACTATTTAAATGATGGCTTATTTTGTTTACATAATACTTGTTTGTTCCATACAAATTAAATAAAGAAAGATATTTGGTTATATGTATAAACTAGACATATTGTTATTTTTTTTCACATGAATGGGCCATTGTACCATGTTTTCTTATTGCTATTTCACTCATTGTAAAATTTTATTTCTTACCGAAAAAGAGCATAATATAAACTAACATCATTTTTCAAATGTTTTGGAGTGTCATGTTTTTATATTCTTAGGTAATGAAGTGTTGAACTGGAAATATGTTGATTTCATAAATGTGGTTGCGTTGTAGATGAAAATGGGATTAATATAAGCAAAAAGATGTTTTTCATATTTGAAATGGAAGGATTATTCTTCCAATCATACATTAGATATTAACCAAGCTATCATATTTAAAGATAACTAGATCCATAGTTTAGTGTTAGGTCTTATTTTTTAGGCCTTCTTAGTTGAAAGTATTAAAATATTACTTAAAAAATCACGATGTTTCAATATGGACATTATATGTCACTCACAGGTACATCCAGCAAGAACTTGAAAAATCAAGTATTGATACAGGAGACTTTAGATTCATATGGGATAAGTCTCGTTTCTATGTGAAAAATAAAAGTGAAAGTAGGGAGAACAAACAATTCTATGAGAAAAAATTGAGATGTGTGTGGTTCCAACATGGAGAAAAATACAAAGAATCAAAGGTATTTCTAATAGATACATGAAATGATCCTTTTCAATTCATAAAATATTGATCAACTCACATGTTAATAAAAGGCTATACAAGCAAAGAGCAATATAGTTGGCTTATGTGGGTTTTATTTCCATTTCTAGAGATACTTCATCGTATCAAAGAGAAACATGAGTACATTTGAATGTTCGATAGAAAATGTACATCATCGTAATGGATGAAGAAAACTTTTTAATAAATTTTTTCACAAAAACATTTCAATTATTCAATGCAACTTGAACATAATTTTTTGTGAATCAATTTGTATGATATTTTAATTTTTCGAAATATGGTGATTCAAATTTATATTAATATATTTTTATTGTTGTTTATAATAATTTGTTCATTGGATATTTTATACTAAGGATTTTTTTTAATGTGTGTGTATTTTAATTTGTATTCCAAATTGAATTATTTGTTATTAAAATAATCTTATATGATCGATTGAGAAAAATGCTATTTTTGTTAACTTGTCTTTACTTATATGAATTAATACTCAAATATAAATGTAAAATATAATTTTGAAATAACACTTGGTGTAAATAAAAGTTACATTTATTACTAATAAAATCATAGATAATTTAGTTGTTAAATGCTATGTCCACTATTTAGGTTTAATAGGAAATAGGTCACACGTGAATGATTTGAACTTTTTGAAGCAGAAGATACTTGACTTCCCAATCCATAATTTTTAGTAAATTTTTATATATATAAATCAATTAATACTTATAATTGCAATCATATCATATTGGAAATCAACCACGCACATTTAAGTTACTTGTTGAATTTTAATTTCCGAGAAAGTGCAGTGATATGACTATATAAATGTAATATATTTAAAAAAAACTACATTGTAAGTAATTTTCATTCCTAAAAAACTACATATAATTAATTGATAGTGTGTTCTAAGTGGAGTATTAAGGTTTCATTGAACATGTATCATAGATGAATTATGTCTCAACTTTTTTGAATTGTAAGGAGTTTCATTTCATTATCTAATGATAACTTTTTATAAATTTGTATTTTCGAGTAAAATAAAATTATATCATATGAGCCAAGAAGGAAGTTATGTTTTCAATGTTGACTTATATTGATTAATATGAGTGACTATAAATGTGTTATATAATAGCCATAATAAACTATGGATCGTTTCTTCCAAAAATAATTATTAAAATTTCCTAGTAATAAGTGTTAAATATGTTATTTATGACTAGAGGCCAATGAGACATAGATTAGTGGCTTCAAACTCTTTAAATTTTAAGGCACTGAATTTTCAATCTATAATTATTTCAAACTTAGATGTTTTCTTAATTCAGTTATTTATGTATGCAGTAATCTCATATGAGCAAATAAATTAGGAAGCCATTTATTGATTTTCATTTTCCTATCACTTTATTTAATAAGAGTGTATAAATGTGACATTATTTTTGAATTCAAACTCCATGTAAAACAAAATGCTTTTAATATTAAAAACTGTAATAATTAACTGATAATGAATGTTAGGTGGACTATGTAAGGTTATTCAAGGCGTGGGTCATAAATGAATGCATTTAAATCATTTGCCTAATATGACATTTGATTTTTCCATTCACATTAACAATATGAAGAGTTAAATTCTTACATAAATTATTTGTAATAGAAATAATGTGATATAAGGAAACAACATATTAAACTATTTATTGAATTTTATTTAGTTATATGCATTCATACACGTTTATAAATGTATTAAATTTTTGACATGATTTAAGATATTAGTGTAAGTGAAGATATATTTTTATTAAAACAAATTAGAATTAATTGATAATGAGTTCTATGTTGTCTATTTGATATTCAATCTATAACCTTTTATAACTATGTATTCCCAAATCAATTACTTATATATGAAATCCTCTCATATAAGTCAATAAGTTAGGAAGCCATTTATTTATTTTATATGCTTATCATGTGGTTCCATATCAATGTATAAATGTGACATTGTTGTTTTTGAAATAAAATTCCATGTAAAAGAAAATGCTTTTCCTAATAAAATGTGGACAAAGCAACCAAGTTCATTGAATAGATCCAAGAAATTGACCAGGCAGTGTAGGAACAACTAGAAAAGAGCCAAGCCAAGTACAAGGCAAGGCATGATAAGCATCAAATTGAGCGTAGCTTCCAAGTTGGTGATCAAGCTTGGTTGTACATCAACAAAGATAGAATGCAAGGTGAAGGTAAGAAGCTGAAGCCAATAACGTATGGGCCTTTCAAGATACTTGAGAAAATTATGAGAACACTTTTCGCCTTGATTTGCCAGCTTACATGCACATCTATTTAGTAGTTAATGCAGAGAACTTGAGACTCTTTGAACCTTCATTGGTTGAAGACCCCGAAGAGCAAAGTCAGTTTCCTTCTATTGATGATCTGTTGCCTGAATATCTTAATGAGTTGCAGGAAGATACAGTTCTAGACAAGAAGGTGAGAACTATGCATAGAGGGGATGTTGAGTACCTCAGAATTGGACTCAAAGGTTGAAAACCAAGCAGTGCAAGATGGATAGAGATTGAACAAGTGAGGAAGTTGTATCCTCACTTGATTGATGCTTAAAAACCAACTTTTGGTTGTCCAAAATCCTTTTCTAGTGGGAAGGCGTGATCCAAATGGATCATAGAAACCCTCTATGTCTTCAAACACTCGAAACTATCACATAAGAAGAACTTGTTAAAAAGTTAGATTACACTATCAAGAGGCAAAAAACTGAAGAAATCAGTGAAAACAGACTTATTGGAGGCTTAAAGCAACTTTACATAAGAGCCATCAAATCTAGCTGATTAATGGTTCAGATCCAATCGGAAAATCACAATTGGTGGTGGCAAAGGGAGGCTATTGGTGGAGACCACAAGGAATATGTGACAGTGATCAGCAGGGTCAACGAGGACTATCGATCAAGCGCGCAGATCGATGGCCCAAGTTGAATCGTGATATAAATTGAATGAAAACTGCGTTTGTGAATGAAAATATATAAATTGTTTCAAGTCTTATATGGGCCGTTTTGCAGGATTTTGCAAAGTTTTAATGTATTTTTGAATATAAAGGGAAATCACAAAACATGCAAGATTTCGGGAGGACCAAAGGTGGTAAGTGGTTTGGACCTAGCTCTACCTGATCCCATACAATGGCTGCCATGTGTTCAGGCTAAGGAGAGAGAAAACCACCCTTATCAGGTAGTTAATCCCCGTACGAAAGGGCCGCCCGAAATGAACCACAACCGTTGGATCTGGATCTCCCAGATCAACGGTGGAGATGCGATATCGGTACACAGGTGAACCCAATAGGAGTATAAGGTAGATTTATGGATATTTGATTTCCGATAAACAATGTTTGGTGGATTTTTCCTGTGTTTGAACATATTTCTCTGTGTAAACAAAGAACTGTGATTTTGAAGGATTTCAAAGGCTCGATGACCCATTCCATTACAGAACAGGTGGCCACCATCCTTGAAAGTGATTAGTAATGATTGCTAACGCTCAGAAGGGGATCTGAGCACACAAAGGTCGAGAAGCCATAGAGCATGAGAAGGTGAAATGAGCAGATAGCGCTAATTGGCTTTAAAGCCACAGACAAAGAGCAAACAGCGACAAGCAGTGATGAGACAGAGTAACAGAGACAGAGAGTCAGTGAGGAGAGTCAGTGTACTCAGAAGAGACTTGGGGGATCCAAGTAAAGCCTTATTGTTTTTTATCTATTGCGTGAGGCTCAAATTGAGCTCACTGTTGTAAAAATCTGTTTTGAAGACATAATAGAGAGGTCACCACTGAAGGTTGGACCAGGAGATGTAGCCCAGGAGTGTTGGGTGAACTCCTTATTAAACTTGTTGTGTTTAAGTGTGTTGTTTATTATGTTTCTTTTACTACTTTATTGTCTATGTATTTCACAATCTTATCGGTCTATTGCACAAAGTAACATAGGAAAATCCATGCACATGATTCTGTAATACCTTAATAATTGTCTAAGATCTCATTATCAGATCAGATGATGATGTGAATGATGAAAAGATGGAGTTGTATAAACTCTCATGACATTGAAGTTTACATTTATGATTGAAATTTGAAGTTGAATTTTGTGAAAGGAATGACGTTATGGAAGGTCGAAGTTCTCTGATGAAATGAAGATGCAGAAAGAAGAGCCTATGTGGATAAAAGAATAAAATAATTAATGTTGGACACATCTCCATAGTTGAGAGGGAGCTTGGATATATTTCCTTTTCAAAGGAAAGTGCATATATATCCTCTCTATTTGAGAGGGAGGACATGGTTCTCTACTTAAGGTGTCATGCACTAGACTAGGACTAAGGCCATGAAGAGAGAATGGTGATAAGGTTGGTATCTTTACAGTTAGCCTAGACAGTACATAGTACCATGTCACAAAGGATATATTCATTTAGATGTTACCTAAAATCCAATTAGGGATGGTGGTTTGACTTAGATGAGACATCTTGGTTTAGATACCTAGATCCTTGTAAGGGAAGGTATCTTTGTCTAGATGACATAGAGATCACTATTTAGGGTGGATATATTGACCCTGATGATGTCTAGATCCCTAAGAGGGTTAGTGTATTGGACTAGTTGGTATTGAAATATCAGTTAAAGTTGATATATTGGCCTAGATGACAACTTAGTCCCTGTTGAGATGGTACCTTGGTAGGTAGCCTAGATGGTACCTAGATCCCTTTTTTGTGTTGGTCTCCTGGCCTAGATAATTTTGAGAGCTCCATTGGAATTAATATATTATCCTAGATGACACTAGGATCCATGATAATTAGGTGTCTCGAATGACACCCGGGCCCCTGATAAGTTAGTGTCTTCGTAATTGGCACTTGGATCCTTGATGACGAGTTGTGCCTTGACACTTGGGTCTTTGAATTAGCGTCTTGGCAGGTAGCACAGAAGACACTTGGATCCTTGAATTAGATTCTTTGTAGGAAATATGATCCTTGAATTAATGTCTTGGTAGGTAGCCTAGATGACACTTGGATCTTTGATGAGTTGAGTTGGAACCTTGGCGGGTAGCTTAGATGGTACCTTAATGAGTTGATACCTTGACAATTTTGACCTAGATGGTATCTAGCATTGTATATGTTGTTGTACTCTTGTTAAAACGTTTCAATTTGAGATCAACCTTGTACTAGTTGAACAATTATGAATACCTCCTGTTGGGTGAAACTATGTTCGTTTAATTCTATTGTAGTACTTGCCCAACTATTTAATTTGTCAATCCGAGGTATGTAGACTTACGAGACACGTGCACTATATATGCAGGACTAAAGTGGAACTAATCTAATCTAATCTAAATTACTGAAATCAAATTAATATAAGAAGGCATTGAAACATTAACTATGAAAGCAGGAAATTGCATAAAGGAAAAGCAATACAACATGTGAAGAATTGAATGACAAACAACATATGTGAGCTCACAACAATAAAACTATGTCAAATTATATTGCAAGAATCAAGTTACAAATCATGAAAGCATAAAAATAAAAAAAACTAAGAATTCCTTTCCATTATTCATTTTTCAAAATGAAGAGAGAGCACTCTATTATATACATGAGGAAGATAACCTTCTCATAATTACATATCCAATATTCTCTCAAGCACTCTCAACTAATTTCCCATTATTACAAGATATGATCCCACAAATCTCTCAAGCATTTTTAACTACTTTCCCATTATTACAAAATATGATCCCTTTGAATCCCCCACAAATCTCTCACATATCTTGGATAAGATATGCCAACCAAATCCTCCATGATTTTCTCCTTAGGAATTAGATAAGATATTCCAACCAAATCCTCCATGATTTTCTCCTTAGGAATCGGATAAGATATGCCAACCAAATCCTCCATGATTTTCTCCTTAGGAATAGGCTTGCATAATTATCTCCTTAATATGGTGGAGGAGATATTAATTCTTCACATATTTCCTACACATCACAAAACTCACATATTCTTGAGATATATATAAAAATATGTATATTTTCTACTAATTAGTCATAAATTCACTTGTAATGCAAAAATGAATAAAATGGAAAATAAGAAGGTGAAACCCAAATGTATGTATGAAAATGATATGATAAAAGGTTAATGGGATGATGAAATGTAAGGAATAGTGAAGAAAAAGGTGGATGAAAATGTGACATTTCTGAGTCCCAACACCTCCCTAGTTAAGAGGCAGTGTTGAAAGTGTAACTAGTATCAGTGTTCATAATTATTGATTGTGTCATGACATAATGTAATTCTTATGTACTGTCAAACAAAGAAAGAAAGTTATTGTAAATATCAATTTTATTTTTTTTATAAGCATGGATTTCATGCTTTAGTTATTCTCTTTTATAGGTAAAAGCACCCATTGAGTGCTTCTAGGCTGATGTCATGAGTCATTGTCCTATTCAGAATGTATTGCAACCTTCTTGGGTTCTTTATGTAAAGAAAGAAAATTATTTTGTATCAAATATGGGTTTTGGTACCTATACCAAGTCAGCCTAGCCTCCTATCAAGTTAGTGTCAATGAAAGAATTTGTCCTCTCTTGAAGACTATATATTGGCAAAAGTTTCAATCAATTGTGATATTATCCCAAGAAATATTATATCTGCAACTTTAGGCGAAGAATGAAGTGCGAACAAGACAAGGAAAAGAAGGAAAAAATCGAACATGATGGAAGAAAGATCTTAGCAAGAAAATGATTTGAAATTTTATCATTTCTGCCAACATGTGCGAAAGGTTTGAGGTATAAACGCGAGTTGCAAGGCTAAAGGTACAATCCAAAGTTTCTGAGATAGGAAGGAAGGTCGAGTTATAATTTGGAGCAAATATTATTTGACTTAAGTTGAGTTTGGATGGTATAAAGCTTGTTGACATGTGCATCTTTGCCTTGATGAAGGAAGAATGGTTGGAAGGTTGAATTGGTGGACGGAGGAGGTCTTGTTGTTGGAGTCTAATGGTCTTGGTTGTCTCACTTTGAATTGATTATTGAATAAGAAGAGAATTTTGGTTGGGATTTTCCCCTAGGAGAGGAGTTTTTCCCTGGATGAGAGCCTACACATTATGTCCTCTATTGTTTTGATCTTGATGCATTTATGTTTTGGGAATTACTTAATGAAAAGAAGTTAAAGAAGACATTAAAAAGATAATAAGAAAATTAATACATCACAAGTAATTATCAAAGATAAAAAAATATTTCTACCTTTATGATTTTCTAATAGACCCTTGAAGAAGAAGCTTGGACATGACATGGCAAGAAGTAATTTTCCGAGTCACCTACTCCATACTCTAGGCATACTCACCCAACAAGGGCAAGGTGTCATTGTTGAATCAAATATAGTGATAATGACCACACATTGAAAGGGATTATTTATAGGCAAAATTATCGTATTATTAGGGCCTCGCTAGAACATAATCCCCGCTCTAAGAAGTTCTACCACTTTTGGAAGACTCAAGAATCTTTGAGACACAATATAAGTGCAAAAAAATGACATATCTTTTGGGCCCCAAACCAGATAATAGATTTCAAAAGAAAAAACATGGAAAAAATAGGATTCTGAAGAGGAACCCTCCCAACATAATATCTTGAGACTTGGATTCCTACTTTGAGTTGGTGCTCATAGAGCCATAAATTGTCATCCTAGTATACAAAAAATCAAGAAAAGGAAGGAAGTATGGTACAATAGGAATTATTGTTTCACAAGTAGATAATTTATATTCAATCAGTGGTAATGGCCATTCCTCTTTATTAGAGCACTGTTACCAATGCACCATTCAAATTTATAACTAATATATAAATAGTAAAATTTAACTACCAAAAAACTTTGTATGGCATGTAACAAAAAAAAGTGTGCCATCTACTATCGAGGAAGAAAATCTCAAAACCCAAGCAAGAGAATGGGGTATAAGAACTTCTTTGGCAACAAAGGCTCAAACAATGAAAATCTTTTGGAGGGTCCTATCTGAACCATGTACTTTATGGAAAATGATAATGCAAGCAAAATATCTTAAAAACAAAAGTACGTAGGAGATTCTGAAGTGGTTATGAGAATACAACCAGATGGTGAGTTGGCTACAAAACATTGCAATTCAGTAGTAGATGAGTGACACAATGTGGAGATCCTACATTGCAGCTAGAGGTTAGAATGTTGGAGCATTATTTCTTAGCATCATTGTTTCTTAGTATTCCTCAATCGTTGGTTGTGTGGTTAGGGGATTCACATATATGAGTCAATTTGTAAAGGAATTCGACACTCAAGTTATTAATTCCAGTGAAATTGTAAGCGTTGGTGGGTAGAGAGCCAAGTTGCATTGAAGGTATGAAGACATTACCATGTAATAAAATTCTTGGGTGTTGAACTATTAACCAAGGCATGGTCAATTCATGAGGTTTGGAGTAGATACAATAAGTAAATTTTCATTGCTTGTAATGTTAAAATAACGGGAAGTAAATTGCCTTTGATATCTGATTCATGGTAATGGATATTTACAATTGAGAAATTATATAGTGGGTATTGGAATTGTTTAAGTTTTGTATTGAAACCTGAGTTGATGTCCAGAGGTATATATAACAGGTATTTAACACCAGATTGCATATTTAGTAGTCAACAAACATCTTTGTAGGAATGTGTGAGTATATAGACATTGAGATTGTCTATATTACGTTTGTAATTGCATATATAAATAGAAACCCATAAATTGGACAGTCTGAGTATCATTTTAATGTTCCTGAACTTAATATTGGCTTCAATTTAACAAAGGAGGTAAAATGTTAAGCTAATTATTGGTTGTCAAATCCCATAAGAATAACTTTATCTTGAAGAAAGCTTCATCTTTGGAGAGTTGTTGGGTTTAATGGATCTCGGTATATTATAATTAAGATATAATAATGTGGTTTAAAATTGTATACATTGATATTAGACTCTAAGGATGAAACAAAGATATGCTTTTCTATTCATGGTTATAAGAAATTTAGATTTCCTGTAATAGAGTTTGAGGAAGGTCATGGGTTGACTTAATGCTGATATTATTTGCAGCCTACCAAAAAATTTGTTTACATCACTTGAGCTCTTGAACTTGAGTATGATATAGTTCATTACAAAAACAATCACCCACTAAAAAAATATGCAAGGAAAAAATATAATTTCTTGCATTCTGACCCCAGAAAAGTTGGGGAGGAGTTAAAATATGTACAATAAGGGCATGCACGATGCTTACTTGTGCCTTATCCTTTGAAGAATTGTTGGCCACAACCAAGACCTGCATCACCATAATAATTAAACCCTTGAATCTAGACAAGTTTTTTGCCTTTATCATATAAATCCTCAAAGTTGTTTACCCATAAAAAACTAAAATCATTTTTAGTAAAAAGGAATACCTCTTTGACGACCAAGGTCTCTCTAGTGTCCAAATCCATACCCATGTATACACTGCCATAAGCTCCACACCCGGTGAGCTCACCCTTCTTCCACTTGATTGTTGTGGCTCTCCTTAGGTATTTTCCATTCAAACTCCATATATGGTTCGAATCCCATGAAATCTAGAGAACACATTGAATGTATTCATCCTGGCATTTCCACACAAATATTCGCAACACAGAGAAGAAACTAGTGTTGTAATGTAATGGTGTGAGTATTTCATTTGATTTTGTGAGAATTTGATTTGTGCTCTAATGTAATGGCGTGAGAATTTTATTTAATGTTGTGAGGATTTTACTTGAATTAAGTGATAATGTTAAAATGTAAAGAAATATTTCTAGTAGAAAAAATAAAAGACATAAATTGCATTGGGATCAATTTTTTTATTTTTAATATGAAATTAAAATATTTGTTATTTTATATTATGGTTTTAAAAATCTGAATTGATCTTTGAATTAGGTTTAAAAAATTGTAACCAGATAGAATTGGATGGAATTGGATTTAATGAATAGATTTAAAAAATATATAAAAAGATATATTTTATTAAAAAAATAATTTTTAAAATAAAAAATTACTAAAAATAAATAATGCAAAGTTGGCTCACTTGTACACCGTGTGAGGATGAAGAAGTGTTTAAGGAATTATAACATTTCACCCAATCCATAACAACCATTGAATCCCCTATCCTTTGTAAGTTTAGATTGTTGAAGTGACACAATTAAAATGACTAACATAAATGACTGATTCATATTATTGTATTACTTCTTAGTGATTTGATAATGAGATCTAAGACATTTAATAAGGTTTTACAGACTCATGTGCATGGATTTGTCTATGTTATTTTATGCAATGGATCGATAAGATTGTAAAATACACAGACAATGAAGCAATAAAAAAAACATAATAGACAGCACATAACACAACAAATTTAATAAGGAGTTCACCCAATACTCCTGGGCTACATCTCCTGGTCCTGCCTTCAGTGGTGGCCTCTCTATTATGTCTTCAAGCAGATTTTTTACAATAGTATGAGCTCAGTTTGAGACTCAATACACAACGGATGGAATAGTAAGAGTTTTCTTGAACCTCTCAAGCTTTCTCTAAGTACACAGACTCTCTAAATCACTCTTTGTCTTTGTCTCAACTCTATCTTGGCACTGCCTTAAATCACTCTGTCTATGGCTTTAAAGCCAATCTGGGCTACGTTTGTCCTTCCCAGCTTTTTGTCTCCCGGGTCTCTGTCCACTCGAATCCCTCTTACAATCATGGCATAACGCCAAAAGGGGAGGTGGCCACCTATTTGCAATGTAAGAGTGCCACGGTCCCTTGAGATCCTTCAGAATCCCAAACGCAGTCGTTTTTTGTTTAACATAGGAAAATGCATGCATAACGTGAAATACCGCCAAACATAATTCATTTGGGACTTCAAAATTACTTAAATCCACCCTATTCTCCTATCGGGTCTGCCTGTAAGTCACCATCACATGTCGCAACAACCCTGATCCAAAGTTCCCGTTTGTGCTTTTGAAATGTGTTAAAAATCGCTAAAATGTATTAGAACGACCCTTCTTTGGACTTGAAACAATATGTAATAGCCTTAAGGGACCCTTTCAGGTCTGGCTTATCACATCAACCTTCATCCTTCGCATTTCGTTTAATAACCGAAAGCTGCAAAAATACATTAAAACTGGCTTTTTCCATGGACCTCAAATCTTATGAAATATTACCGATAAACTCATCGGGTCTGTTTCATCAGGTCGCACATCATGGTTGCTCCGATTGTGATATCGCAATCGCTTATTGAAATAACCCATAGGCCATTGTAAGCACTCCTACCTTCCCCAATAGTGATCCTGCGATGTAATATGGGCCGTTGATCTACGCGCTTGATCGACGGTCCAAATTAACTCCGCCAATCACCGTCGCAAGTGTCATGTGGTATGCACCGATACCCGCTGTCTGCCTATGCCAATTGTGATTGCCGATCAGAGATGGACCGTTAATCGGCTAGATCTGACGACTACTGTGCATCCATGGTTCTACACCTCCAAACTCTGTTTTAATCACAGTTTTCTCTAGTTTTCACCTCCCGATAGTGTTTTTCAGCTATTCGGAGGGCCCTTAGCGTGCGATGGCTTTGATCTTTGCAATGTTTTTGAGAGATTTCAAGACTTAGAGAGTGTTCTTGGATTCATTTGGATCACACCTTCCCACTAAAAAAGGCTTTTGGACCACCAAAAGTTGGCTTTCAAGCATTTCTTAAGTGAGGATACAACTGCCTCACTTACCCAATCTCTATCCATTTGGCACTGCTAGGTTTTGAACCTTTGATCCCAATCCTAAGGTACTCCACATCCCCTCTGCACGTAGTACTCACCTTCCTGTCCAGAACTATATCTTCTTGTAACTCATTGAGGTATTCAGGCAACAGATCATCAATGGAAGGCAATTGACTTTGCTTTTTGGGATCTTCAATTAAAGAAGGTTCAAACATTATTAAATTTTCTACATTTACCACTGAATAGACGTGCATGTATGCTGGCAGATCAAGGTGGAAAGCGTTCTCACCAATTTTCTCAAGTACCTTAAAAGGCCCATAACTTATTGGCTTCAGCTTCTTTCCTTCACCTTGCATTCTATCTTTGCTAATATATAGCTAGACTTGATCACCAACTTGTAAGCTGTGCTCCACCCGATGTTTATCATGTCTTGCCTTGTATTTGGCTTGGCTCTTTTCCAACTGCTCCTGCACTGCCTGGTGAATTTCTTGGATCTGTTCAATGAATTTGGTTGCTTTGTCGACAACACTGTGTCCAGCAATTGCTATGTCTTTTTCAAAGACAAAATCCAAGGGAGACCTTGGTATAAAACCAAAACAGGTCTCAAAAGGAGATCTCTGTGTAGAAGAATGTTTAGCACAACTGTAAGCATGCCACACATAACATAAATGTTCATCCCAAAGCTTGGGATGCTTGCTGCAATAACCCCTGAGCAACTGGATCACTTTCCTGTTGACTACCTTTATTTGGCCATCGATTTGTGGGTGAAATGTTGTGCTCTTATTTAGTTTGGTGTCCATCAATGCCCACAGGCTAGACCAAAAATTCCCAACAAATTGGGAGTCTCGACCTGATACTATGCAAGTGGGTAACCCAAAATGAACCCAGACATGTTGAAAGAACATTTTCGTTGTTTGTTCAGTTGTAATATGCTTATTACAAGGTATTAAAATACACATTTTGTTGAACCTGCCCACAATAACATATAAATAGTCATGTCCCTTTCTAGATTTTAGCAATCCCCCAACAATGTCCATGGAAACACTTTCCCAAGGACAGGAAGGAACTGGTAGTGGAGTGTACAAGCCTAGTTTTCCATTGCTGGGCTTAATTTTAGAACACATGGTACACCCTCTTACATATCTAGAAACTGTTTCATGCATTCTTGGCCAATATCAGTATCTTTGCAGTTGTGCGACTGTTTTACTTACACCAAAATGACCTGATATCAAAGAAGTATGTCCTTCCCTAATTATGTTGACTCTTTCAGTTTGTGGAATGCATAGCTTTCCCAAATGATACAAGAGTTGGTATTTAACATAGCAATCCAATTCTTCTACCTTTTTCCATTACTTAAAGCTGCATATACATCTTTAAATTCTATATCTTGAGCATATTGTTCAATGTAGATTTCATGCATGACTGAGTTATGCTTAAGTATAGTAGATGCATTTATGATTGCTCTAGACGACATATCTGCAACTTTATTGCGTATGCCCTTTTTATATATGATGAATAAATGGAATTACTGTAGGAAACCCATCCACATATAGTGCCTTGATTGCTGCGATTTAGTTTGAGTGCAAATAATGAAGTGGTTGATGATCAGTATGTATAATTGTTTCTTTGCCCATTAAGTAATGTTTCCACTTTCTCACACTCTAGATTAATGCATACAATTCTTTATCATATGTAGGATAATTAACTACTGTAGAATTAAAAGTCTCATAATGGTAGCATATGGGTTTACCAAGTTGCATCAACACTACTCCCATGACATAGTCACTGGCATCGGTTTCGATCTCAAATGGTTGTTGAAGATTTAGCAATGCTAGTACTGGTGTTGTACTAATTTTTTTCTTTCAAGGTGTCAAAGGCTTTCTGCTATTTGCCTCCCCACTGAAACACCTTGTTCAATCCTTTTAAAGCATGTAAGGGAGCTGCAATTAAGGAAAAGTTAGCAATAAAATTTATCCAATACTGTGCTGCTCCTAGGAAGCTTCTAACTTCTGTAGCAGATTTGGGTTTAGGCCAGTTTACAATGACTGCATCCTTGGAGGGATCTATCTTCAATTCACTGCCCCCTACAATATGACCCAAATAATTCAAAGATGTTTTACCAAATTCACATTTTGATAATTTAACATAGAGATTTTCTTTCTTCAAAACATCTAGAGTCTGCTTTACATGCTTCAAACGTTCTTCCCATTTTTTTACTGAAAACAACAATGTCATCCAAATATACAATTACAAAATCATCAATAAAAGGCCTGAGTACATCATTCATAACTCTCATGAAAGTGGCAGGAGCATTTGCTAAGCCAAAAGGCATAACTAGCCATTCATACAACCCTTGCTTTGTTTTGAAAGCAGTCTTCCATGCATCTTGCTTTGCTACTCTGACCTGATGGTAACCACTACACAAGTCGAACTTAGAAAAGTAAACAATGTCTTTTAGCTGATCCAATAGATCATCAATGTGAGGAAGGGGATAATGATCCTTGATCGTTATTTTATTCAGTGCTCTGTAATCAATGCACATCCTCCACAAACCATCTTTCTTCCTCACCAACATGATTGGAGATCTGCATGGTGATGTTCTTGGTTTTATGAACCCTTTCTTGAGTAGCTCCTGTACCTGCTTCTTGATCTCTGCATTCTCTAAAGAGGATAACCTGTACATTCCGATGTTAGACAATGGATCATCTTGCTAATATCATGTACAATTTTCCTTTTGGGTGGCAGACCTTTAGGTTCTTGAAATAGGATATCATATTTTGAAACAAATTTTTCTAAATCAGCTTGCTATTTAGCATTGCAACCTTCAAATACATTGGTTTTATCATGCTCCTTTTCCTTTACAACCATCAGTAAAAATTTCTTGCATGAATTTACAATTCTTTTCATCTGCCCTGAGTTTATGAGAGTATAATTATTCTTGAGTTTATGAGCTCTTACAATATATTCGATTCCATCTTTAACGAGTTGATACTTATTTTCAGCTCTGTAGAAAATGGATTTTCTATCATACAAGTAAGGACTTCCTAAAACAATTCCACATATATCCAAAGGAACGATATCTAACTCAACCTCATCTACAAATTCTCACCCAAAAGAAAACCTAAGTTTACATTGTCCAGTCACTTGTAGTTTTGGTTTATCACATACCCAACCTAATGGATATGGCTTCTTGTGAGGCATGGTTAGTAATCCCAGCTTCTTTACAATTGCTTCAGAAATTAAGTTTACTTGTGAGCCACTATCAAACAAAGTATCAATCTTTTGATGCTTGGAAATAACTCTAATATGAAAAAGCTCATGTCTTTTCCTTTCATTCTCTTCACTATCAATAATTTGTGCAAAATTACTAGTGGATGCTTTAGAATTTTTACCTTTTATAACTGTGGTTGTGATTGTTGTTTCATCACCTGAGTCTGACCCCAAATATTTCTATATAGTAGCAATATTCTTCTTCTTCTTGCCATCGAAATTCTTGGGTTTCCGCTCCGGATGCAAAATCCAGCAATGTTCATCATCATGTCCATCCTTCTTGCAGTGAGTGCATGAATGTTTGGCCTTTTGTACAACATTTTCCTTCCTCTCTTTCCATTTCTACTTCCTCTTATCCTTGTTCTTGCTTGCAGTGGGTTTTGATGATCCCCTAATCTCTGGGTTCACATTCTTGCCTCTAGCCTCTAGATGGGTAGCCTGAACAGATACCTCATCTATGCTAGTAGGGTTAAACATGAGAATGGTGTGCCTCAAATAACTGTGTAGACCATCTATATACGTCAACAAAGGTTCAGGCGAGTCTAAAGAAATGCCTAGAATCATAGCTCTTTTTCTAAATTCTTGGGTCTAGCTTTGTACACTTTGCCCCTTTAGTTGGTGAAGGGTTTTCCAACTCATCATAGCTTGCTACATATAAGCTAGTGGATAGAATTATTTTTTTAATTGTAGAAGGAAATTCACTCCAGACAAAAAGAATTTTACCATGCTTCTTCAGGTCAGCTTATGTCCTGCCTTCCCACCATACCAAGGCAGGTCCTCCAAGGTGTAGGTTGGCCAGCTGAATTTCACTTCTATCTGAATCAATGCTCTGCAACCTACAATATGCATCAATATGTCTAATCCAGTTATCTAGCTTCTCTACATTTAATTCTCCATCATATATTGGCAAATCAAATTTAACATCTAATTTAATCAGAGATGTTTTCTTATTTTTATTTTTAGGGCTGTTAGGAGGTGTAGATAGAGGAACCTCTTTTCCTTTCCCTTTGCCTTCAGAATGGCCATCTATAAGAGATTCTTCTATTCCTTTGTCTTGTTTGGAGGTTGAAGAGTCTTCACTCTGACCTTTCTTAAATTCTCGATACATTTCTTCTACCATGGCTCTCATGGTCATGAAACCGTCCATGAACTGAGAGTCTGATTCCAAGGGGTTTTCTTCTACCATTTCCCTCCTAGGATAGACTCTACCAATTTCTAGGTTAGTTTCAACCAGTTCTCCTTCTCCTAATTTGAGCTTTGACCTAGTTATCATTCACCAATCCAGCACAAGCTTGTCTAACCTTAGTAAACCTAAAGCTTTGATACCACATGATCTGATAATGAGATCTAAGACATTTAATAAGGTTTTACAAACTCATGTGCATGGATTTGTCTATGTTATTTTATGCAATGGATCAATAAGATTGCGAAACACACAGACAATGAAGCAATAAAAAAAACATAATAGACAACACATAACACAACAAATTTAATAAGGAGTTCACCCAATACCCCTGGGCTACATCTCCTGGTCCTGCCTTCAGTGGTGGACTCTCTATTATGTCTTCAAGTAGAGTTTTTACAATAGTATGAGTTCAGTTTGAGACTCAATACACAACAGATGGAATAGTAAGAGTTTTCTTTAACCTCTCAAGCTTTCTTTGAGTACACAAACTCTCTAAATCACTCTCTATCTATGTCTCAACTCTGTCTTGGCACTGCCTTCAATACTGCCTGTCCTATTTGCTCTCTGTCTGTGGTTTTAGAGCCAAACTAGGCTGCATTTATCCTTCCTAACTTTCTATCTCTTGGGCCTCTATTCGCTCAAATCACTCTTACAATCATGGCATAATGCCACAAATGGAGGTGGCCACCTATTCACAATGTAAGAGTGCCTCAGTCCCTTGAGATTCTTCAGAATCCCAAAACGCAGTAGTTTTCTATTTAACATAGGAAAATGCATACATAACGGTGAAATGCCGCCAAAAATAATTCATTTCGGACTTCAAAAGTCCTTAAATCCACCCTATTCTCCTATCGGGTCCGCCTGTAAGTCGCCATCACATGTCGCAATGGCCCCGCTCCAAAGTTCCCCTTCGTATTTTTGAAATGTGTCAAAAGTCGTGAAAATGCATTAAAACGACCCTTCTCCAGACTTGAAACAATATGTAATAGCCTTAAGGGACCCTTTCGGGTCTGGCTTATTACATCAACCTTCATCCTTCGCATTTTGTTTAATAACAAAAAGTCGCGAAAATACATTAAAACAGGCTTTTTATGTAGACCTCAAACCTTATGAAATATTACCGATAAACCCATCGGGTCTGGTTCATCGGGTCGCACATCATGGTTGCTCCAATTGCGATATCGCAATAACCCCCGGGCTATTGGAAGCGCTCTTGCCTTCCTCGATAGCGATCGTGCGATTTAATACGGGCCGTCAATTTGCGCGCTTAATCGACGCTCCAGATTAACTTTGCCAATCACCGTCGCAAGTGTCATGCGGTCTACGCTGATACCCGATGTCTACCTATGCTGATTGCGATTACCGATCAGATCTGGACTGTTGATTGGCCAGATCTGACGGCTGCTGTGCGTCCATGGTTCTATGCCTCCAAACTCTGTTTTATTCACGGTTTTCTCTGGTTTTTACCTCCTGATAGTGTGTTTCAGCTATTCGAAGGTCTCTTGGCGTGTGATGGTTTTGATCTTTGGCATGCTTTTGAGAGATTTCAAGACTTATAGAGTGTTCTTTGATCCATTTGGATCACTTAGGTAGTCGTATTTTTGTTCTTAGACTAAAGTATTCATTCACTTTAGTCATTTTTAGTTGTTTTACTTATTAACTAGTAATATATTTTAACTCAAGACTAAATTAGTCATTTATGTTAGTCGTTTTTAGTTTGGTCACTTAATATTGCTCCTTTTTGGTAGTATTTCACTTGGAAAAGTTATGGTGACTAACTTTTGTAGTCATCTTGTCACTAATTTATCATTTTCTTCTAGTGATGGCACTTCAAAATTCCACTTGCCATTGTAAATTGTTAAGAGCTATGGACACATGTGCATGTGTTGGCTGGGGATTGTGTGTCGTTTGTAATTGTGATTTGGAGAGAGACACATAGTTGATGATTTCCAAAGCGAGTGATTTACTATCTGTCATCGATCCATGAATTCCTTCATCAATAGATTGGATGGAACCTTCACATTCCAAATATACAACCACACATCTGTTTTCTCATAATCAAGTTCACTTGAGTGAAATTTTATTCTTTTATTTACTATTTCTATTATTGGAGGTCTATTAATAAATTGTAAGGACCCTTGGTCTATTCTAGTCCCATTGTTAGCCAATGCACCCCCTTTAAGATTCAAATGCCTAAGAACATGAAAGAATTCATTTTTTTTGGATTTTTGAAGCTAAATAAGAATACTTTACGTCCTATACTCACTAGATTACAATCCGTGAGTCTTTGAATACCATAATTTTTATGCTTTTCCTTGCAATTGCTAGTTCTAAGCCTTTCCAGAGAGCTAGAAATTCATATTTGTTCAATGCCCAAACCCCAAAAATATTGGATCTCTCTTTTTTATTGAGGGAAAATGATAACCCCAAGTAAATATATAATTTTTACAAAACACATAATTTCAAATTAATTTATAATGGATTCTAAAAGTTCTATATCAATTTTTAATCTGTAATTTTTTCTATGTCTTGTGAAATCAATAACTTGTATTTCCAATACTTACAATAAGTCAATATGTCAGAATTCATTTATTAACTTTTATTTTCCTATAATGTGCTTTAATGAGAGTGTATAAATGTAACATTGTTGTTTTTAAAATAAAACTCCATGTAAAAAAAATTATTTTCCCATAAAACATGGAATAATTAAGTAATAATTTACGTTAAGTGGACTTTCTAGGCCCATTCAAGAGAAGGGCCAGAAATGGATGTATTTAGAAAATTTACACCATTATTATATCATTTTTTTACAAATTAGAATTAATCCACAATGAATCCTAGAAGGTATTTAAACAAATTAGAATTATTTTTACATGGTGTAAACCTCCTCATAGTGCTTTCTAAATGTAGTAAGGGGTGAAAGATTTAGCATAAAAATGTATTTTACTCAGTAACTTTCTAATAGAATTGCTTCAATGTAAATTTTTCAATGGGTGCACTCCCTATAGAGTCTCACATTGAAATCCTCACAACAACATCATATTTTGATCAACAACTAACCCCTCTGGGTGGGGATGATATTCGTTAGGCATAACAATTAAACATACAAAAATTTGTTCCATCATTCATAAGTATAATATATTGCTTTGATGTTAGACATACTAGTATGATTTAATTGATCCCTACCAAGAGTTCCTTTGACATCCCTTGATCCAGGATGTTTTCGCTTTTAGATGTATATAAAAGAATCACATGCAAAATTGCAGCGCAACACAGAAATGTGCACATAAGGAAAGAAGAACTAAACACATGAAAGGCACAAAAGAAGACACCAAGGCTTGATAACGGAGTCCCTCGAATTCGGACTACGTCTCCGGGCCCAACTCAACAATGGGGAGGCCTTTCTTATTAAATGGCATGAAAGAAAAGAGAATTACAATAATCAATTGTCCACAAGAGGCTTATACCTCCAATATGCAAGATGGTTGTGAAATGGATGCCTGATATGGAGAGGTAAACAACACCAAAGAGTCATGTAGCAATGAAAGGGGCTAGAGTCATGTAAAACTATATAAAAAAACGAAAATGCTCTCTCAGCCTCCTGCCAAGGAAACAGCGTGCTACCACCAATGCCTCCCTGCTCTTTCCAATTGTCGTGGCTTTCTAATGGGTTCTTTGGATAAAATCCCATTCAAATCAGGGCTTGTTTGGCTCAATAATGGAGGCCGGTATCATGGATGGATTAGCGGGCACAACCACCTTTTAAACTAGCCTTTTTATTGTTGAGGCGATAAGGCCTTAAAAATCCTGAAAACACTGAAAATCTGACGCAAAACCGTTTACTCGGACTTCAAAAAACATAAAATCGGGCATATTTTCCATATCGGGTCTGACTTGAGGTCGCAAATTGGCATTTTGGGGGTGTCCAGTCCTGGTTATTGGGAATGACCGATCACTGATACCGGCGTCGGCCGATCGCATCGACATTCCCTCATATATCACCTTGATAATGATTACCGATCATGTTATCACCGATCGCACTGCCCGCTCGCCAATATACATATGTAAGTCCTTCGATCTGGTTGCCTCTGATCCGCTGATCTAATTTGATCGGAGATCAGTGATTGGGGGTTCCACTGCTTCTCGCTTAAGTCCACCTCTATGCAACCTTTTATTGTAATTTGGCCTTAAAGGCTTAAGACCCATTTTCAAAGGAAAATCCTCATTTTGTTAAGGATCAAAGAATCCTTCTTTTAGAAATAACTCCATCATCTGAACTCGGATTGGAGTGTTGTTCATGCCATTGGAATCAAGATGGTGAGGCCTAAGCTCTGATCCTGAGTTTACTTCATTCCGATCACTTTGATTTTTTTAGTTTTTCCATGCCATTGTATCTGAAGATCCACCTGGATCAATCCTCCCCATTGAGGAGCTTTTGGACTGCCAAAATCTTTTCATTACTTAATTGGAAAGTGAGCGAACTATGCCCTCGCTTTCCCTTTCTCTAGCCATCTGGCCTTACTGGGGTGCATTCACTTGAATCCAACTCGAAGGTATTCTACATCTCCTTGCCATGAAGTCTTGGTTCTTCTGTCAAGGATGATGTCTTTGGGCAACTCATCGAGATATTCTGGTGAAAAATCATTGATAGTAGGAACTGTGCCCACCTCATAAGTGTCCATGATCAAAGGTGGTTCATACAACTTCAGGTTCTCCACATTCACTACTGAGTACATCTACATATATACTGGCAAGTCAAGATGAAAGGCATTGTTCCCAATCTTCTCCAATATGGTGAATGGTCCATATTGGATTGTTCGCAACTTCTTTCCTTCTCCCTTCATCCTGTCTTTGCTGATGTGGAACCACACCTTGTCACCCACTTGGAATTGATGGTCAACTCAGTGTTTATCATGTTGAACCTTATAAAAGGCTTGACTTTTTTCCAACTGCTCTTGCACTGCTTGGTGAATCAAATGGATTCATTGAATGAACAACTAAGCTTTGTCCTTATCATTACATCCACTGGAGCCATCCTCCCTTCTAAAGACCATATCAAAAAGGTCCTTTGCCAAGTAACCAAAACAAGTCTCGAATGGTGAACATTGTGTTAATGAATGCATTGCTCGGTTATAGGAATGTTGTATATAGGGGAGATGGTCATCCCACAACTTGGGATGTTTCCCACAATAGCCTTGTAATAAGTGTACCACCATATGGTTAACAACCTCTATCTGCCCGTCGGTCTATGGGTGAAATGTCGTGCTTCTTTTCAGTTTAGTGTCCATCATCCTCCATAAACTGGTCCAAAACTCTCCAAGGTAGTGAGAGTCCTGATCTGACACAATTGATGTGGGTAATCCAAAGTGGACCCAAACATGCTGAAAGAAAACATAAGCAGTCTGCTCTGGAGTAATCTGGTTTTTACAAGGCATAAGAATACACATTTTACTGAAATGGTCAACAACGACATACAAATAGTCACAACTCTTCCTAGACAAAGATAAACCTCCTACAAAGTCCATTGACACACTTTCCCATGGACAACCCAGAATAGGGAGTGGTGTGTAGAGCCCAAGTTTTGTATTAGAGGGCTTTGAAACAGAATACATCACACAACCCTTTACATCGTGAGTCACAATGTTTTTCATATGAGGCCAAAAACAAAATCTTTGTACATGACATAAAGTCTTCTTGACACCAAAGTGTCCAGACATAAGAGAGGTGTGAGCCTCTCTAATTACATGTACTCTTTCTCCTGTGGGAATACACAATCTACCATGGTGATACAACAATTTCCCCTGCAAGTGATAGTTGTCCACCTGTGAACCATGGGTTTGTTTTGCATAAACCTCCTTAAAGTCATCATCGTTAGCGTATTGTTCAGCATAACTTTCAAAAGATAATGAAGCATTATGAAAAATAACAGAAGCAGAAATAGGAGGGCGAGATAGCATATCAACCACTTTATTGCTAATGCCCTTCTTATACTTTATTACCAGATGAAACTGTTGAAGAAAGCCCATCCACTTGAAATGATGAGATTGCTGCAACTTGGTTTGTGACTGAAGATACTGCAAGGGATGATGATATGTATGGATGATGGTCTCCTTGCCGATCAAGTAGTGTTTCCACTTTTTCACACTCTGCACCAAGGCATAAAGCTCCTTTTCATAGGTGGGATAGTTTATCACAGCTTGAGAAAACTTCCCAGAATGGTAACAAATCAGATTCTTTTGCTGCATCAGTACAACTCCCATGGCATAACTACTGGGATCAATTTCGATCTCAAATGGCTGTTGGAGATCGGGTAAGGCTAAGACTAGCGTGGTGCTGATATTTTCCTTTAATGTTTCGAAGGACTTTTTTTGTCTTCCTCCCCATTGGAATACCTGTTTCACACTTGTCAAGGTGTGCAAAGGTGTTGCAATAACAGATAAATTAGTAATAAATATCCTCTAATACTGGATTGCACCTAGAAAGCTACGGACCTCAGTTACACTAGTAGGCTTCGGCTAATTTACAATTTCTTCAACTTTAGAGGGATCAATTTTTAACTAACCATGACCAACAATATGGCCTAGGTAACCCAAAGAGGTTTTCCTGAACTTACACTTTGACAATTATACAAAGAATTTTTCTTTCTTCAGCACATAAAGCACTTTCTTTACATGACTCACATGTTCAAACCAATTTTTGCTAAAATATCATCTAAATATACAAGAACAAACTCATCAATGAAAGGCTGAAATATATTATTCATAACTCGCATAAAGGTGGTTGGAGCGTTGCAAAGCCTGAATGGCATCACCATCCATTCGAACAGCCCCTGCTTGGTCTTGAAAGCGGTTTTCCACACATCCTGCTCCGCAATTCTAACCTGGTGATAGCCACTGCACAAATCCAACTTTGTGAGATACACAACACTTTTTAATTGGTCTAATAAATCATCTATGCGTGGGAAGGGATAGCAAGTTTTCATTGATATTTTGTTGAGAACACGGTAGTCCACGCACTTCCTCCAGCTGCCATCTTTCTTTGGCACTAGAATGATCGGCAAACCACATGGAGAGGAGCTCGGCCTAATTACGCCTTGGTCTAGTAATTCATGCACTTGCTGCTTGATCTCCTCCATTTCAACAGCCGACATACTGTACATGCCAATATTTGGTAGAGTTCCGTCATGCAATAGTTGGATTTCGTGTTGGATTTCCCTGTTTGGAGGTAGTCCCTTCAGCTCCTGAAATAGTTCATTATAATCAGAAATTGATTCCATTAATTCATGTTTATGCTTCCTATCGCAGCCATGGAATGCATCAGCGAAATCGGCCTCTTTCTCTCTTACAACCATAAGCATGCATATTTTACTGGAATTCACCAGTCGTTTCATCTGCCCAACACTTACAAGGCTGGCATTGATCTTATTTTGATGAGCTTGCACTATGTATTCTACCCCATCCTTGGTGATGTGATATTTATTCTCATGGCGGAAAAAGATTGCTTTTCTGTCATACAGGTATGGGCTACCTAATACCATGCCACAGATATCAAGTGGTATAACATCCAACTCTACTTTGTCTATCAGCTTAGACACAATCACAAATTTGACCTTGCACTGCTGGGTTACATTCAATTTTTCTTTATCATGTATCCATCCCAGCATGTAAGGTTTTGGGTGGGGTTTTGTCTCGAAGCCAAACTTATTTACCAGGGATTCTACAATTAAATTTACTTGGGACCCAGTATCAAAGAATGTTTCTACTTTGGTGTGATTTACTACAACTTTGATATGAAATAATTAAATTCTTTTTCTATCATTCGAAAGGGACTCATCTACAGAACTGGTACTTTCATGCGATTTAGAATCGACAAGAGGTGTAAGGGTACCTTTTGTTCTCGCTGCTGTGATCAACACTTTATCTCCCAAATTTGATCCAAGGTCTTGCTGTGCCACTGCTATTGTCTTCTGCTTCCCTTTTCCTCCATATTTCTTTGGATGCTTTTCTGGGTGTTTCTTCCAACAGTGATCATCATCATGGCCTTCCTTCCTACAGTGATTGCAATAAGGCCACTCTCCCTCTTTGGCTATTGCTACTTTCTTCTCCTTCCCTTTCCATTTCACTTTGGATTTTCCATTGGGAGGTTTGAATGGTGGCTTTCTGGACTGATCCTCTCTTTCATTCTTGCCCCTGTTCTCAACATGAATTACTTTTACACTAGCTGAATCAATTTTGGTTGGTTCAAGCAATAACAATGAATGCCTAATATAAATATGCAGTGAACCAATAGACTTAGTCACAACTTCAGGTGCATCAAGTGCAATACCCAAATTTAGTGCTTGCTTCCTAAATTATTTTGTAAAAATCTGAATATCCTGCCCTTTGCCTTGCCTTAAATATTGCCAATTCATCAAAGATTTCTGTTTGTATCCTAAGAGATAAAATTGTTCCTTTAACGCAGAAGTGAAATCAAACCATGCAGAAAAGAGCTTACCC
Source organism: Pinus tabuliformis (assembly GCA_031772625.1). Classification (NCBI taxonomy): domain Eukaryota; kingdom Viridiplantae; phylum Streptophyta; class Pinopsida; order Pinales; family Pinaceae; genus Pinus; species Pinus tabuliformis. Next base: position 675,131,321 of record CM062816.1, on the reverse strand, counting down.
ACATTTTTACTGCTTTGCAATTTTCTCTCCCACCAAATGAGAGTTGTGCTGCCCAACAGTAGAGAGGCCAGCTGGATTTTCGCCTCATCCTCTACGATTTGTTGAATCCTACAATAAACCTCAATCTACCTAATCCAATTATTAAGCTTTTTTGCATTACTTTCACCATTAAACACAGGAAGATCAAATTTAACATCTAATTTAAAGAAAGGTTTCTTAGATGCATAGTTTGGATTTCTCTGATTGTGGTGGTGAGAAGAAGAACCTTCACTACCAGAAGGAGAAGGAGGGGGGTCTTCTCAACCATTCCCATGTGCTGAACCTTGTCCTTCTGGGTTCCCCTCTTCTGCTTTTTCTAGTCTTATAACCAGCTGATTGATATTCTCTGCCATTGAATAGAAAATATTTATGAAATTACACTCCTCTTCAATATGAGATTTGTCTTTAGCCATGTTTCTTCTCCGAGGTGCATGCCCTACCTCTGGATCGAAAGGTTCTAGATTCCCTTTCCCTCTTTGAAGCCTACCTCTTGTTAGCATACAAACATGAAATTCACATCTAAAAATCCCTACTCTGGTACCACTTGATCCAGGATGTTTTCGCTTATAGATGTATAGAAAAGAATCACATGCAAAATTTCAGCTTAACACAAAAATGTGCACATAAGAAAAGAAGAAGTAAACACATGAAAGGCACAAAAGAAGACACCAAGGCTTGATAATTAAGTTTGTCCAATTTGGACTACGTCTCTGGGCTTAGCTCAACAATAGGGAGGCCTTTCTTATTAAATGGCATGAAAGAAAAGAGAATTACAATCATCAATTGTCCACGTGAGGCTTATTCCTCCAATCTGCAAGATGGTTGTGAAATGGATGCCTGCTATGGAGAGGTAAACAGCACCAAAGCGTCCCGTATTAATGAAAGGGGTTGGAGTCATGTAAAATATCTAAAACATATGAAAATTCTCTCTTGGCCGGGGTTGGAGTCATGTAAAATATCTAAAACATATGAAAATTCTCTCTTGGCCTCCCGCCAATGAAACAACGTGCTGCCACCAATGGCTCCCCACTCTTTCCAATTGTCGTGCCTTTGTGTAATGGGTTCTTTGGATAGAATCCCATTCAAATCGAGGCTTGTATGGCTAAATAATGGAGGCTGGTATCGTGGATGGATCGGCAGGCACAACCACCTCTTAAACTGGCCTTTTTATCGTTGAGGCAATAATGCCTTAAAAATCCCAAAAACATTGAAAATTCGACCCAAAACCATTTTATCGGACTTCAAAAAACATAAAATTGGGCATATTTTCCATATCGGGTTAGACCTTAGGTCGCAAATCAGCATATCAGGGGTGTCCTGTCCTGGTTATCAGGAATCACTGACCACCGATCGTCGATCGCCGACATCAGCGTGGACCGATCGCATCAATGTTCCCTCATATATCACCCCGATAATGATCGTTGATCATGTTATTGCCGATCGCGCTGCCTGCTCACCGATATACATATGTAAGTCCTCTGATCCAGTTGCCTCCGATCCACTGATCCAATTTGATCGGATATTGGTGATCGGGGGTTCCATTGCTCCTCACTTAAGTCCACCTCTATGCAACCTCTGCTTACGATTTGGCCTTAAAGGCTTAAGACCCATTTTCAAAGGAAAATCCTCATTTTCTTAAGGATCAAAGAATCCATCTTTTAGCAATAACTTCATCATTTGAACTCAGATTGAAGTGTCATTTGCGCCATTAGAATGAGGATGACGAGAGCTACGCTCTGATCCTGAGTTGACTTCATTCCAATCACTTTGATTTTCTGATTTTTTCCATGCCATTGTAACTAAAGAGCCACTTGGATCATCCCTACTATATATTGATATTGTTATGATTAACATTCCCATATTTGATATATTCTTGGTCACTAATTGGTTTGAAATTACTAAAATAATTTTAATCTTATCATATATTAAGTTAATATGGTGTTCTCACTAAGAGGAATTATGCAACCCAACATTGTAGGACCCCATGTAAAAATTTACAACCATAAATGTTAATGTTTACATGATATGGAGGTCCCCATTAAATGTTTAGGTCATAGACTAGTCAAGATAAGTTCAATTTTGTCATTTGATGGGTTTGTTGATGGTTGTATACAAGCATTTAGTATTGTGTAGCCCATGGTATTCGTTTGCGATATTTGCTATGATGAAGCTTATTTAAAGGCTTGAGGAAATCCATAATGAAGTGCAAGATTTTCATCTTAGATCCATATCAACTCTATAATTGATCCCTCTTAGCACTTGGAAGATTTGGATTTAAGATGGACCCATGCTAGTTTACAAAATAATTAATGTTGATGGAGTCCTTGTAATAATTTTTTTCCAAATTTAGTGCTGCTATAATTTATATTTTAAAATTGGTTTTGGTTATTAAAAGAACGCCTTTAAACACTATATGCATCTTACATAATATTTTCTCTTGTAAATCCTAAACCTTTATAAACTTACTAATATAATAAAATAACATACTCAATGCAAAAAAAATTGCCAATAGTAATTAAAATTAAAATTGTTATGGTAACATACGTACTAGTATAACTCTATCAGTAAATAAATTTTATGGACACTTTAAAATTGTGTTAACCTTGTACTAGAATAGTAACTCAACACAGACAATTTGATATTTACTATATCAAATTATAATTAAATTTGTTAATAAAACTAATATATTTAATATTCTTGTCAATAAATAATATTAATCAACTTTTTAATAGGAGCCATAAATAATATTTGAAGAAATAATATTAGGAGTCAAAGATTAAGACGTTAAATATTTACTTCCGCAAGTTTATACAAATTTGTTTTATATAGTTTATCATGATAATTTTATCATAAAAATGGTGAACATATATATTCAAAGTAGTGAACTAACTTATTTTCAAACATAATCTAGTTGAATTTCTAAATTCTAGATCCGCTATATATTTCCAAATTTAATGAAATGTGATTGTTGTTGTAGTCATTGTAATATAATTTTTCCAATTTTAATGAAATATGTGTTCGACAAAGATTATAGTTAAAGGGAAATAATTCTTCTAACATCTCTATTCATTTTTTAATGACCTTCTCGCCTTCTAAGTCTAGGGATGGTAAAAGGAAACACCATGAGGGTGGAAATATCAGATGACTGTTGCTATCCCATTGTATATCATTGAGTGTTGTCATTTTTTTTATGGGGCCTTAGCCAGAGCTTGAATATATTCATATTTTAGGTAGTGTTGAAAACTAATTAATATGAAACCATCTTCACTAATCTAAGGAATAATGCGTGTCATTGGACATGAATTATATGTTTGAAATCATTAATATGAATTTGTGTTCACTAATTAAGGGAAAAATGTAAGTCCTTGAACATGAAGAATATCATCCAATTCAATATCTAACCATCCACAAGAATAAAAAACCATGACTTGTTGCCAATGTAGTTCTAGTTTAGCAGGAGAGTTATTATCCATGAATAAATTGTGATTATAATTTTAAAATTGCGTTTTTTTTAAGTTTACTTTATTTATTTTATGGGTGCGGGATTTTGAGCTATTTGATTATACTTATGAATTCATTTTAAATTCTCTCATACATCATCATAGACACTCGATCAATCAATGTTCTGTTAAAAGTGCGCATGTGTCTAGGTTGGCCTACAACCATTATGTGTTTATTAATGTGCATAAAATAAAAATGTTTACCACACTTAGACTTTCTAGCCTCAGAGAATATAAAATAATATACATGTAGGCACGTCATCCCCAACACATAGACAAAAACATACACAAGGGTGCACTACGCATAATAAATTCCTGGATCATCATCCTAATTAATTATGTCCCGACTCACTAGCCTAATAGTCACAGTCCTCAAACTCATTACGTAATCACACCTACCTAAACCATCTTCATAACTTGGCCCACTATCCTAACATGTGTATACATAGAGAGGCATACCAAGCTCACTGGGTTTCAAGTTCACCAACCTATTTTACATTCTAACCCACCAGCCTATGTCACATATGTGTTTCTTCTCAACCCATTTGGCTTGGTTCTCATTACATAATCATGAAACACATATTATTACATGATTATTACATTAGTAATTTAGGGGTGTTGTAATAGGTATGTTCTAATATCAAGTAAAATAATGTATACTTAGAACCTAACATGTGTTATATGATAAATTTCAATTTTAGTATATCATGTTAATGGTTTTGGTTTAGGTACGTTCAAATGGTAAATTAATTATGTATGTTTAATATATAATGTGTCTTGTGATATATATGGTATATTAATTATAATACATCATTTCCAATGGTTTTGATTATAAGACAATATGAATTGTGATGTCAATAGTTTTTATGCTCGTAATATATGTCATACTTTATACTTGTTCATGACATGTTTTATGTATGATATGACACATTGAAGAATGGATTTTATTGATTTGATACTATAAAATATGGTAGGCCTAGTGTAAAGCCTGTCTATCCAAATCTAGACCTAGGGGCAATAAGCGATCGCACACCATTGTCACCTCAGCGACCTTTCTCAAGAGATTTAGTGGTAGGTTTACAAAAGCGAGGCTTCTCTATACATATCACCTAAGGTTATTGAATACATAGGGTTAATGGTGTTGGATGAGGTATAATGATTGGGATAAGGTACTGGTAGATCATTGGGAGAATGTAGAGGGCTTTGCTAATATTTACCAAAGTACAAGTGCTCTATCCCTGGACCACTTAAGGAGTTACAGGTTGTTATAAGTTAGGGTGAATCAAAATAAGAAATTTTTTACTTATTCAAACATTCATGAACCATAAGAAAACAATCACATATGACATCAATTAAATGAAGAAAATGGGCTCCAAGATTTATGATGAAACCCTTTTGGGAGAAAATTACAAACTCTATTTTATAATCATTTGTTAGAACCACCTATTGTTATAAATATTTGTAGACATCAACTTACTATTAAAAATATTTGTAGGTGTTATTGGAATTATGATTATGATGACATGAGGGAAGTTGAATTAGTATAATGGAAAATTTTAACATTATAAACCAATTCAATCCAGTTAACAAATTAATGACATAAGAAACACATGAGAACACTAGATGTATGTGGAAACCGTTAAAGGGAGAAAAACACAAAACTTATTTGTCTAAATATTATTGTAGGAACTAAACTACTGTTACATCAATATATTGACACCAACCATAAGGAGAAACCTATCCATTGATTTATGTGCACCAACTTGAAGGAGACACCTATCCCCTAATTTACAAGCACCAACGTGAAGATGACACCAATCCCCTAATTTTACAGTCACCAATCTGAAGGAGACACTAACCCCTTGAATAATTTTGAGTTCTTGTTCTACTCTATCCTTCACCTTTCTATGCATTTCTCTCTACTATTTACTTTATAGTTCTATTACTACACTTTTTTCATTACAAGATTGATTTTCTACTTAGATTAAACACTACTCCTCTCACTCATTGCAACATTCGTTTTTACTTCAACACTCAATCTCACTTTGTTCACCTCAAATATCAATTCTTTAATTAACTATGAATGATCCTCATCCTGATAACCTCAAACCACATTATTTCAAAATTTAAACAACGTTACAAACTTAAATACTTTATGCATACAATAGACGTAATTGCGCACTTTGGAACTATGTTTGAATAGATTTCTTGAACATGTTACAAAAATTATTCAAGCATCATACTAGACTTCATAGAACAAACTTAAATACTTTATGCATACAATAGACGTCATTGTGCACTTTGGAACTATGTTTGGATATATTTCTTGGACATGTTACACAAATTATTCAAACATCATACTAGAATTTATAGAGTTTGAATTGTGTGGCTCTTCTTCTTTGTTATGGATATATTTTTTTTATCTCACCATGGCACAAAAAATTCAACCAATGCATTGTGTCCCCTTTCTATATTGAGACATTTATATGTATGTATCTAGATATGAGCAAACATCTCATAAAATTCTGATCTAGGTAGATGATGTTCCTTGGATCCCATTCTATGGCTAATGCAATGGGACATTCGAAAACCATGGTCTTAAGAAATTTGGCATGATGGCTAATGTGTTGGCATTGATTTCAACTTGTCAACTTAGATAGTTGTCTTGAAACTAATGTCTTCATAGGAATAGTATGGGTGCAGGTCCATCCAACAATTATGCTACCTGAATGGTTGAACGTTACAAGATCTATATGGTTAATCACTATTATTCATTTGGTTAATGAGATTTGGTCAACATGGTCCAATCCCCTTTCCTAAAGAATATTTTTGTGGTATTTGTGATTATGGAGGTTACAAGTCAACGTGATTTAATCAAGTGGTCCAATTCCCTCTCATAAATGAATATTTTATAATGTGGCTATGGATTTGTTTATCTCTTTTCATTCGTAATTGAAGTGAATTATTATTAACATATAAATTGAGGCTACGTTCCAAAGGATATAGTCATTGATGATTGGAGAGAAACTTCTTAGACCAAATAAATAAAAAATTAAAGTTGAGGCTATGACCCTTGAAGTAGGAATTATAACTAAATATTATTTTTATTCATAAAAATAATTTAACATGGAATTTATGTGCCCAAGGTTTATTTGACGAGATTGAAACTGTCAATTGAAAACCATATATTTTCCTATGGTAATGAAAAGCAATATAATCTATAAAAGGGGGATCGATCTTGATCATCACATGTGTAATTTGTGAGTTATATTTTCTCTTGAACAAGTTTCTCTAGTGTGCAAGGGTAAATTTAGTTTGAGAAATTGGAAGATTGAGAGATTGATGGCTTGGATTTTGGTAAGTTTTTCTTAGAGTAGTTTGTCTTATCAATGTGAAAGCAGTAACACTTTAGCTGAATCAAATGTATTATTGGAGGTCCATGGTCCTATGTTTAATTTCTACATTATATATATATATATATATATATATATATATATATATATATATATATATATATATATATATATATATATATATATATATATATATATATTTTTAAATCTATGAAGACATACTAGAATTGAATTTACACTCATGCCCACCATTCTTTCACCATCCTAGTCACTAGATCTATTTAGAGTGCACAACTAATGAGAACACTCTTCTTGTATAATTGACTTGCAAGAGATCTATTGTTTACTTTAAGGGTTCCTTGTAGATATCATTGCACTATAATTGGCAAAAGACCATTTTGAAAAATTTGTTTTCATATAGATTAATGTATGCATTATGTTTTTCTTGCAGAGATATATGCATCAATTGAAATGAGAACTTTGAAATTGTCAATGGTGTTTTGTAATCTTGTATTATTGCACATATCAGATGTAGAGAGTTGAAATAGAAATTGTAGCAGATCATTATGGCATTCTACGAAACGGAGGATGTTTATTGTAGGGATATACACACAATGTTTTATATATGTGCATAGATATAAATTCCTTTTCACAGATCAAATTAGTTAACTCATTGATTTCCTTTACGTTATATTTTTGATACTACACCAAGCAAAAAAAGGAGGACAATAGTTCTTGTTGCAAAGATCATTATTTTTCTGGAGTCTTTTATTCCAAATTGTGAAAAATGGTAGTTCATTAGTTGTAGCATCTTGTTGCAAAACTTTGACTATGTGATAGAGCTGAAAATATATTGGTTGTGGTAGAGTTCTGTAAGGTCAACATCTTGTTTGACAAAGTTTCCTTATGAACCTAATTGTGTTAATGTCTTTCTTATCATTACTGGATGAAGGGTTTTTGTAGCGAACTAATCCTCACTATATTGGAGAATTATTTGGTGGCTTATTAATTGAACCAATTGTTGTAGTTCTTCCTGTTAGAGTCCTATAATCTAGGAACAAATATGCCTATCTTACTATTTCATTTTGGGGGTTATATTGTAAAGTCCAACCTATGAAATCACTATGTTTCATAGTCTAAAGAGTCCCTTTTGTAAAGAGGTAAAAATAGTCAAATGCTTGTAAATATATGGGTCATGAAGGGGGTCTTTGAACCCAAAATCAAATTTGTGAGAGTCTAAAATCCATGTGGAGGCATAAATTTCAAAATTTTCAAGTTTTCCTCATTCTTACTCCATTGTAATTTGAGCTCTGAGAAGGTTTAAGAGGTTGCAGAGGTTGAAAAGATGTGTTTGAAGCTCAGGTGAAAGAGGGAATTACACATCTGCTACACAAACCACCATTACTGCACAACTTCTATGCACAAATCTTAGAAGCTGACATATTGTTAGATGATAAGGAAGGATTTCATATATTTTCTACTGAGATCTAATGCCCAAGTTGCTTTGGAGTGACCTTCAATGCAATATTTTCTTGGATATGCTTTGCAATATTGTAGATAGATTATAGTTGGTGGTTCAGAACACATTTTCTTTCAAATATAATTTCCCATTGGTGCAATATCTGATTATAGAGCTAGTTTGATCAACATGAATCCAAGCCTCTCATTGGATGAGAAATGGTGGTTACAATTTGAGCCTCACTTTCAAGGGAAGATAAATTTTGGTTGTGACTCTTTATGCAATAGGAAATTGAGTGTCACTAAAGAATATTTTCATTCAAACAATAATCAATATGATGCACTTCAAATTACTCAATAATGGTTTGGGAACAAAGAAATGTATTCTCAATTACCTTCATGTACAAACTCATATTTTAGTAATTGTTCAAATGTACAAACATGTGGACAAATAAAAAATGATACATGCTATCCTTGGGAAGTGAATGAGGAAAAATATGACTCTAAAAAAGTCAAGAAAATGAATGGAAGTAAAGATCATGCAACTTCTGTTGTTGATGGTTGTCAAGATCAAGCATGGACAATAGATAAATTGATGGATGGTACTAGGCTTTAAGGTTCCATAAACCACTATTTGAACTCAAAAAATGAAAAATATTATGAGATGTAAGGTGAATGTAGATGGTTTTTGGTTATTCATAATCATTTTGGAGCAGCAGAATTCAATACAAGTTCAAATTTCGACTTCTGCTGCGCAAATGTTGCGCAAACTGAGAACAAGCATTTTGTAGGTCTGCAAGCATGGAAGGAAGCACTTAGAGGGTGCTACATCATATCCATGTCATCCCAATCATATCTACACACTCATCCTTGCACATAACCATCTACAACCATATCAAGAATGGAGGTCTGCTACACTCTGCTAAGAATTTACTGGAAAACCAACTGTTTTGGTAATCATTTGAAAAAGAGGTTTATGACCAAATGGAAAATAATTTCAAAAAACTGAAAGAGATTTTCCCATGAACATGCCAAGTAACAAAAAACCTCTCTCATTTTCTACACATGTATTATTCTTTGGGAGATATGCAACACTCTTGGAGGCCTATGTTTCAAAAAATAAAATTTTGTATTTTTCTTCTTGTTTCTGTCATTGTTTTTTGGCGCATTATTATAACTATAGGAAGTGAAGTTTTTAAAATAAAATATTTTTTGTTTCGATAATGGGCTAAGTAAAAGAAACCTCTCCCAATTTGTGCACAAGTGTTACAGTTTGGGAATTATAGGTGTCACTTGGAGACGCATTTTCCACAATTTCTTGTAGACAAAATTCTGAAATTTTTTGAAGTTTGATTTGTACATTAGAAGTTTTGGAGGGCTTGAAATATGTTGGGTAATGCAAGGTGAATGAGATGGTTGACTGGTCACTATAATCATTTTGGAGTGGGAGCTATCAATACAAGTTCATAATTTCACTTATGCTGCGCAAGTTGTGATTTGTCGGTTGGGAGGTCTACAAAGGCTGAAGAGGGTATCTCAGAAGTTCTATGCTAACATAACATCATCTCAAGCACACCAATCTACTCAGTTTTATCTAGTACAACCTGTAACCATGATGATTTGGAAACCTATTTCACTCTGCTTCGCAACTATACCAGTCATGGTTAGTTTTAAAAATCTGTATTTTGGGACCTTCTAGAAGTGATTTTAGTGGTCAGATAAGTGTGGATAAGTTAGTTTAGTTGAGTTTCTAGACATAATGTTTCTAAACTATTTTAAGTTTTAAATCAGGTATGCTTCTAAATTGTGGTAGCTTCGATATGGTAGTTCATGTTTTTTTACAAATACATTGTATCTAGTATATTTGACTTATGTGCAATGAATTTGACCACCTAGAGTGTTAATTTTGAATTCCTTATTGTACTTAATGAGGTGGAGACATGTAAAATGGTTTCTGGGGTTGATAGTGTTAAAGGCTAGGCTACGTTTTTGCAAGTATTGTATCTTTTTTTGAATGAATTGAAGAAGGAAGGTGCTTATTTAGAAAGTGATACATGTGTCTAGATTATCGATATCTTGTTCCTCTTGTTGCATGATATACTTTTTCTTTAGATCTATTTATGATATTTTAATTCATACAATAAATTTCTTCATGTTTAGTTTGAAAAAATTTCTCATAATTCATGAGTTGCTCTGATAAATTTAGCTGATCATTATCTATGTGTCATTCTCCTTGAAAATCTGAATTCATCCTTATATGTATGCTCAGGTTGTCATTTTTCCCTTTTCTCCATTTAGACTATTACTACAACGAATTTGATTGATTACCCATAGGTCTACCTACCTTTCCCTTATGTGAATTGCACCACATTCCTGATTCATTCAGACCTATAATAATGGTATGATTTTAAGTAGTCCTACCCTCTGCACCCACCTTAAATAAATCAAAATTAAAATCATCCTCCAATCATCATAACCAACCTAAAATCTAGACCCTATCAGTCATTTAATTGATTAATAGAAGAAACATAGCGAGAGAGGCCTCTCGAAGGCTAGGGTGGCTCGACCTTGGCCTAAAAGAGGTTTGTGGTTACCTCTGGGGATTTCTCTCATTAGCTTCGAGAAATTTACAAAGTTCTAACACTTCCCACATAAATTTTGGTTTCCTTCCAGCATAGTGTTGGTTAAAGAAGCCATGGATGTATGGAGGTTGATAGGTGCATGACTTACCTCTTTAAGTGAGAAAGAAAGGGGGGGATAGAATAGGAAAAGGCATAACAAGATCCATATGCAGAGCCAATGGATTATTATCCAACAACATTAAAACAAGCATCATAACCAGAAGCAAGGGTTGTAGAATATATAGAAGCAAAGGCAACTAAACTAACCTTCATGTTCTTGTGATAGAGTTTTGGCATTAATTAACTCTTATGGCAGAGGTGTTGTGTGTCAGAGATAAAGGATCTAGGAAGAGTTTTGTTTTGGATGCAGTTTGATTGTAACCTTTTTATTTAGAGATTGAAAGCATGGGGTGGAAATCCAAATACTGAATACTTCATATTTTGCGTTGATAGTATTGTGACACTTTCCTTTGAATTTACCATGTTGTTTCTTGTCCTTTGAATTTTTTTTTTTGAGATTTCATTGAATTAAGAATTGATGTGATAAAATATTATGATTGCAGGGGTTTGCAAACAAGTTTCACATTAATTGATGCATTTGACCAAAAGATTCCTTGGTTAGTGTGATGATGATTGTTATGATGTATTGCTGCTACATGTTTGAGGTGTGGTCAAAATTTTACATTTTTTCGATGGTGTTCTGTTTATGAATGGATTTATAGTCCTTAGGGAAATTATTGATGCAAATTGTTGAAAAAAAATCTATTACAATATTATTATTCTTGTGACATCAGTGTTATTCCTGTGATAACAATATTATTCATATGAAAAAGTTTCACAACTTGTTTTGTAACTAGTATTGCGATAGAGGTTTATGATCAATGTCATCATAGCTACATCTTGTTTGGTGGAGATAATAGTAGCAGGAATGGAGGGATAACAAAGAATAAAGAAAAGAAAAGAAAGAAGAAGGGCCAAAAGAAGAAAGAGGCTTAGCCTAAAGAAACAAATTTCTCTAGTATGAATGGTTCAATAGATTCTAATGATAATTTAGAAAATTAAGCTTCATCCAAATGAGTTGTGCAACAAGAAAAAAGATCTGAAGGTAAAAATATAAACGATTTTTTTGGGGTTATGATTTTGACAGATCTAAGGATTTGAATTTTTAAGAATATAATGATTACATGCTCCTTAATGAAGAATATAAATCAACAATATAAATTGACAATGGTAGTAAGTGGGAAATTATCTATTGAAGTGAGTACGCTAACAACTGCATGTAGGGATCATGAAAGGATTTTTCATATCCTTGAAAAAAATGGTAATGGCCTTAGAGAGGAGATTATGAGCCAAAATATTCAGTTATAGGAGGCCAAAAGAATAGAGCATGTTTTGACCAATCAACAAAAGGAAAAAGATGACCAAATTAAAAAGCTGGAAGGTTAGAAGTGATTTCATTGACGAAAAAATTAGTGAAGATGAATGATCAATTGAAGCAAGATAAGAGCACCAAGCCAGAGATTTCCTATGATTAGGTCTAATCTTGTCTTTGGAGAGTCTAACTCATAACCAGGAAAAAACAACAATGAAGAACCAGAGAAACCTGTGATGAAGAATGGGACTATCAACAACAATAAGAAAGGAAAGAGATAACAGATCCACGAGAAACATCCAAGAAGAGAACCAAGAGGAGAATTTATATCTATAACATAATTTTCACCTAGATTTGACAGTCATGAAACTTAGAAGAGGAGAAAAAACTCATTTTCCTCCTTGATGGATGAGAATGAGTGCTTTGTTTGTCACAATTTTGAACATGTGGTAGCTACCTGTAAGAGTAGAATATACACATCTATCCAACATTATGATTAGGTGAGAAGAGGACCATCCTTAAGGTATACACATTTGTTTAATTTTTATTATTATGATTTTAACTTGTTTTTCCATAAGGCCATTGATTGGAGATCTAGCATGAAGAGATGGATATTTGACATGAACAATTGAAGATCAGATCCCTTAGCCTCATGTATTGGTCATGCAGAATGCTATGTGTGCCATAATTTTGGGAGCATGGCTGAATATTGTAAATTATTCATATTATTAGGCCATCCAGTAAAAATAAGCAACATATTTAGAGTGAACCTAAAATAAATATAGAGGAGAGTGCTCAATAAAAGAAGAAGCTAGGGACCTGTTGATGCCTCGAAAATCGCTGCAACAACATTGGGGATAACCACCCGGTCCGGACCTTAGTACAGCTTCTTTTCCGTTTGGAATAGTGGCTCCGACTAGGGATAATGGGACCAGTTTCCCAAAAGTGGATAAACGGGATGAATGGATGATTTATAAACTAAACTAGCGGTGAGCGAATAACTAAAACTATTAACAAGAATACAATAACTATGACCTATCCCGGGAACTTATTGAACTTTAAAGTGCAGCGCTTGATGATCCGTGTCTATAAACAGGCATATAGATGACTCCATTTAATAGACATGGACATTATTTCATTCATGATTACTATGCTTAAATAGTTAAGCAAAGCGATTAAAGCGATATTACCACACTTATCATTTATATCATTGACATATACATGATTAAAAAGAAAGGCACATCATAAAACATCCAATAGTGGAATGAATATAGATCTGCTGTTACAGCACATGCATATAATCAATAATAGCAAGAATAATCACATAACAATTCATATGAAAGGAATGAATTCAGACATAGATAGAAATACCATATGAGCTGCTTGACACTCCCAATATCAATCGCTACTTGTAATTCTTCCTTCAACGCAGAAACATTCTCAACAAAGACAATAGTGCGCAATTGCATAAAAACTTCCTTGTTGAATTAACAACAACTGGTCCAGTTTCATAAAAGAATATTGACTGAAGCACAATAGTGCAAACTTCAGTCTTTAAGTCTGGTACAAAACTTTACGACCCTTTCCAAAACAATGAAAGGGTCTATAAATACTAAATTAATCTAAATATCTAATAAACTGAAATCCTACTAAATCGGTATCAATAAATTTTGATCCTATTTTCCTCAGCGATCTGGCACTCGGCGGCATGATTCGTCAAGTAGGTTGCTTGCCTTTAAATCTGAGCTGAATTATCGCAAGCATTGGCTCTACTTCAGGAGGTTTGTTGAGGCGCGAACTGAGCTGGGCGGCATAAGTGGCATCCTGAAAATCGGGAATCATATACCCGATTACATCTGTTAGGCACTTAAGGGCGGCTCTCTGTGTATGCGGCTTTACCAGGAAGAACCAATATGTGTCCCAGGTTAAACTGTTAATCCCAGCGATTAATCTCCCCTTTTCCTCTAAATTAGGATAACATGATTGCTCCAATGTGTTCGTTGTTGTCAACTTTCCTGGTGTGCATTGGGAGATCATGTTTGATAAATAGAGAGTGTTATTAACCAGTTCAACTAGATTGCTGGAAGTTGATTTACATCTTGAAGCTGCCCTCTCTGCTTTCATTAACTGGGACTGCCATTCCATAAAGAGTATATCTTTATGTGTCTCTAGGATCCTGGGCAAATTCGCCACTTGTGCTTGATCAGAATCTTGCTAGTCAAGAAATGCAGCTATGGTTTCTTCGGCTTGATCCAATTCAGTTCTGGCCTTCTCTACCTGCTTATTAATGGATGCCGTTAATTCACGCAGTGGCTCTGCCTGGGCGATTTGTTAACACAGAAGCTTAATTTGGGATATTAATGCAGTGTTTATTTGTAATACTTCTGCTCTAAATTCAGCCACTTGTGGAACGCCCTTTATTTTCTCGAGCTGTGATGATAATTGAGCGATTTTCTCATCTTTTGTCTTCACCATTTGCTCGTTCGCTGCCTTCAATTGTGCCAATGCCTCTGCTAATTCTTTTTGTTTCTGGATCGCGCTTTGGTCGATCCTTTGCTTTTCTGCCTGCAATTGTTGAGTTAGTTGACTGTTCACTTGCTGTTGTGTCAACAATTGCTGCTCTGCCTGCTCTGCCTTCTGCTTTGTCTCACCTCACTCTGCCTGTAATGAGAAAATCTCTTGATCCTTGGTTTTCAGTAGAAGACTTACCTCCGATGCCTTATCAATTGTCGCTGCCGAATAGGCTCCCGCATATTGCGACAGTTTTGTTAGGTCGTCGGAGGGGTCAAATTCCTCCTTCCAAACCACATTAGCTGTAACAGTTTGCTCTGGGAAAAGGGAAGGTTGATGAGTCCTTCTTCTTTTCCTTTGTCTTTTCACCACTGCTTTATGCCTCGGGCTGTAGAAAACATCCAGGGGAGGAATATCTTCTACCTGGAGAATGATTTGGTCGGAGGGGTCCTTTGGTATTATCTCAACGTCTTTAGAAATGGGTGGGCCGTTGGTTCCACTCAGAACCTGTGATGAAGTGATTTCCGGTGTGTCTGTTGTCTTGGAAGTGTCTATACCTTTTGAACATTCCAACCCACTGATGATGGAATCAAATTTCTTCCATTCCTGGAGCAATTTAGGGTCAATACGAGTATCTATATTGACATCAATGGTGGTTTGTTTTTGCTTTTCGGCTTGGGACTCCTTCTGCACTTTTTCTTGTTCTCTCTTCTGCTGTTCCTCTTGTTCTTTCTTTTGCCTTTCCTCATGCTCTTTCTTTTGCTTTTCCTCTTTCTCTCTTCTCTGTTTTTCCTCCTGCGCTCTCTTCTGCTTTTCTTCTTTTTCTTTTCTCTGCCTTTCTTCTTGTTCTCTCCTCTGCTTTTCCTCCTGTTCTTTCTTATGATCCTTTGTTATAACCGGAGGTTCCTTTGACTGTTGCCCACCAGGCTCACTTGATGATGTCGCTGGGGTTGTCGCTAGTAAATCTAGAGGCAGAGTTTGCAACCTCTGTTCTCTAAGTTTATTAAATTCAGTCAACCCTTCATCATTATATTTCGCTTTGGCGAATGCTTTAACCTGATTTATTGTCTCAGCTGAAGAGAATAGGTCGTCAAACATATCTTCTTTATGGTCAAATCTTGTCAATTTGGCATGTTCTAGTGCATTATAGGCAACTTTATTTGGATCAAACTGCCTATTTGGGAGAGTCGCCAGAGTTAAGGATTGAATCTTTGTGGCTTCCTTTTCTGCATGTTTGAGATCATGCAGAGTATAGACACCACACCTCAAGGGAAAAGAGGGCCAGCCCTTCTTCGCTCCCTAGCTGCTATCCGGTGAAGGAAGGAGTCAGCTAAGTCCTTGAGAGTACCCTCAGACTTCCGAGTTAAATCCATAGTAGCTTCTACTGTTGTCACTGCTGGTTCTTCGGCTTCAATCAGGTTGTAGGTACCTTGCCAAGTAACTCTGACGAGACCCAAACATGTAGTATCAGATATCAATCCCTTATTTTTGTCCACGACAGCTTGTCCTGCAGTTGGTGTAGCGGAAGCGCCTGTGGTCTTCTTGGATTTCTTCCCCATTTTGCTTGAGCTTTCTCCTTCTGATGAATTCTGCACAGAGGCGAAAATAAACGTAACACAGAGATATGCCAATGAAAATCGAATATGGGAAAGATATATTGATCAAAGCGTGTTGAGAGATTAACTCTTAAAAGTGGCCGCGGATACAATCCATGGGAAGATCTTACAATTACGTTAAATGGCCGTTTAAAACCTGCCACCCCTTAAATGCCCATTATACCATTATTCGGCCGAATGACCTGTTTAAGCGTGCTATGGATGTTTTGGCGGTTGGGCGCAGGTGCATCATTGCTTAGCAGATTAAGCTTTAAATATGATTTGATCATAATATCCCTCCATTTAACGGCTTTTTGAAATCCGCGCTATATCATAATCGGGCGTCGGGAACACTTAAATCCTTATGTTGACAATTTTGGAACCCTGATCGCCGATAGCGATATCGCATCACATCGGGAGAATTGGTATTATATAAACATATGGATAGCATACCACCGATCGCCGATAGCGAAATCGCATCGCATCGGGGTGAATGGGCATAACAATGTGCATAGATAGTGTATCGCCGATTGCCAATTGCGATATCGCATCGCATCGGGGGTATGACCTGGGCGCCTTATTATTGTGCATAGGATATTGCCGATTGCCGATTGCGATATCCCATCGCATCGGGGTGAAAGGCTTGGGGTGCTTTAAGACTGCGTATAAAGTATCGCCGATAGTCGATAGCGATATCGCATCGGCGGGAACCCATATGTCACTTATTTGTGTTTTCTATGTCATTGCGATATGCGATCTTGGAATTGCTTTATCGCAATGATAAAAAATTGTTTTATTTGATCAAAATGGGTTTTTCAAAAGGTTTTATATAATGTCTTCATTTGGTTTTCGGACCTTTTCCAAATAATGAAATATTGATACCAATTAACTTCTAAAGGGACCCATTTCATATGATAGTTTTGTAAATATAAATGATATGAAATGGGGGGTTGTTGTAGGGCACAACAATTGGCGATTTGCTGGAAGAACCAGTTATCTCTGAAAAGCATAGAAATACTTAAACTTTTGCAAAATAAAGTTCTAATCAAAAGGGAAAATTCTAATATAACTAGGTATATATGCATTCCAAGTAAAATGAATCTATTTTTGCTAATTTCCTCTCTTTTTTTAAGAAAATAGATACATTCTAAGTTTTAAATAGGCCTCTATTGGTTTATAATGATAAAACAGAAAACTTTTCCAAATCAGCTTTTATAGTGAACTCTTCTGTCATAGGTAGAGCCTCTGCTGCCAGCAAACGTTTATAGTTTCGACAGGGATACCTTTTAACCATGCTATTGTCCATTGTTCCATCCAATTAAGAGTGTGACTAACAGAATGAATTCAAAACATGTTTTCATATTTTGTATTTCATTTCCTTTTTCTGTTATTGATAAGATAAAAAGCCATTGTCCTGGTTTGGTGGCCAGCTATTGACAATGCCATTCACTGGTAGTAATCTAACCGAATAAGATGGCTCGTGATGAGACCCCTTATCTTATAATTTTAAGCCATTACCCTGTTTTGGTATGCAGTATTTGTAATGTCGGTTAAACTATTTCCCTATGAACATGGTAAGCAGGCTTGTAATAAGACCTCTTATCTTTAATATCAGATATTTTAGAATTACACTCTGAGTAATCATAAACTTTAGTGAATGGGATGAACAATCTTCTCCTTAAGAGTAAATGGATGACAGGGTAAGAGTTGAAGATGCTGAAATTGGATTAGCTTCTATCTTGATATTGATAACCTTTTGAGACCACTTTGAAAACAGAAAATGATTTACAATACTTTTAAACTTTGAGAGGAGTTCACAAAACTTGAAATGTGGTTTCAGAATACAATGATACCTAATTTCCTAGAAATTATCCTTTTTGGTTAAGAGTTCTATTATTTTAAAAGAAAATATCACACTACTTCTGTAGATCAAATTTTCAAACACAGCAAAGGTCAATAGTAGATACCTTACAACATTATTTTCTACAAATCTTACAAACTACAAAAATCTATTAAACTGAAAGGAGAAGGGGTTACCTCCTCAATTAAAGAATTTCTTCAAGATAAGGCCATTAACAGGGAGAGAATCTCTCAACCCTGATAAGTCTTGCAATATAAAGGTCGAATGGCCTATCTTTTCACAGATCTGAAATGGTCCAAGCCACATCTTCTGGAACTTGGTGTGTTTTCCCTTGTCCTCATGGGCTTTGTCCCATTTCAGAACTAAATCACCGACTTGAAATTGTTTTGAACCGGATGAGATTGAATCAAAAGCTGCCTTGATGACTTGCTGATGTTTGGCATGAATAACCCTGGCTTTTTCTCTTTCCTCTTCTAATTTTAGAATTTGATCATGTCTAAGATGAATAGAAGAGGAAGGACTTTCCTCAATGAACTGAGCTAGGGCTAGAGAAGGAAAAACAAGATTTGTGGGTAGTACTGCTTCTTTTCCATACACAAGGTTGAATGGGGAAGATCCTATAGAAGCTTTATGTGTTATCCTATCAGCCCATAAAGCAAACATTAAGGATTTATGCCAGTTTTTATGATTCTGTTCGATAGTTCGCTTAATGATTTTAATCAGATTTTTATTAGTAGATTCCACTAAACCATTACCCTGGGGATAGTAATTAGCAGAATATTTCAATTTAAATCCTCTTTTAATAGCGAAATCAAACATAGCATTGCCTGGGAAATAAGATGCATTATCAAAAACAAGAGAATTTGGGACACCAAACCTGGTAATGATGAATTGATCTATGAATTCAATGATTGCTTCAGAATTTGCTGTCTTCAAAGGGATTGCCTCAACCCACTTAGTAAAATAATTGGTAGCAGTAAGGATATACTTATGTTGTTTGGAAGATGGTGGAGTAATTTCCCCTATGATGTCCAATCCCCATTGCTCAAATGGTTCTTCAATGTTGACTGGTTGCAGAGGGAAAGTTGATTTACGTTGTCTTCCACTAGAAGTTTGACAATTGAGGCATTTCCTTACATATTCGTGGGCATCTCTGAATAGAGTAGGCCAATAGTATCCAGCATGAATAATTTTGTGAGCTGTTGTGTCAGCTCCAAAATGTCCTCCTACTGGTCCATCATGTAACTCCTGCAAAACCTTTTGTGCTTCAGGTTTCTCAAGGCATCTTAATAAGATTGAATCATAATTCTGCCTAAAAAGCACATCATCAATAATTGTAAAATTCTTTGCTTTTAACCTAATAGCCCTTTTGTTTTTGTAAGACAGGTTTGGAGGTGCATAACCATTCTTTAAATAAAAGATTAAATCTGCATATTGATATTCAGAATCAGTAACACTTATCTGATTGATTTCTTCAGTTTGATCTGTATCGCTTGATTCTGGAATGTTGGATGCTCCTGCCAATATCCTGCAAAAACCTTGGCCCCTAACAATCTTTGCTGGCCTAATTTCTAAGTCATACTCTTGAAGCGTTGTGACCCAATTTTCCCTTTTTTCACCCAGTTCTTTTTGGATTAATAGTTGCCTAACTGCAGGGAAAGGAACTATAACTTTTGTGTGGGTTTTCAAAAGGAAGGGTCTATAATGCTTGACTGCTTTAAATACAGCAAAGGCTTCTTTTTCTACATCGGAGTAATTCAATTCAGCACCCTGAAGATTTGAGCTAAAAAATGAAATGGGTGCTTCCAGATTGTGATCATTTAGTTGCGTAAGTACTGCGGCATAAGAGAAATTGGATGCGATGGTATACAATGTAAAATGATTAGAAAAATTTGGAGTATTTAAGGCTGGGGCATTGATTATTGATTGCTTGATTAGATCAAAAGCTTCTTTTTCTGCTGATCCCCACTTAAAGACTGAATTTTTCTTAATCATTGTTTGAAGTGGCAAAATAATTTGAGAAAAATCTGGAACAAATCTTTTAACAAAATTGATCTGGCCTAAAAATGACTGCATCGATTTTTTATTGTGTGGGAAAGGGATTTCAGAGATTTCTTTGATCCGATCAGGATCAATATAAATGCCATCTTTGGACACAATAAAACCCAAGAGCTTCCCTTGATGAAGAGCAAAGAAAGACTTTTTAGGGTTAAGGGAAATACCATATCTTTTGCAACGTTGAAAAATTTGATTTAGATCATGCAAATGATTATACCTGTCCTTAGAGAATACAGTAATATCGTCTAGATAGACGACTACTGTTCTATTAATCAACCCTCTAAAATCTATATCCATAGCTCTTTGGAATGTCGCTCCTGCATTTATAAGTCTGAAAGGCATTTTCTGATATGCATATGTTCCCCATTTTGTTATGAATGTAGTTTTAAGCTGGTCATCAGGATGAACCATGACTTGGTTATATCCTGAGAAACCATCTAGAAAGGACATCAATTCAGAGCCTGCTACTGATTGAAGTATTTGCTCCATAGTAGGAAATGGGAAATTGTCTTTCAAGCTCGCTTTGTTCAAATTTCTGAAATCAATACAGATCCGAATGTCACCATTTTTCTTTCTGACTGGCACCATATTAGAGACCTAGTTTGAGTGTCAGATAGGAAAAATAATCTTGGCCTTCAAGAGTTTGTTAAGTTCCAATTTTATCTGGCTCTCTAAGTTTGGATGTATTTTTCTTAACTTCTGCTCAATGGGTTTTTGATCGGGAAGCATTGGAATGGTATGTTGGATAATGGATGTATCATAAGTCTTCAAATCATCATATTTCCAAGCAAAAACCTGTTTATTTTTCCTTAACAGTTTAATTAATGCCTCTTTCTCTTCAAAGTAAAGTCCTAATCCTAAATTAATATTTTGAGGAGCTTGCTCAGTACCTAGATTTATCAATTCAAACCTTAGGGTAGAGCTTTGGAGCTTTGCATTAGTCACAGGTTTAAACCTGTCTTTAATATCATAAAGATCCTCCAGCTTTACCACAGGCTTAGGAATTGCATTTTCCTGAGGTGTTTCTCTCATTTGGGAGTCATGCTAATCTTCCTCAATGATTTGATTATCATAGGACTTTTCAGAAGTTAAGAATTGTAAAATATCCTCATCATGGTTGAATACTCTCCAATTAGTGACATTGTCAGGAACTGAAGGCCTAAAAAGCAATTCTACGGAAAATCTATCTGGGCTGTAGTCTTCAGAAGGTAGGAGCTTGGAAGCTACATTAGCTAGGAGATCGGCTGCCGAGTTTTGAGACCTGGGAATGGAGGAAATGTTGAATGCGGAAAAGTGCGAGGTAAGTTCTTGTACTAGCAATTGATAATGCTTGAGGTGATTTGAAAGACAATGAATTGCATTCCTCACCTGTTTAACAATAATTTCAGAATCGCCGAATACTTTTAGATATTGCACTTTAAGGCCGATTGCTTTATATAATCCCTGGACTAAGGCTTCATATTCGGCTGTGTTGTTAGTGCATTCAAATTCTAGCCTACAGGACAGCATTGTCTTTTCTCCTTGTGGGCTAACCAAAATACATCCTGCTCCTGAGCCCTCGCTAGACTTGGACCCATCAAAATATAAAGACCAAAATAAAGAGGTATTAACAAATGTATTTATAGTTTTCTCAGCATCATTAAAACATCTAGACCTATCAGTTTGTGAAAAATTCTCAATCTGAGATGTCAAATGATTGACTGAGAAAGGGGATGGTTGGGCAAAAAAGTTACCAAAGAATGACTCTGATGAATAATTCCCCAAAATGTTGTTGTTGAACGCTACGGGTTGGTTTTCTTGCTCAAATTCAGTAACTGTATGGGTCATATGTTTCTCTCGATCGATCCTTATTTGATTTGGCTTACCCTTATAGGGAAGCCACATATGTGACCAATCAGTGGAAATATACCCATGCAATTTTTCGGACCAATCCCTACTCAAAATTAAACCGTAAAATTCAGGTATATCGGCTATTAGGATGTCAATCCTTTGTACTACTCTGGGATCTGCAGACAACCTGATAGTTACGGAATTAATCTCTCCCACAACCTGTACTTTGGTCCTGTCCAACTATACAATATGAATAGCAGACTTCTGGGGTTCAATGTTCAGTTTAGAACAAACTGAAGCTGGCATTATGTTAGACGATGCCCCTGAGTCAATTAAAAAGTTGTGCAGGTTTCTGTTATAGATCTCATAGGTTAGAAGGAAGGGTGGAGTATGAGAATTTGATCTATCTCCAATCAGAACTGAATCGGTAGCTTCAACCATACCTGGAGGAGGTTGTCCTGAATCATTAGTAGCTTTTGCACTGGGAAGAGGTGTAGAAGGAACAACATTCAATTCTTTAAGAAGTAATTTCTGCTGATGCTTTAATTTACTAAGTTCAAACATAGTAATGTTTGCTTTAGTTTTCTTCATGTCATCAACAATGTTATACTCCATTGAATCGGATACCACTAATGTTTTAGATGTTGAAGGAGCATTAGATGTTGAAGGCTGGTTTTGAGGAACTGCTGCAGGTGGTTTCTTTGCAGGTGTTTTTTCTTTGGTTGTAGCGGCACCAGCACTCCTTTTCTTTGATGTTACCTGAACAGGTTCGGAAGTACTTTTACTCCTAGTAGTGACCGGGAATGCTTCCTCTTCATTATCGGTATCAGAGTTAGGGAGTATAAAATCCCACATTCCATGACATTCTACTACTTCTTCTTCATCATCAGTTGGTGAGATTGTTTCCTCTTCCTCTTCTTCTTCTTGCTCTGGATCTGCATTAGACATGACATTTGGTGGCTTTGATTCATTTCTCTTATAAGTCCTAAAGGGTCTTTTGGTTGAGGTTTTGGCTACCTGTTTCTTTATCTCAACCATTTCCTTTGATAAAGTTTTTAGGACTTTTTGCAAACCTTCCATGTCATATGGGTCTTTTGGGGTCTTCTTTCTTGAGTCATCTTTAAAAGAGACTTTTTTGGCTTTTCTGTCTTCCAGAGCAGCTTTCTTCTCTAGAGCATTGATGCGTTTTTCCACAGAAAGTGCTTCTCTCATGTTTTCAGCTAAGGTAGGTTTCCCAACCCTGTCTACAAAAATGGCTATATTGGCAGGTAGGGCGGTGATATACCATTCGCTTCGAATTTGTTCACTTGTTTTGGAGGCTGTAGGGATTTTATTCAGGAGTTTATTGAAGTGAGCATTAAATTCCTTAATTGGTTCCCTATGCTCTATTCTCAGATTGGAGAGATCATTTATTAGGGTAGCCAAAGACCTATCATCTCCATATTTGGTAAGAAACTGCTCTTGGCAAGTGTTCCAACTGGTAATGGAACCAGAGGGTAAAGAGAAATACCAGGATCCTGCTGATCCTTGCAAGGTGTAAGGGAAAAGTCTAACAACAACATCTTGTTCAGTTACTCCTTTCAAGTTGACTGCTAACATGAAATTATTAATGTGTTCCTCAGCCTGGGTCCCATCATCTGGATTAAACTTGGGTAGCCATTTTTCAGGAGCATCTGGTAATGGATGCAATGGTGCAGGCATATTGACTGCACCAGGTCTGGTCCATGGATCTGCCATTATAATAGCAGTAGTGGTTGATACTACCGCTGGAACTCCAGCTGTCTGGGAAGGAAATAATGTTGAGGAATGAGCAGGTTGGGATGATGAAGCTTCTAATCCCTAGTGAACAACAATATGTAATGGGGGAGTGGATGGTTGACTTTGCAGATGAGAAGTTGAAATGGAGGATGTGGATGAAAGCTCTTCACTGTCAGATCCTTCAGTATTTTTCTTTGCCTTTTTCCTTTTGGGTAAAGGGAACTCGGTGGGTTTAATACCGATCTTTTCGCTCTGAAGTCTGGTGAGAGGGTGAGGTAAATTGAAGTGCGAAGTCGCACTGCTTTGTGATACCTCAGATTTCTGTGGTGAAATCGAGAAGATCTGAAGTTTGTGGATAAGAGACTAGACTTCAGGTGATTCAAGACTTAATTGTTCTGGAGTATGATGGGTTTGAGCAGTGGTAGTTGATTCCTCTTCTTCTTGTTTGGATACTGGAGAACCAGCATGCGAATGAGAAGTTCGAGGGGATTCGGAGGGAGAATTACTCTTAGAATGGCTTGCAGATTTGGGTTTGTTTGCCATTCACAGTCAGGCCCTCCTTCTAGCGCCAAAAATGTTGATGCCTCGAAAATCGCTGCAACAACATTGGGCATAACCACCTGGCCCGGACCTTAGTACAGCTCCTTTTCCATTTGGAATAGTGGCTCCGACTGGGGATAATGGGACCAGTTTCCCAAAAGTGGATAAATGGGATGAATGGATGATTTATAAACTAAAATAGCGGTGAGCGAATAACTAAAACTATTAACAAGAATACAATAACTATGACCTATCCCGGGAACTTATTGAACTTTAAAGTGCAGCGCTTGATGATCCGTGTCTATAAACAGGCATATAGATGACTCCATTTAACAAACATGGACATTATTTCATTCATGATTACTATGCTTAAATAGCTAAGAAAAGCGATTAAAGTGATATTACCACACTTATCATTTATATCATTGACATATACATGATTAAAAAGAAAGGCACATCATAAAACATCCAATAGTGGAATGAATATAGATCTGCTGTTACAGCGCATGCATATAATCAATAATAGCAAGAATAATCACATAAGAATTCATATGAAAGGAATGAATTTAGACATAGATAGAAATACCATATGAGCTGCTTGACACTCCCAATATCAATCGCTACTTGTAATTCTTCCTTCAACGCAGAAACATTCTCAACAAAGACAATAGTGCGCAATTGCATAAAAACTTCCTTGTTGAATTAAGAACAACTGGTCCAGTTTCATAAAAGAATATTGACTGAAGCACAATAGTGCAAACTTCAGTCTTTAAGTCTGGTACAAAACTTTACGACCCTTTCCAAAACAATGAAAGGGTCTATAAATACTAAATTAATCTAAATATCTAATAAACTGAAATCCTACTAAATCGGTATCAATATTTTGATCCTATTTTCATCAACGATCTGGCACTCGGCGGCATGATTCATCAAGTAGGCTGCTTGCCTTTAAATCTGAGCTGACTTATCGCAAGCATTGGCTCTACTTCAGGAGGTTTGTTGAGGCGCGAAATGAGTTGGGCGGCATAGGTGGAATCCTGAATATCGGGAATCATATACCCGATTGCATCTGATAGGCACTTAAGGGCGGCTCTCTGTGTATGCGGCTTTACCAGGAAGAAGCAATATGTGTCCCAGGTTAAACTTTTAATCCCAGCAATTAATCTCCCCGTTTCCTCTAAATCAGGATAACATGATTGCTCCAATGTGTTCGTTGTTGTCAACTTTCCTAGTGTGCATTGGGAGATCATGTTTGATAAATAGAGAGTGTTATTAACCAGTTCAACTAGATTGCTGGAAGTTGATTTACATCTTGAAGCTGCCCTCTCTGCTTTCATTAACTGGGACTGCCATTCCGTAAAGAGTATACCTTTATGTGTCCCTAGGATCCTGGGCAAATTCACCGCTTGTCCTTGATCAGAATCTTGCCAGTCAAGAAATGCAGCTATGGTTTCTTCGGCTTGATCCAATTCAGTTCTGGCCTTCTCTACCTGCTTATTAATGGATGTCGTTAATTCACACAGTGGCTCTGTCTGGGCGATTTGTTGACACAGAAGCTTAATTTGGGATATTAATGCAGTGTTTATTTGTAATGCTTCTGCTCTAAATTCAGCCACTTGTGGAACGCCCTTTATTTTCTCGAGCTGTGATGATAATTGAGAGATTTTCTCATCTTTTGTCTTCACCATTTGCTCGTTCGCTGCCTTCAATTGTGCCAATGCCTCTGCTAATTCTTTTTGTTTCTCGATCGCGCTTTGGTCGATCCTTTTCTTTTCTACCTGCAATTGTTGAGTTAGTTGACTGTTCACTTGTTGTTGTGTTAACAATTGCTGCTCTGCCTTCTGCTTTGTCTCAGCTAATTCTACCTGTAATGAGAAAATCTCTTGATCCTTGGTTTTCAGTAGAAGACTTACCTCCGATGCCTTATCAATTGTCGCTGCCGAATAGGCTCCCGCATACTGCGACAGCTTTGTTAGGTCGTCAGAGGGGTCAAATTCCTCCTTCCAAACCACATTGCCCGTAACAGTTTGCTCTGGGAAAAGGGAAGGTTGATGAGTCCTTCTTCTTTTCCTTTGTCGTTTCACCACTGCTTTATGCCTCGGGTTGTAGAAAACATCCAGGGGAGGAATATCTTCTACCTGGAGAATGATTTGGTCGGAGGGGTCCTTTGGTATTATCTCAACGTCTTTAGAAATGGGTGGGCCGCTGGTTCCACTTAGAACCTGTGATGAAGTGATTTCTGGTGTGTCCGTTGTCTTGGAAGTGTCTGTATCTTTTGAACTTTCTAACCCACTGATGATGGAATCAAATTGCTTCCATTCCTGGAGCAATTTAGGGTCAATACGAGTATCTATATTGACATCAATGGTGGTTTGTTTTTGTTTTTTGGCTTGGGACTCCTTCCGCACTTTTTCCTGTTCTCTCTTCTGCTGTTCCTCTTGTTCTTTTGCCTTTCCTCATGCTCTTTCTTTTGCTTTTCCTCTTTCTCTCTTCTCTGTTTTTCCTCCTGCGCTCTCTTCTGCTTTTCTTCTTTTTCTTTTCTCTGCCTTTCTTCTTGTTCTCTCCTCTGCTTTTCCTCCTGTTCTTTCTTATGATCCTTTGTTATAACCGGAGGTTCCTTTGACTGTTGCCCACCAGGCTCACTTGATGATGTCGCTGGGGTTGTCGCTAGTAAATCTAGAGGCAGAGTTTGCAACCTCTATTCTCTAAGTTTATTAAATTCAGTCAACCCTTCATCATTATATTTCACTTTGGCGAATGCTTTAACCTGATTTATTGTCTCAGCTGAAGAGAACAGGTCATCAAACATATCTTCTTTATGGTCAAATCTTGTCAATTTGGCCTGTTCTAGTGCATTATAGGCAACTTTATTTGGATCAAACTGCCTATTTGGGAGAGTCGCCAGAGTTAAGGATTGAATCTTTGTGGCTTCCTTTTCTGCATGTTTGAGATCATGCAGAGTATAGACACCACACCTCAAGGGAAAAGAGGGCCAGCCCTTCTTCGCTCCCTAGCTGCTATCCGGTGAAGGAAGGAGTTAGCTAAGTCCTTGAGAGTACCCTCAGACTTCCGAGTTAAATCCACAGTAGCTTCTACTGTTGTCACTGCTGGTTCTTCGGCTTCAATCAGGTTATAGGTACCTTGCCAAGTAACTCTGACGAGACCCAAACATGTAGTATTAGATATCAATCCCTTCTCTTTGTCCACGACAACTTGTCCTGCAGTTGGTGTAGCGGAAGCGCCTGTGATCTTCTTGGATTTCTTCCCCATTTTGCTTGAGCTTTCTCCTTTGGATGAATTCTGCACAGAGGCGAAAATAAACGTAACACAGAGATATGCCAATGAAAATCCAATATGGGAAAGATATATTGATCAAAGCCTGCTGAGAGATTAAATCTTAAAAGTGGCCGCGGATACAATCCATGGGAAGATCTTACAATTACATTAAATGGCCGTTTAAAACCTGCCACCACTTAAATGCCCATTATACCATTATTCGGCCGAATGACCCGTTTAAGCGTGCTATGGATGTTTTGGCGGTTGGGCGCAGGTGCATCATTGCTTAGCAGATTAAGCTTTAAATATGATTTGATCATAATATCCCTCCATTTAACGGCTTTTTGAAATCCGCGTTATATCATAATCGGGCGTCGGGAACACTTAAATCCTTATGTTGACAATTTTGAAACCCTGATCGCCGATAGCGATATCGCATCGCATCGGGAGAATTGGTATTATATAAACATATGGATAGCATACCACCGATCGCCGATAGTGAAATCGCATCGCATCGCGGTGAATGGGCATAACAATGTGCATAGATAGTGTATCGCCGATTGCCGATTGCGATATCGCATCGCATCGGGGGTATGACCTGGGCGCCTTATTATTGTGCATAGGATATTGCCGATTGTCGATTGCGATATCCCATCGCATCGGGGTGAAAGGCTTGGGGTGCTTTAAGACTGTGTATAGATTATCGCCGATAGCCGATAGTGATATCGCATCGGCGAGAACCCATATGTCACTTATTTGTGTTTTCTATGTCATTGTGATATGCGATCTTGTGATCGCTTTATCGCAATGATAAAAAAATGTTTTATTTGATCAAAATGGGTTTTTCAAAAGGTTTTATATAATGTCTTCATTTGGTTTTCGGACCTTTTTCAAATAATGCAATATTGATACCAATTAACTTCTAAAGGGACCCATTTCATATGATAATTTTGTAAATATAAATGATATGAAATGGGGGGTTGTTGTAGGGCACAACAGGACCATGTGTAAGAAAACAGAGGAGAAACTAGGAAAGTGTGGTACTTCCGTTTTCTCACATGATGACGATGATAGGTGGTACATTAAAAGTGGATATTCCCACCATATGTAAAGAGATAGAACCAAATTTTAATTTTTAGAAGAGAACCGCATGCATCCATGTTGTTTTTGAAGGAAACAAACCAACAAAAGTGTTGGGAAGAGCTAAGGCAAACATTGGTGATAATAATACTAATGAAGCTTATGTGTGGCTTGTTGAGGTTTTAAAGCTAAATATCTTGAGCATGAGAGAAATGGTTGATGGAGGAAAGGAAGTGATCTTCAACTCCAAAGGTTTCTTCACTCAGAAAGAAGGTTCAAAGAGAGTGACCGTCAAAGGAGTCAGAATGCCAAATAATTTGTATATATTGAAGGAAAGAGTAAGTAGAAAGAAGAGATCAAAGAAAAACTCTTCCTCATCAGATTCTGAGTAGGAGAGATCAACCCCTATTACATTCTATTATTGCATGAGAGATCTACTTAGGTTCCAAAAATGCATCTGAGGCCTTCATATTCTCAAGGGGAGTTCATGGCAAAATATGGTAGTATGATGGATGTGTGTATGAGTTGTAGTAGTAGTAGAATGTTTGACATGAAAATTATTTCACTTTCAGGTACGTAGGATTGACATGTCCATAGGAGGTGTAATGAGCTTAGGATGATCTTTTGATTCACTCGTACTTTCACTCATTTTTTTTATAACTGATTTATTTCTACTGATAAGTGCAACAAGAAAGTCTCAATTTTACTTTTCCTTGGTCAAATTCAGAAAATACTAATTTCCACATCAACAGAAAACTTGGATACAGTTAACTTGTGTGAGATATCTCTTGTCACTCAGTTAGTTTAGTAAATTCAATTTAGATGGCTTGGAGTTTAGTTAAGAATATGTGATTACTAAATTTTAGTAATCAAGTTTAGTTATATCCAGTTGAGTTTAGTTAAACTAGTTCCAATAGTTCGAGGAACTAGTGGAAGGTCACTTGTGCAGTAGGACACCAGTCTAACTCAACGATAATCCATTGAACTAATAAATTAACCTAAAATAGCTAATGCAAGTAGAATATTTGAGTTCCCCAGTTGTGGTGGAGATTCTAAGGCAGTGTAACATCAATTGTATACTAGTCTTGAGTGTACAAGTGTTGCATGTAACTAGATGATCAACCTTGGGAATTGCATAAGTATTCTAGAGGAAATTCCTAAATAATAAGGTCCTAGTTCCCTTAGGAGTTGTGCAAGGAAATAGGGGCTCAGAAAGAGGAAGAAATTGACTAAGTGTGGGTCATCGATTCTTGTTTAGCAGAGCAATAGGTTATTGACTTGCAAGTTGAGTTCAAACATAACTAGCAATTGTAATACATCTTTATTTATCTGATTAATGAAAACAAGCTTGAGGGGTTTTCTCCCAGTTGGGTTCCCCTAGAAAAAATAATGTGCATGTGTGTTATAATTTATTTCATGTCTAATTTTGTTGTTTTAAATTGTGATTTTAATTCTGCAAATCCATAGAGTAGAATTCTTTCTCTTGATTTAGATTAAAATTTCTTGAGAAGTTGCAATTTTATTACCAAGCAGAGGAAAAAATCAACTAAGTCTAGGTTACAGCTTCTCATTGACAAAAGAGATAAGTTATTCACTTGCAGGTTGAGCTCAGATAGAGCTAGCAATTGTAATACATCTTTATTCATCTGATTAATGCAAAAGGGCTTGAGAGGTTTTTTCCTAGTTGGGTTCCCTAAGAAAAAATATCGTGCATGTGTGTTATTTCTTATTGCATGTCTGAAATTGTTGTTCTAAATTGTTAATTGAATTCTGCAAATCAATAGAGTATAGTTGTGTCTCTTGATTTTAGAATAAAATTTCTTGAGTTTTTGAAATTATATCACCATATTTCTACATGATATAAGAGCAGGATTCACATTAGAACAGGAATTTCAAAGTTATTCCTTAGGAGGTTTGAATTTCCAGCTTCAGTGTAGTAGGATCTATTTAGAGTTGGGAGAATGGCCTTCAATGGACTAAGACTTGAGTATGCCTTGGAAGGTATCTCAAATTTCATTACGTGGAAGGATTCCATGGAGGTGGTGCTTGATGACAATGGCTTGCTATAATACATCAAGTGATATGATGCAAAACTAGCAAAATTTGATTCCCAAAACCTAGCCCAATGGAAGAAATATGTAGCCAAGGAGAAGAGAATAATATTGAAGGAAGTGTGAGACCACATTGTATCAAATCTCCATGGGAAAGAGACTCCTTTCACAATGTGGAAGGCACTGATAGAGTTGTACGAGAATAACAGTGATCATAGAAAACTGGCCCTCAAAGACAATCTTCTAAACATCAAGATGTAGAAGAATGACATTATTCTGTAGTATCTTAGGATATTTACACAAGTTTATGATAAGATTGGAGGGGTTGGTGCAAATGTTGCATAAGATGACCTGGTGAGTCTAGCTCTTCTAGGCATTCACAAAAGTTTGCATAGCTACAAGGACTTGGTGAACAGGAGGGACAAATTACTGAATTGGGAATGCCTGTGTTCTGATTTGGTGCAAGAAGAGATCAGGCAGAATACCAGAGATGGAACCTCATCCAAGGTTGAGCATGAAAAAAAAATTCAATTGGTTGGAAAGGGAAAGAAGGGAAAAGGGAATAAATCTCAAACCAAATCAAAATCTGGCCAAGGGCGAAAGAAGAAAGACTTGTCCGAAATAAAATGCTTCAATTGTCATGAATTCAGGAACTATGCTACAAAGTGTCCACACAAAAATACTAGCAAGAAGAAATCAGGAGGAGCATCAGGTGAGGCATTGACTTCACAATTTGAGCTAGACTTCACCTTAATCACATGCATGGATAGAAATGTGATGGGAAGTGTGTGGTACTTGGAATCTGGTGTCTCATTCCATATGATAGGGTGTAGGGAGTTTTTTAGTGACATGGAGGAGAAAGATCTCCAGATGCATATTGAGCTTGGGGAAGATGGAGGGTACATTACTACTGGGATTGGTACAGTAACCTTTTAGAGGGAGTTGGCATATCCTCTTTGCCTTAAATATGTCATGTTTTTTCTAGGACTAAAGAAGAATCTCATCTTTGCAGTAGTTTTGGAAGATCATTGTTATGATGTGATCTTTAGAAAAGGGAAAGAATTACTGAGACAAATAGCCGCTAGAAAGGTGAATCATATCGGGGTTCAGGTGAAGAACCTGTACAATTTGGTTGTGGAATATTACGCTACATTAAGTAATAATGTAGAGAAAATGCAAAGATATGATGTTGATGAAATTTGGAGCAGGAGATTGGGCGATTTGCATCATAACACCCTAACAATTATGTAGCAAATAACCATTGGCCTCCAGAAAGAAGAACTTGAACATAAATACGTTTGCAAAGGTTGTAACTTGGGGAAGTATGTGAAATCCACATTCCATGAGTGAGACAGGAAAGCACATGCAGTATTGGAAAGATTCCACTCTGATGTTTGTGTACCTTTCTCAATATCCTCCACTACCAGACACAAATATTTTGTTATTTTTATTGATGATTTCTCAAGGAAGTACTGGATCTTCTTCATGCAGAAGAAGGATGAGTCATTTTGTAAGTTTGTAGAAATCAAGGAACTAGTTTAGAAAGATACTGACAAGAAGGTGAAGGATCTCAAGAGAATAAATGAAGGTGAGTATGTTTTGAATGACTTCAAGGAGTTTTGTATGAAAGAAGGCATTCAAACAGAGCTGACAACACTCCAAAACCCACAACAGAATGCGCAGTTGAGAGAAAGAACTAGAGCATTGTTGGAACTACAAGAGATATGCTACATGACCAAGGCATACCTCTACATTTGTGGGTAGAGGCATGTAACACAAAAATCTACTTGTATAATTAGAGTCCTCATTGGATTCTTGGTATGATTACACTAGAGGATGCTTTCTCAAGGAGAAATTGGGATGTGTCTCACTTTAGGATTTTTGGAGCCTCTTTTTACTTCCATGTCTCCAAAAATTTGAGGATGAAGCTTGAGTCGACTATAGAATTGGGAGTTTTTGTAGGCTACATCAAAACTCCACATAATTACCATGTGTACTTACCCTCCCTTGGAATGATAGTTGTGTGAAGGGAATTTAAGTTTGATGAGGAGAAAAAAATGTGGTGCTCTCTTGAGAGGGAGTTGTAGATCCCACCAGAAGAGGAGATTTTAGCTCCAAAGGATTAGCCTCAATAAGTTGTGGAGCACTCAAAAATAGAGGAGCATAGAGTGGAGACATCCACTCAAGAAAAACCATCCAAGGAAGCGAGAAAAAGAACCAGGGAAGTTGATAGACTTGTGGAGGATGCGAGGGAGAATGTGGGAGATCCTTTAGATTTGTGTAGGAAAAGGAGGTCACCTAAGAGGTACATTGGCCACATGGCTCTAATGAATGAGCTTGTAGATACTGAGAAACACTCTTTTGAGGAAGCAGTTAAACAACTAGTTTGGGTTGATGCAATGGTGGAAGAATACGAATCCATCATGAAGAACAGTTTTGAAGTGGTCCCAAGACTAACATATAAATCAATTGTGGCTTCGATGTGGATCTTTAAGGTTTCCTAGTACAACAAGAAGTATATATCTGTGGCGCTCATCTCAGAAGAAGCACAATACATGGTTGCAAGTCAAGCAACATGTAAATCAATCTGGATGAAAAAGATACTTGTGGGACTGTTTGGTTAGATGGTGGATCCAATTTTGAATCAATCTGGATGAGAAAGATACTTGTGGGACTATTTGGTCAGATGATGGATCCAATTGTGATCTACTGTGATAATCAAAGTTGCATTAATCTCTCTAATAATATTGTATTTCACAATCGATCCAAGCATATAGATATTTGATATCATCATTTATGAGACTGTGTGTAGAGGCATATAATGTGGCTACAATACATTCTAAAAAAGGAAAAAGATGCTGGCATTTTAACAAAGGCCTCATCAAGAGGGAAGTTCAAGTTCAACAGGTGCAGGATAAGGGTGGTTGATAAACCCTTTCTTGCTGAGAGGGAGTGTTGAGAAGTGTAACAAGAAAGTATCAATTTGACTTTTCCTTGGTCAAATTGAGAAAATTTGAATTTCCACATAACCAGACAACTTGGATGTAGTTAACTTGTGTGGCATGGCTCTTGTCACTTATTTAGCTCAGTAAATTTGAGTTAGAGGGCTTGGAGTTCAATTAAGCACGTGCGATTGCTCAATTTTACTAATTCAATTTAGTTATATCCAATTGAGTTTAGTTAAACTAGTTCAAATGGTTGGAGGAACTAGTGGAAGGTCAATTGTGCAGTGGGACAACAATATAACTTAGTGGTCATCTAATTAATTGATCAATTAGCCTAAAATAACTAACACATGTAGAGAATTTGAGTTCCAAATTATGGTGGAGATTCTAATGTAGTGTAACAAGTAGTTGTAAACTAGTTTGAGGGTACATGTGTTGCATGTAGTTAGATGATCAAACCTTGGGAATTGCACAATAAATTGGAGGAAAATTCCTAAAAAATAGGTTCTAATTCTCTTGGATTTGTGCAAGGAAATAAGGGCTCAAGAAGAGGAATATTTTTACTAATTCTGGGTCAGAGATTCTTATTGAGTAGAGAGATAGGTTATTCACTTGTAGCTTGAACTCAAACAAAGCTAGAAATTTTAATACATATCTATTCATCTGAGTAATGCAAAGAGGATTGAGGGGTTTTTTCTTAGTTGGGTTCCCCTAGAAAAAATATTGTGCATGTGTGTTATCTCTTATTGAATGTATAATATTGTTGTTTTAAATTGAGAATTGAATTCTGTAGATCAATATAGTAGAATTATGTCTCTTTATTTTGGATTGAAGTTTCTTGAGTAGTTGCAATGTTATCACCATATTTCTATGATATCTTTGTCATCATGAGTTGGAAGTTGTGAATCAGCCTTTTATGTAACCATTTATGGTCATCATTGTCATTGGTTGTGTTTTCTTAGAGTTGGTCATGCATTGGAATTAGAGAAGCATGGGATGTAGAGAGAAATGACTCATCCATGTCTTTTATTGTTATAATCATGTACTAACTTTGTTGGGTCATGTCTTGGTAGTCATGATATTAGGCATGCATAGGAGTGGATGTGTATTTCATCCATGCATGCATTATAGTATGAAATCATTGTGTTGGATGAGAATGAGAGAGAGAGGTATTTGGCATGCATAATATTAGACAATTTATATTATCCATGTATGCTCTCATGCGATCAAGATCAACCCCATAACATTGTTGCATTCATCATTTTGTCTTGTTGGTTAACTGGTGTTGGGGTCAAGCATGTTTTGAGGAGAATATTAGGATGGTTTTAGCCATGATTGGGCCTATGGAGTCATTGGTACAACCATATATTTTTATTAACTTATGTAATAGCCCTGTACTTTTGTTACATATCATTTGGCCATGAGGAGTATTGTGTCTTGGTCTCGTTGATGCCACTCTCTTGTTTCAAGGAGGTGGTTGTAGTAGCTAATGTTGGTGTACAAGAATATGGAGAAGGTGATTACAAACCCATTACGTTTTTTGGGGGTTTATGTTCAGCATGGAGAAGAAAGGCGTTTCCCTTTTCATTATTGTTATAACCATCTATGTCATCGCATATGATTTCATCATGATGTTTTAGTGCATTCTTTCATCTGGTTGATGGTTGATGTAGCCTCTTGCCTAAGCCAAGGATTCAAAAGTATAAGTAAATGTTGATGAACATGTTGATGGTGTTGGACCTGCCAACATTTAGGGGATATTCCCTATATGAATTCCCAACTAGACCTCACAACCTTTAGAGTAGGAGCCCCAGTAGTGTTTGGTAATGTTATGCCTTAACTACGAAAATAAAAAGAGTGAAGTACAATAAAATTGGGTGAGAGAAAGTGTGTGACCCTCCTGAAATTTAAGTGCGATACCTGAAGGTTCTAAAACACTAAGGTAAAAGGAAGTGTGCCCCTGGGAAGCCAGTAATAGTACGCAGCTTGAAAGGAACCACGAGCGTAATGACATCACAAGCTTGGACTACCCTCATGACTCTTCAACTTCATTACAGAATGACTCATTACATTACCTCATGAATCTTCATACTCCAATATTAACACTTGGAATTTCACTTACAACATAATTACAAATAATATTACAATTTAACATGTACCAATTTAATAAAAAATATGGTAGAGACAACTTGACAACCTAACATGACGAAACAATGTGATGCTTGAGTTTGGGGAAACTCTTGCTCAACAACTTCAACTTGATACTTCTCAGTCACATATTGGTTCTAAGATCGATACTGTACATTGACATCGTCAAACTGCGTGATGGTGTCTGGATGGAAGTGGACTCTAGCCTCCATAGCATCTAGGTACACTAACATGGAGTCAAAATTAACATCCCTCTCGATAAAGAGAAACATTTTTCTAATATGGACAGGACCACTGATGAAATTATGCATGTTTTGTCTGTTCATCTCCAAATCCTCCTTGATGGAAATTTGTCTCAGTCGCTCCAAGCACTCTTTAATTTCCTTCTTGACCTGGTGTCTACATTTGGATTCATTGAGTGAGGCAACTGATGGGAGCTTATGTGTTTTCACCATGAAATCCAAACTATTGTATAACCGTACATATGAGGCTTGAATACTTCCAATGAAAAAAGTGAGTTGCTTGTTGTTCTGAATCAATATTAAAACTCGCACTTTCTCTGACTCTTCCTGTGGCTTCATTTTCTTTGGAAAGCTAAGAGGTGCCCCTTTGTATCGCATTGTTTATTCCTGCATGATGATAATGGAAGCTTGTACATTCCTTTTGACAAAACCTCTTCTCTACTATTGTAAACCATGCAAGTGAAAAACTGCCTTACATATGGTTATCATGAGCTCCTCATAGACATCTTGCATGGTCACTACAAGGGTCGATACTTCACCAAGTATCATTGCTCTCATTTCCTCCAAGTAGACCCGTGCATAGACTGTGTTTTTTGCTGCTACGCAGAGCCGTTCTATCTCTTGCCAGGAATCCTATAAGTTGTGTGCCAATTTCTTATTCTTGGCCATCAAATACTAAGTGTTTGATCTTGCTGCACCTACAAAGGCCAATTTGGCTTCGACAATGACATTTGGATTCTTGCTGGTGTGCACCATTATTACCCTCTCTAGTGAATGCAAGTGATGCATGATCATCAGGAAAAATGCTTCCTCCATGCTTGTACAATTCTCTTATGAAATTCATCATAAAATAGATTGTACAAGTCCATTACCAGTTCACCATCAAGAGGAGCAACATCCACTTATTTTCTCGGAGCTATCTCTATTGATGGAGGTGATGGAGACTGACATACGACCTATGGTGCACTAAACATCAGGTCAACATCCTCATTCTACAACTCCAATTTCAATTCCATATCTACAACTTCAATTAAGTCTTCAATCCACTGAGAAAGTTCTTGATCTTGCATCTCTTCAACCTGTATTGGAATTGTTTCTTCTGCTATTACACCTTGCCTTTCTTCTTCTTTCTACTTCTGCTTCTCTTCTTCTTCTTTCTACTTCTGCTTCTCTTCTTCTTCTTCTTTTCTCCTCAGTTTTGATTCCAAGGAAATTTTTCTTGAAGTTTAAAAACATTGGCGAATCTCACTAATCCCTAACATGAAAATTATAAAATGTTTATTGATATATTTGTAAAATTATTCAAATTTATAATGATTTTATATATAGTCTCTCTATAATGTTGGCGATTTTTAAGGTAAAATAATTTTATATTCTAAAATTTTGGCGAATCATCTTTTATAAAAATTGGGAATTGGAGAATGTTTTTTTCTGGAAAAATCATGGAAAATTAGCCCACTGGGTGAACATTAGCCGCTA
The DNA here is from genome assembly GCA_031772625.1 of Pinus tabuliformis. Classification (NCBI taxonomy): domain Eukaryota; kingdom Viridiplantae; phylum Streptophyta; class Pinopsida; order Pinales; family Pinaceae; genus Pinus; species Pinus tabuliformis. Next base: position 675,093,604 of record CM062816.1, on the reverse strand, counting down.
AAATTTTCCGTGTTTGATTCTTCCTTTAGTTATTTTTTTTCTTGCTTCAATATAAGTTCTACTTCCTGCAGGCTCTAATTTTCTTTCTACCTCCACTCCGCTCCCTGTATCCTCTGCTTCATCTTTGTTTTTTTTACTAAAGTTTCTTTCCTAAGGATTGGATCCACTTTCATCTTCTAGAATTGTTCTCCCCCTGGAATATCAACAACCTTTCTCTTTTCCTTATATTGTATGGGATTTCTACTTACTGTTGGTGTTGTTTCTAGAGTTATCCTCTAGATTTGCCTCAAGGCTCTTTGCTAAAGGAGCTTCATTAAATTGCTACCATGTTAGTGTTGATCCCTTTTCAATAAACAAATGAGTGTCTGCATACACTGGCAAGTCTATTGATGTTTTCTTAACTTATTCCCTAGAACGACTTTCATTGGTATCTTTTGAAGCAACTCTCCTTGGTGCCATTATAATAATGAATTCTAGAGAGAAGTTCTTCACAAGTGTGGTACCTATTGGAGAAAAAGTAAACACATGTAAAATAAACATTAGCTTCAATGAATCTACCTTCAAAGCATGATTAAGCAACAAATCAGGAACCTAGAGAGAAGTATTGCACAATTTTTGTTGACAAGTGAGACCGGATGACTATGGGAACTACACATTGTGCAATTCAAGTAGCCAAAGATGAAGCCTAAGGGTTGAGACTCCGTAATGCATAGTCCCATTTTGGGTAGAGACTAGGAGAGACTGCGCATTGAGCAATCCCAGTGGCCGAGGTGACAGGAGGACCCATGGAACTGTGCAGTTCGTAGTTGGAGCCAACCTATATTGCGTAATTCATAGTTTCAAAGTCCAATCTTGTGGATTGAGCCTTAGTATTTCACAATGCTCATCTAGGCAAGGCAAGATTTAGCCAACAGAGTGTAAATCTGCCTGGTGGAAGTGTGAAAAATGAGAAGAAGTGGGTGATGATGTGAGCTTGATTGCAGAATAGATTAAGTGTGAGTAAATCAATGTATATCAAGTGCAAAAACTGATCAAACAAAAGAAAAATCAAGTATATGAGGAGAGTCACCGCAACGACGACCATCGGTGCAAAAATAGGAAAACTAATGCGACACTTGTGAAAGGAAAACAAAAACTTCGAAAAATCTTCTAAAAGTTAAAATGATTTGAAACAATAGCAACTATGAAGAGTAATAAGTAAAACAAAACACACAGAAGGGAAATGATAGAAAATGAAAGAAAAAGTGGCAAAATACGACAAAAGTGAAACTCACTCGGAAAAATGACGACGATAGCACTTAAGGTTCCTTGATATCTTTAGGAATGATAGAGCTCCAATATCAAATGTGAAAATGAGCTTTAGAGGCATATATAAAATCTATTTGAGAGAATTGGGGTTTGTGATGTGCATGCCTACAATTAAAGAAAAAGTGACATTTAGCGGAAGTTTCTAAAAATAATGAAAGTGTCCACTTGGGGTACTAAAAATAGATCCCTATTTTTTTAGGGATGCCTTTTGCTCTTTAGATTTTTTCTTTTTCGGGGAAAATTTCCATGCACATTGACGATAAAGACTGTGCAATTCTGGGGAACTTAGCAATTTTCTGGCTTAGTGCACTACGCAGATTGTACAGTTTTTGGGCTTAATCTTGGGATTCCTTCCGTGCCTGTGCATTTTTTGAGCTCAAGTTTTACTGCCAGTCAGAACTACACAATTCCCCTCATCAAGGCTACTTGTCCTCAAGGATTACGTAGTTTCTTGAGGCAAGCCCAAAAATATTTTGAAACCAAGTTGAGAGATCAACTTGTGAGTTAGAAAGATCAACTAGGTGTGAAAACAAGAAAGCACAAGAAAAAATGGAAAATATAAGTTTTAGTCAAAGCATGAATACCTGAATCAATGCAATATTAGCTCCTATGGATAGGAAGGAAGGCTCCAAAAGTAAAGCATAGGAAAAATTTTGGAGGGTGGTTGTAGCTGGTACAACACTGGCGAAACATTGGTAGAAATCCATCTCTCTATATGGATCTTGTCTCATGCAAATCAGGTCCAACTATTTCATAAATAATTTTCAGTTCATTGGTTATGACAACTTCTTCACTTAGCTTGAGTTAAATATATAGTCCCTACCATTCTCTTTATCGACAACAGACATATGAAGGAAATTCATACTAAGTTGTTTCGGTTTGGGATGAGGAGTATATATATGCACAAGTAAAATAGGTTGTTAGAGTCTTAGTTTTCATCTATGGTGTTTTTTTGCTGCCAGTAAGCCTAGACAGTACCCCAGTGGAGCCACTTCAAGAACACAAGAATTGCTCCGCTCCCACCAAGCCTAGATAGTACCTCGATGGATTTTCTTGCTTCACCTATCTACATAGGAATCCTTTCTATTCTTTCACCCTTTATTTCATATTTTTCATTTTTTTTTATTTGTTCAAAGAACTATGCATAGGAACTTATTTATTTCAAGAAGGTGGAGGAGGGGTACCGACTCATTGAGAGTAGAAGAGGTTGTACCTTCAAAGAAGGATATTTATATGCACCGTTGACATAATTTTTAAGGTTTTCCACCCCTCCTTAATCTACTCAACTTGGATGACAAGGGTTAACGGAAAATAGAAGGATGATTAGAGTAGGCAGTACTAGTTAAAAGTGCAAGCATTGTGATTTCACTCTCACTTTATCTGAAAGGAACATATTTTACATAAGAGTATCATCGACTAATAGAAATGCAAGATTCACATAAAGAGAGGGAATATATAGATAACTAAGCATTAATAGCAGTACAACTTCCTCTTAGACTTCACCCTGCTTGTCTGAGCTAAAAAGAAAACAAACAAAGGAAAGAAGCAGATGGAAAGGGAAAGAAAGAAATTCAACAAAGCAAACAAGAAAATAAAACAACTAATCATACAACTAAACTAATAGTGAATATGCTAGACCCACATGAAATGATACTCCTAATGCATCCATCGGCACATTTGTTGGCTTATGTATGCAAGGGAATACATGTCAAGAAAGATGTACAATTATAACAATAAACAAAAAATATAAGGCAGTACAAACCAAAATGTTCAAAGTTTGAAAGAACACACAAAAAATAAAGAAAGAAAGGTGACACAAAATTTTGAACTGGGGAAATGGGAAAACATAAAGAAAGAATAAAATTTTCAGTTTGCAACCATGCTCACCATGTAAAACTCCTCCAACGACTAATTGATAGGATCATCTTATACAGATGGACGGTGCAAAAATCACAAAAAAAAATATTTTCAATGTGTACAATAGACTGATGAGGATCCTAGAAAGATTCAACACCTTTTCGATCAGAAGAGGAACTGACCTCAAGACTACAAGAACTTGACATAACCATCAGCTCAGGGTGAAGTGCCTTAAAATCTCGAGGAAGTTCCAATTCACCAAAATATGGATCATCACAGATCGATGGCTTAAAAAGATCAATAGTGAAAAAATGAAAATCATGACCAAAAGAATCAATGAAAATATCATGACAACCATGATGAGAAGGTTCAAGATTACCAATAGAGGCATCCTCATGATCTGATGAATTGTAAAGAGGGGATGATGGAGAACGAGAAATTTCAGCCTCTATATTTATAGAAAGATAAGATGAGATATTATAAGGTTTAGGCAGAAAATATTTGTTCGCTTTGCATTCAGATTGAAAGTAGTAACATTAAAAAAAATATGATTTTTCAAAAGATTCAATAGGAATGACAGAATTGTGGGAAATATCAAGATAATGCAGAAGAGGTGCAGAATGAAGGAGGTCATCCTTCTTCACAGATTATTGTTTAGATTTAGACTCCCACACATACTCATTGAAAATGATATCGCAGGTTGGTTGTTCAACATCAACTCTATCCAGAACTTGATCATCTTGAACATCAGAAGAGAGATTCAAAACAAGTGAGCATAACACATCACAATTCAGAGGGCTAGTGAGACCAAAGGATGAAGGAGGACTATATAACACTTCATCACAACCATCAGACTCATAGTCCAAACCTCCGCTGAAATTATAAGTATGTGAGGTGGGAAAATATGGTGGTATATCAATGGATTAATTCTCAACTTCTACTGCCTCAACCTCTGAAACTAGATTTGTTTGAGGAGGAGGGGATAGAGGTCCACTTGGAACAACCTCATTCATCGAAGGTTTAGAATCTCTAATACGAAGGTATGTTGGGAGAGGTTCGAAAGATTTAAGCTCATGAAAATTTTATAAAATGTGAACAAGATATAGAAACATGTCTACCAAGAAATACCAATCCACATCATCTTCTAGAAATTCAAAGCATAAATGAATAAAATGACCATGAAAAACTTGAATAGATTCATAAGGTGCTTTTCACAAATTAAAAATTTTCTTCCATGGAGTTTTACGATCATAAAAATAAAGAGCATGATACAACTCTATGAAAAGTTGTTCGAAAGAGTGAATAGATTCATTAGGAAATGTGTTACACAATTCTCATACGTGCCCTTCGAACGTGAGAATGAACAACCTACAACCAACATCTTCATAGTAGATGTTGTGCTTTGTGAAGAAATCAAGAAAATGTATAGTGTGATCAAAAAAGGTTGTTTCACCCTCTCCATTGAATTTCAAATTCGACAAGTCATCAATAATCCTCACCGACACTCTCAAATTTGTTTGTCTAAAAGAAAAACGGGGTTATGATTTGGGGAGAAGTCATTAAATGAGTGCAAAAAAGTCAAAACAGATTTCAAAGGCTCAACTTTCCATCTATCCCTCCTTATAGCGCCAAAAATATTGATGGTGCTAGACCTGCCAACATTCAAGTGATCTCCTATACATGAAGTCCAAACTAGACCACACATAATTTGGAGTGGGAGTCCCAACAATGGGTCGTAATGTTATGCCTTGACTGTGAAAACTTGCAGAGTGAAGTATGGTAACTTTGGGTGAGAGAAAATGTGTGACCCTACAAAAGGTCAAGTACGATGCATGAAGGTTCCAACACACGAAGAGAAAAGGAAGTTCTCCCCTTGGAAGCCTATAATAGTATGCAACTTGAAAGGAACACATGAGCGTAATGACATCACAAGCTAAGATGTAGAATAGTCCACAAGTTAAAGTTATGAATTAATACAAAAACACACATTCAATAAGATTCATACAAATGCAATAAAAATAGTTTATAAGCATAAGTTAAATAACATACATTGCAAACACAATAAGAATAGTCCTACTATATTCACAATATATGCATGAAAGAATGTTGTCTCTGATTTTATTATAAGTGAAAGTTCCACTCATGCATACACCATTAACGAGCCACTAGCCCCAATAGTGGAACATTAAAGTCAAGAAGACATACTCCTCCAAAGACGTGTACTCGTTCTACGCTATGTAGAAGCCAAGGCTCTTTGCAATATTCCCAACCTCCTTCTAAGCTTAATCCTAACCAAAATATTGGCTCCCAAAACCACTTTACATGAATTATGAGGTTCTATTTATAACAAGAGGGGGCGACTCTTCAACTCCCCTTTGTGACCTTTGGACTACCCTCATGACTCTTCAACTTCTTTATAGAATAACTCATTACATTACATCATGACTATTCATATTCCAATATTTGCACTTGGAATTTCACTTACAACATAATTAAAAATAATATTACAATTTACACTTGAACCCATGCAAGAAAAAATAGGGTAGAGAGAACTTTATAGCCTAACATGAAAAAACATTGTGATGCTTGAGTTTGGGGAAACTCTAGCTTAACAACTTCCACTTGATGCTTCTCAGTCACATGTTGGTGCCGATCTTGGTACTATGCGATGATATCCCCAAACTGGATGATGGTGTTTGGTTGGAAGTGGACTCTATCCTCAATAAAATCTGGGTACACTGACTTGGAGCCGATTTTAACATTCCTCTCGAGCAAGCGAAACATTGTTCTAATATAGACACGACCACCAATGTAATTCTACATGTTCTGTCATTTCATCTCCAATTACTCCTTGGTGGCAATTTGTCTCAACTACTCCAAGTACTCTTTAATCTCCTGCCTGACCTGGTGTCTACGTTTGGCTTCGGTGAGTGATCCAATTGATGGGATATTGTGTGTTTTCACCATGAAATCCAAACTATTATATAACCATACATATGAGGCCTGAATACTTTTGATGAATGAGGCGAGATGCTTATTATTCTGAAACAATATTTGAACTCCCTCGTTCTCCAACTCTGCCTATGGATTCATTTTATTTAGTAAGTTAAGCGGTGCCCCTTTGTATCACATTGTCTATTCCTGCACGATGGAAATGGAAACCTGTACAATCCTTTTGAAAAAGTCCCTGCCCTGCTGTTGCAAACCATGCATGTGAACAATTACCTTATGTATGGTTATGAGTTCCTCATATAGGTCCCACATGGTCTCTCCAAGTGTCGATACTTCACCAAGTATCACTACTCTAATTTCCTAAAACTAGACCTATGAAGAGATTGCATTCTAGGCTACTACATGGAGATGTTCTATCTATTGCTAGGAAAGCTCTAAGTTCTGTTCCAATTTCTTATTCTTGGTCGTCAAAGACTGAGTGTTTAATCTTGCTGCACCTCCAGTGGCCAAGTTGGCTTTGACAATGACATTTGGATTTTTGTTGGTGTCCACCATTATCACCCTCTCTCTAGTGAATGTAGGTGATGCATGATCATTCAGAAAAATGCTTTCTCAGTGCTTGTATAGTTCTCTTCTCAAATTCATTGTAAGGAAGAGTGTACAATTCCATTATCATATCATCATCAAGAGGAAAAACATCCCCTTCTTCGCTGGAGCAAAATTTGGTACTAGAGGTGATGGAGACTGAATGGTGAACTGTGATGCACTCAATATCAAGTCAACATCATCATTATGAGGCTCCAATTTCAACTCCATATCTACAACTTCAATTAATTCTTCTTTTGCTGAGAAAGCTCATGATCAGACATCTATTCACCCTCCTCCTCTGCTACTAGTTCGTTATGTTATTTCTCTTCAACCTCTATTAACGTTGTTTCTTATTCTATGATAGCTTGCCTTTCTTCTTCTGCTTCTCTTCTTGTTTTTTCCTCCTCTGTGCTCATTCTTTTTTGAGTTCTTGTTATCCTTTCTTCAATCTAAGTTTTGCAAGTTCCTTCAAGCTCTGATTTTCTTTCTTCCTCCATTGTACTCTTTGTATCCTTTGCTTCCTCTTCGCTTATACTGCTAAAGCTTCCTTCATAAGTAGTGGATCCTCTTTCATCTTGCGAATTTGTTCTCCCCCTGGACTATCAATAACCTTTCTCTTTCCATTATCCTATATGAGATTTATTCTTTCTGGTGGTGTTGCTCCCAAAGTTGTCCTCTAGATCTAACTCAAGGATATTTGTCGAAAGAGATTCATTAGCTTTCTTCCATGTTAGTGTTGATCCCTTATCAATAAACAACTGAGTGTTTTCATACACTGGCAAGTCTATTGATGTTTTCTCAACTTCTTCCCCAATACTGCTTTCAGTGGTCTCTTTTAAAGCAATTCCCCTTGGTGCCATGGAAAAAATTCCTGTTGGAGAGAATTTCTTCACAAGTTTGGTACATGTGGGACAAAACAGACACTCATTACAACCAAACATTAGCTTCAACAAATTTACGTTCAAATCACGATCAAGCAGCAAATTGGGAAACTAGAGAGATGGATTGCACAATTTTTATTAACAAGAGAGACTAGATGACTATGGGAACTATGCACTCTGTAGTCCCAGCAGCTAAGGATGAAGCCTGAGGCTTGAGGCTACGTAGTCCCAGCCTGGGAATAGACTGGGAGAGACTGGGAATTCTGCAGTCTCAATGGCCAAGGTGACAAGCTGACCCCTGGAACTACAGAGTGCATAGTTGGATATATCCTATACTACACACTGTATTCCATAGGCCAAGGTTGTGGCTTGAGCCTTAGGATTGCATAGTGCCCAACTGGGAAAGGAAAGATTTAGCCAAGGATAATGCAAATCTTCCCAGTGGAAGTGTGAAAAATGAGAAAAAGTGAGTGATGATGTGAGCTTGAGTGCATAATTGACTAAGTGTGAGAAAATAAATGTATATCAAGAACAAAAACTGATCAAATGGAAGGAAAATCAAGTATGTGAGGAGAGTCGCCGCAATGACGACCATTGGTGAAAAAATAGGAAAACTGATTCAACACTTGTGAAAGGAAAAAAACACTTAGAACAACACTTCTACAAGTTAAAATAATTTCAAACGCTAACAACTATGAAGACAAATAAGTAAAACAACACTAACAAAAGAGAAACAAAAAAAGTGATAGAAAAAGTGTCAAAAGACAACAAAATCAAAACTCACCCAAAAAAGTGATAATGATTCAACTGAAGGTTCCTTGATATCTTCGAGAATGATAGAGTTCCAATATCGAATGTGAAAATTATCTCTAGAGGCATCAATTAAATATATTTGAGCGAATTAGGGTTTATGACATGCATGTCTAGAATCAAGGAAAAATTGACACTTGGTGAAAGTTTCTAAAAATAATGAGTTGCTCCGTCAGAATAGTAAAAATAAATTCCTATTTATTTAGGGATGTTTATTTCTTTTTATACTTTTTTTCTTTCTAAGGGAAACTTTCCACGCACACTGTTAGGAAATATTGCATGATTCTAGGGAACTTGCCAGCTTTTCAGCTCCATGCATTGCACAGTTTTTGAGATCAATGTTGGGCTACCTTCCATGAATATGTAGTTTCTGAGCTCAAGGCTAACTTTCAATCAGAATTGTGCACATCCCATCATCAAGGTTGCTTTCCCTCAAGGATTAGTTTCTGGAGGCAAGCACATACCTACTGTGAAACCAAGTCATGAGATCTGCTTATGAGCTTGAAAGATCAACTAGGTGTTAAAACAAGTAAGCACAAGCACAAATTGAAAATATAAGTCTTAGTCAAAGCAAGAATACCCGAATCACTGCAAGATTAGCTCCTATGGTTTTGAAGGAAGGCTTCAAAATCAAATCATATGCAAAATTTGGAGGGTGGTTGTAGTCGCTACAACACTAGTAACACACTAGTAGAACTCCAACTCTCTATATGGAGCTTGCCTCATGCAAAACAAGTCTAACTCTTATAGAAGTATTTTTTAGTTCATTGATTATCAAAACTTACTCACTTAGCTTGAGTTAAAGATATTGTCCCTACCATTCTCTTTATCGGTATCACACATACCAAGCCAAGTCAGACTGGGTAGTTTCAATTGGGGATGAGGAGTATATAAATGCACGAGTAAAATAGATTGTTAGAATATTAGTTTTCATATTTGGTGTTTCTGCACCACCAGTAGGCCTGGACAGTACCCTGAGAGAGTCACTTCAGGAACATAAGAATTTCCCCATTGCGAGAGAACCTGGATAGTACCCCAACGAAGTTTTTTTCTTCACCTGTCTGTACATAAATCCTTTCTCTTATTTCACCCTTTATTTATTTTATTTCATTTTATATTTATTTTTGTTTGTTCAAAGAACTGTGCATAGGAACTTATTTATTTCATGGGGTGGAAGGCGGATCCTGACTTATTGAGAGCAGAAGAGGTTGTCCCTACAGAGAAGGATATTTATATACACCTATGACATAATTGTTAAGGTTTTCCTCCCCTCATTACTCTAATCGACTTATCTGACAAGGATTAACTAAAAAAGGAATACCGATTAGACTAGTCGACACTAGTTAAAAGTGCAGGCATCATGATTTCACTGACTTTCTCTGAAAGGAATGTATTTTTCAGCATAGTATCATCAACCAAAAGAAATGTAAGATGACATAAAGAGAGGGAATAGACAGATAACCAAGCATTGATAGCGGTAAAATTTCCTCTTGGACTTCACCCTTCTTGTCTGAGAAGCCAAACACAGTCTGATGTAGAAGCTACCTTATGACTGAAAATAAAACAAACAAAAGGAAAGAAGTGGAGTTGAAAGTGAAAGAAAGTGATTCAAAGAAACAAACAAGAAAATAAAACAACTACTCATACTCCTAACCCAACATTGAATAGGCTAAATTCACGTGAAATGATACTTCTAATGTAGCCACTAGCACATTGGATGGCCTATGTACGTGAGGGAATACATGTCAAGAAAGATGTACAAGTATAACAATAAACAAAAAATATAAGGCAGTACAAACCAAAATGTTAAAAGTTTGAAAGAACACGAAGAAAATAAAGAAATAAAGTTGCATGGGAGACATTTTGCAGGTGCATGGTGGTGTGTAGACACACTGCAACCTAAATATATTTATGCACAGACTTTAAAACTGTGGAAATAAACGAACATAAACAAAGAAGAAAATTTTCTCTTTTCAACTGTGGTCACCATGTAAGACTCCTCCAATGACTGAGCAATACGATCGTGTGATATAGATGGAGGATGCGAAAATTGTAAAACATATTGATTTTTAATGTGTACCATAGAGTGATGAGTAGCCTGTAAAGATTCAACACCTTTCTGAACAGAAGTGGAATTGATCTCAAGACTATTATAGCCTCGACAGCTTGGGGATGCTCCAATTCACCAGAAGATGGATAGTCAAAGATAGGAAGGTTGGAAATATCAACAGTGGAAAAATAAAAATCGTGATCAATTGAATCAATGAAAATATCACAACAACCATGATCATAAAGTTCAAGATTACAACCAGAGGAATCCTCACGATTTGATAAATCGTAAAGCGGGGGTGGCGGAGAACGAGAAATTTCACCCTCTATATTTCTAAAAATATAAGATGACAGGTTAGAAGGATCAAGCATAAAATATTTCTCCTCTCCACATTCATATGAAAAACTGGCATTCCAAATGTTTTGAGAATGATTAAAAGTGGTAACATGACATAAATTGATTTTTCACAATATTTGTTGGGTCTAAATGCGGATGCAAATTAGAGTTTCATTTATTGTCAACTCAGGTAAGTAAAACTTCAAGGATCATCCAATATATCGACTCAGAAACAAACTAAACTAAGCTAGGTGAAGAAATGACAAATCTTCCTTACAAGAGGTTTTTTTTCATTGGGATCTCCATCATCTATTTAGTCATTTAACAAAATGAAATCTAAAAATTAAAAGACATTGTGACAAGTGTAAGAAATATTAAATCTCCCATACAGGAGAATGTTCATTAATGTTTCTAATCAACTATTTAAACTAATAAAATTGAATCTCTTAAACATAATTCTGATTGATTGCATGAAATATTAAAGCTCTCCTACAAGAGACTATTCGTTTATATCTCAAGCATATAAACCATAAACTTAAACTAATGAAATCAAACATTAAATAACAAATCATATTCATTGAAGGAAACATTAATACTTTATTACGAAAGATCATTCATTAATATTTCAAACATATGAACCTAATAATTTAATTTAATGAAATTCACAAACAAACATAAAATAAAAGCTTACCAAAACAAAAGTGTACTTGCTAGGAAATGGGGATCCTTCCAAGGATTCACAAGCACACCAAAAGAGAAGTCAAATGTAGAGGATCAAAGAAGCTCCATTTTATTCATCATAATTTTCAAAGTCCATTGGTTATAAGCTCATATGATCCAAACCAAAACTATTCTAAATTCTATCTAGATTAACATTACTATGTTACAATGAAGGACTAGGTTCTAAGATTGTAAAAATTAAGATTACAAATGAAGGAGATAACACTCCTATTTATAAAAAGCTATGATAGCAAACTCATACATGTAGGTCCACTATTCCCTCCTTTAATCCATATATTTCTCAACCAATGGTGACACATAACCCTATCCTTCATGATCTCCTCCATGAGGTCCATGATCTTCTCCATGAGGTCAATGATCTCCTCAAATTCGAATTTTAACATAGAGTGCCACATAAAGATGCCTTAGAAGCTTCCTTTGTACCTACATATGTCAAATTTCTCATTCTAATTGTTAGGTATAAGTATAAGGGTATTATTTTCTAAAGTTTAACCATAAATTCACTTAAAAATACTAAGAATTAATAATGTTTTGGAAAACACAAGGGTAACCCATATAATGATGAAAGTGAAGCTTGATGTGATGACATGGTGGTGAAATAGAGGTGAGAAAATGTGTGAATGGAGTGAAAGTGGATGTATTTTAAGGTGAAAGTGGATGTATTTCAAGGATAATTGTTAGGCCCAACATACCCCCAAACTGAAGGTATTGCATTTCCTCATGTAATCTATTACATCACTTTTGATACTTGAGGTTTTTGGCTTAAGCTTTGCATGATATCATTTACTAATGTTTACAAAGTGTGTTTGTTGAATTGCAACTTGGTTGGTTCTTGTGTTTCAACCATATTTTGTTTGTTGCATTCAATGTATGATCTTTGCATAATGATAATGTGATTTTTATTGCAAAGTATTTTTGTTGGAATGCATCATGGTTGGTTCTTGTGTGACAACCATGATTGTGTTGGCATCCAATTAACTTTTAAGTACTTTTTACAAAGCCATTTATGTGCTCATGACGATGTAATAGTAAATATATTTGGAAAGTATGTGGGTTTTAGAATGTGATATATGAATATGGAAAAATATGAATGTGACAAAGTATGAATGTAAATATATCCTCCCCCCAAACTGATGGTTTTGGTAGTTGTGTGAAATGAGAAATGGAAGTGTTTTTTCTCCAAAATTTATCATTCTAGTTTTTTTCAAGGAATTAAATGGTTAAAAGTTAGAAAATATCATACCTCAACTTACCCTTTGAAAAATGGATGAGAGTTGTGCATGTGTGGCTAAAAAATTCTGATCATAATCATCTTCTTTTGGCTGTGAAAATGGTGGATGAAGTCGAAAAAGTGAATCTTTTATTGTTGCTACATCTGTTACTGGATCTTCTGTTGAATGTTCAGAATTTGTTGCTAAATGCAGCTGGAAATGTATAAGGCTTGGAAGGTATACAAAATTCAGAATCTACACTTCCCCAGCCTTATTTATTGACTTGTCCCCAAGTCATTTACATCAAAAAATGAAAAGTAATGAAAGTAAATTTCCTTCCTTTGCTAAAAAATGAAAGTAGATGTCTTCAAGTCTTCCAAACTCGTTGGCACAATTCTTGTCATGTGAATAAATGTTTTAGTGTCGAACATAACAAGAAATTGTTAACTTAGTGGCCATTAATGGATGCCACTAGTCAACACGAGAGTTCCCATCTTTGATTTGGATGAGAGTGAAGGTGCCCCTAACACATCTTTCTAAGCATGAATGAATTTGTTGTTGTCGAATACTTAGAAGATCCGACGAACAAGGGACATTGATGTATTCCCATTGCTAATCAGGATGATAGCTTGCCCTTAAGGGATGCAAGCTTCAAGGTGTTTTTAGAAATATATTTAGACTCAAGGACTATGGACTCATGGATTTACATAGAAGCTAGATTGTATTTGCAAATTTGTAAATGGAAAAGGAAACTCAAAACGGAAATGGAAAGTGGCACAAAAAGCTTGTAAGTGAGATACTTGGTTTTATTTATGGGTTAGGAATGTATAATGACGTGTATGTGAAAAGAAAAATGGATAATGACTCTTGCTGGGAAAAAGTGAATTATGGCATGCTTTGACAAGTGGTGGGATTTATAATTTTTCAAATGAGGTCGAAAAATCTCAAGAATAACAAATAATGTTTTTGGGATTTGTGCTGAAATAGCTGAGGTTGACCAACGTTGACCAACCACCTATAGACGTCGAATTCAAGTGTGGATAGGTATTTCATCATCCTTGTACATTTAGGAACAAGCCCCAAGTCTTCAAATTTGCTAATCTGTCATGAAACATATCAAGCCATTAAACCCTTACAGGAAGTTACAAGAACTTGTCATTTTCTGGAAATTTCATTCTTATGATCGTGTTCTTGTTCTTTAGAATTTCTCATGAAATTAGTCTTTTGAAGACCAATTTTCGTCACAATTTAATCTCCTTAATGATCAGTTTATGATCTGAAACTTGCTAAAAAAAATACTTGGCATAAAGAACATAAGTTTGTTCAAGAAGATATGGTCATTCCCTTCCTGATTCTTACCCAAAATTTGTATGCCAAAATGAAACAGATTAAGGAATATCAAAAGCATAATTTTAGTCCAGTTGATGATGTTAGTAACAATCTATTTTTAATAAAAATAACCATGAAAAATAAATCAACTCTCTGTTTGTGTCTGACGACTAATGGAATGTGCATGTAAAATCTTGGCATTACAGATTTGTTGTGTCTTGCAGATTACGTTACATAAAAGCATACAACATGAAGAAGTTATAATTTTATTACCAAAACAAGATAATCCTCCAAATGTTCGATAAATCAATCTTCCAAATTCGCTTCCAAATTCTACCAATGTGTTGTGCCAAGAGCTCTTGATGTCAGAACAAGACTTGCTAAGGCACATATCCCTTAAGACATATAACTACCCACTTTGCTGCCAGAATACTGCCCTGTACTGCAACATCAATTAAATCCAAACCAGGAATATAACCGCATGATCTACTCTAGCTGACAGAACTATGCTTGACTAGGAACCAACAAGAAACATAAGAAATATGGAGACCTGAAGAATACAACCCATAATCATCAATTTTCCTATGAAGGGTAGGTTCATATGCTACCAAACGTTGAGTTGATTGGTGCCATTGTTAATCCTCACTAAATTTACTTTTCGCTGATTGGATTTTACTATTATTAGTGTCAGGTTGCAACAATACTATATTTATGTGCACATGGGGGATAGCCATCGAAACAGGTGGACAAAAATAATAGTGCAAAAGAAACGTGATAATACCAATATACATTGAGCACAGTAAAATTGAAATGCTAATCGAGCTCCTCAAATGGTGATTGTCCTGCAAAATGTTATGGTAAAAATATTGGGTTGAGATCCCTCATTATTCTTGGCAAAATATTAAAAACGCAGATCACTTACATTGGCAGAAATTTTCTAGAACAGTCTTCTGGGCGGCAGATTACAAAATTGTTCTGCAAAATATGGCAAGATTGTTAGATTTTGAATACATCCAATAGCTGTCAAAGGACAAGAATTTTCGGACTTCTTCACTACACATCTGGTGCCTGATGGCTCTCCTATGACTGAGCTTTCTTATGCATGCACTAGGCCGTCTGGTCGTTGAGTGGCATGTTTGACCCACTGTGCATTTTTTACGATTTCCAAGCGTGCTGAGAAAATGATCCATTCCATTCAAAACTATTCGAAACTAATTCAACAATATAAATATGTTAATAATTTTGGGCCTTCGCTTGTTTACATAAGATTAGGGATCTGAAATATGGGCTTGGTGAATCAACTCATTAACAAGCAAGAGAGTCGGGGAAACGAGGTGGAAAGGAACACTAAAGTGTAGTCGATCGGACTCGAGTATTTGATTATGTTGGTGTGTCTGTAAAAATGCGAGGTGAGGTTTTGTATTCAATTAATTGAATTGTCGGTCTTCACTGCGTTGTTTCCTTGAAATATCTTTTACATTTCAATAAAAATGAAGTCTTTCGACGAGTGTTGATTTAAATGGCCACCGATTCATTTTTCGCAATAAAATTTTCATTTATACAGATTGTGGACTGAGTTTTGGATTTTCAGAAGGCATCCGGATTTGAATGTGGACTTAATAATTAGGTATTCGGCTAGGTAATATTTAAGCTCAGCATTGAGCATTTAGGAAAGAAGCACTACCGCTTTTGCTTTGACTCACTAACTTAGATCACAGTGACTCATATCGGTAATTAGAGACGAAATAAGAAGAGAACACAATGGATTAAACCTTGGCTCTCTCACTTACTTATATCCTTGGCTTAGCCCTAGTTACCGAAATGAGAAAGTGAAATATGTTCAAGATGAGTTAGCTAGGTAACCATTAAGGCTAATAGCTATCGATACCTTCTCTAATTAATAGCTTCACAAAATCTGCATGCACTCATCAAATTTCTCAAATTGTGTCACAAAATTTGCATGCTCAAATCACTCAAATTGTGGTTGTAGGTTAGATGTATTCATGTCACTATTTTAGACGTTATAAGTGTAAGAGTGATTGTGCAGCATTATGGTATATGCTAGCAAAGAGATAGTAGTCGGGTATCGAGGAAAGAATGATGTGAAAGAGTCAAGCTTGAATAGGTTGGGATGATTACAAGCTTGAAGGTGCTGAGTTCATCGAATGGAGCAAATGGTTTGCCAAAATCGATCCTCACGAAGGATTGATTCCTCCTATTAGCTCATCGAATCGATCCAGTTCCAACACGCATAGTTTCTCCTCTGTCTTGCTCCTGTAAGGGAGCAACATTAATATATAGAACTTGAATGATTATTAAAAAGAATACAAATCAAAATCAAAGCCTGGATCTATAGATCACAGATTGTATCTCCCCGACTCTCTCAGTGGTCTTTCAGTGCTATTTTCTCAGGCCAGCTTCAGCCGGTATTGCATTGATCTAAAGGGGATTCGAAACCCTGATCGCTTTTTCTTACTTATAAGCTTGAATATTATAGGCAGAAACCCTTGATTTGAAGTTGCTTTTGATTTTAAAACACTTTTATCGAGTCCCTATTTTTGTTTTAAATTTTCCCTGCCTTTAGCTACGACTTGGATGATCTTCGTTGGTTGTGTTCGACATGGTTGGAACTGCAAAGATGGTTCCATGTCTGGTCACAAATGAAGGTTCAATTTTCCATGGACATGATTAAATCATTGGGGTTAGAGCAAGTGCGTGATTTTGATGGAAGAGCTCCTTCTGTCTCAGCACTTTTGTCAAAGGAGAGTGTTTGTGTTTATTATTTTTCCCTGTGAGGTTATTGTGCATTGCCTCTTGAGTTTAAATAAAGTAATTGAAACAATAAATTCATGGTGTGAGACCTCTTAGCCATATATTGTAATGGCAATCTACGAGGTAGTCATATTGCTGCTTTTGTTGAACTGCATCCAATAATGGTGGACTAGAGTACTAGAAGGGCGGGTTATCTATGTAAATAGCTAGGTTAAATGATGATAGGTTTTTCCTACACCAGAACCCTTTTGAGAGAGTTTTAACAAGACTGATTTCAATAACGACGGGGCCAACCGTATTTAGATATGGAATTGTTTATATGCAGATTTGGCTTGTTTGAAGAAATGGTCCCAGCACATATTCATAGAAGTTTTAACAAAAATATCAAATCACGAAACTACAAATTTAATTTTTAAATTTGAAATTGAAAATAAAGAATTTCTTAAAAAATGATTTTGATTTCTTATAATGCTTGTAGTTTTAATGTTTTGTGCAAATTCCTAGTGAAAGATTTTTAATTAATTTTGAAAATAAATCAAGAGATTTTCTGATCTTCCTAATCGCTCGAAGCGCAGGAAGAGAGCATACTAATCTATTGATTTTTTTTATTTTTTTATTTTTTATTTTTTTTTTTTTTAATTTTTCCAGGTTAGCGTGGATGAAGTGGCTCTTACCTAAATTTATTCATGAGAAATGTGGATGATTTTTTTATTATATTTATTTTTTGAAAACAAGACTAAAGGAAAACTCTATGAGATCTCATTTTTTTTTTAATCTATTCTACCTTTAACTTGAAAGTTTTTTTTTATTTCCTAGGTAAAAGAATGCTTCCAGTGAAGCCATCTACACACTAAAAATTAAAAAATGCTCACATCTAGATTTAAAGTTTTTACCTGATTATTTGCAATCATCTCAGTAACATGTCTTATTCTTGGAGTTGGTGCAAGGTTCTTTTGAAACCAATCTTCAATATTGTTCTTGCTCTCCAAGAAGTACCTGTTCAACATTTTCAATTTTCTCATCCATAGATGGATTAATAAGAAATGGGGAGTTTAAAAACTGAATTTGAAACTATCTAGGTACAAAAAAATAAAAAATCTCAAACTTGAACTCCTTTATGAAGATCCTGATGTCACTAGGTTTCATAAGTTAGTTCATAAAAAGAAATTGCAATAAAAATAACTTCCTAAGTCTATCTCCAAATCATCCTCCTTGACAACGACACCAAAATGTTGGGTCTAAAATGCGGATGCAAATTCGAGTTTCATTTACTGTCAACCTAGGTTAGTAAAACTTCGAGGATCATCCAATATATGGACTCAGAGACAAACTAAACTAAGCTAGGTGAATAAATGCCAAAGCTCCCTTACAGGAGGTTTTCTTTCATTGGGATCTCCATCATCTATTTAGTCATTTAACAAAATAAAATCTAAAAATTAAAAGACATTGTGACAAGTGTAAGAAAGATTAAAGCTCCCTTACAGGAGCCTGCTCATTAATATTTCTAATCAACTTTTTAAACTAATTAAATTGAAGCTCTTAGACATAATTCTGATTGATTGCATGAAATATTAAAGCTCTCTTACAAGAGACTATTCGTTTCTATCTCAAGCATATAAATCAGAAACTTAAACTAATGAAATCAAACATTAAATAACAAATCATATTCATTCAAGGAAACATTAATACTTTATTACGAAAGGTCATTCATTAATATTTCAAACATATGAACCTAATAATTTAATCTAATGAAATTCACAAACAAACATAAAATAAAATCTTACCAAAACAAAAGTGCACTTTCTAGGCAATGGGGGTCCTTCCAAGGATTCACAAGCACACCAAAAGAGAAGTCAAATGTAGAGGATCAAAGAAGCTCCATTTTATTCATCATAATTTTCAAATTACAATGGCTATAAGCTCATATGATCCAAACCAAAACTATTCTAAATTCTATCTAGATTAACATTACTACATTACAATGAAGGACTAGGTTCTAAGATTGTAAAAATTAAGATTACAAATGAAGGAGATAACACTCCTACTTATACAAAAGCTATGATAACAAACTCATAAATGTAGATCCACTATTCCCTCCTTTGATCCACATATTTCTTAACCAATGGTGACACATAACCCTATCCTCCATGATCTCCTCCATGAGGTCCATGATATTCTCCATGAGGTCCATGATCTCCCCAAATTCGAATTTTAACATAGAGTGCCACACAAATATGCCTTGGAAGCTTCCTTTGTACATACACATGTCAAATTTCTCATTCCAATTGTTAGGTATAAGTATAAGGGTATTATTTTCTAAAGTTTAACCACAACTTCACTTAAAAATACTAAGAATTAATAATGTTTTGGAAAACACAAGGGACACCCATATAATGATGAAAGTGAAGCTTGATGTGATGACATGATGGTGAAATAGAGGTGAAAAAATGTGTGAATGGAGTGAAAGTGGATGTATTTTAAGGTGAAAGTGGATGTATTTTAAGGATAATTGTTAGGCCCAACATACCCCCAAACTGAAGGTATTGCATGTCCTCATGCAATCTATTACATTATTTTTGATACTTGAGATTTTTGGCTTAAGCTTTGCATGATATGATTTACTAATGTTTGCAAAGTGTGTTTGTTGAATTGCAACTAGGTTGGTTCTTGTGTTTGAATCATATTTTTTTTGTTGCATTCAATGTATGATCTTTGCATAATGATAATGTGATTTTTATTGCAAAGTATTTTTGTTGGAATCCATCATGGTTGGTTCTTGTCTGATAACCATGATTGTGTTGGCATTCGGTTAACTTTTAAGTACTTTTTACAAATCCATTTATATGCTCACAATGATGTAATAGTAAATATATTTGGAAAGTATGTGGGTTTTAGAATGAGATATATGAATATGGAAAAATATGAATGTGAAAAAGTATGAATGTAAATATATCCTCCGCCCAAACTAATGGTTTTGGTAGTTGTGTGAAATGAGAAATGGAAGTGCTTTTTTTCCAAAAATTATCATTCTAGTTTTTTTTCAAGGAATTAAATGGTTAAAAGTTAGAAAATATCATACCTCAACTTACCCTTTCAAAAATGGATGATAGCTACGCATGTGTGGCTACAAAATTCTAATCATATTCGTCTTCTTTTGGCTGTGAAAATTGTGGATGAAGTGGAAAAAGTGAATCTTTTATTGTTGTTGCATCTACTACTGGATCTTCTGTTGAATGTTTAGAATCTGTTGCTGAATGCGGCTGGAAATGTATAAGGCTTGGAAGGTATACAAAATTCAAAATTTACACTTCCCCGCAGCGTTATTTATTGACTTGTCCTCAAGTCATTTACATCAAAACCTGAAAAGTAATGAAAGTAAATCTACTTCTTCTACTACAAAATGAAAGTAAATGTCTTCAAGTCTTCCACACTCATTGGCACAATTCCTGTCATGTGAATAAATGTTTCGGTGTCGAACATAACAAGAAATTGTTAACCTAATGGCCATTAATGGATCCCACTAGTCAACACTAGAGATCCCATCTTTGATTTGGATGAGAGTGAAGGTGTCCCTAACACATATTTCTAAGAATGAACGAATTTTTTGTTGTTGAATACTTAGAAGATCCGACGAACAAGGGACATTGATGTATTCCCATTGTTAATCAGGGTGATAGCTTGCCCTTAAGGCCTGCAAGCTTCGAGCTGTTTTTAGAAAGATATGTATACTCAAGGACTATGGACTCAATGATTTACATAGAAGCATGATTTTATTTGCAAACTTGTAAATGGAAATGGAAATGGAAAAGGAAACTGACAACAGAAATGGAAAGCAACGCAAAAATCCTTTAACTAGGCTACTTGGTTTTATTTGTGGGTTAGGATTGTATAATGATGTGTATGTGAAAAAAAATTGAATAATGACTCTTTCTAGGAAATAGTGAATTATGGCATGCTTTGACAAGTGGTGGGATTTACAAATTTTCAAAAGAGGTTCAAAAATCTCAAGAATAAAAAATAATATTTCTGGGATTTGTGCTGAAATAGCTGAGGTTGGCCAGCATTGACCAGCCACCTGTAGACGTCGAATTCAAGTGTGGAAATGTATTTCATCATCCTTGTACATTTAGGAACAACCCCCAAGTCTTCAAATTTTCTAATATGTCATGCAACACATCAAACCATTAAACCCTTACAGGAAGTTACAAGAACTTGTAATTTTCTAGAAATTTCGTTCTTATGATCATGGTCTTGTTCTTTAGAATTTCTCATGAAATTAGTCTCTTGAAGACCAATTTTCATCACAATTTAATCTCCTTAATGATCAGTTGATCATCTGAAACCTGCTAAAAAAAATACTTGGCATAAAGAACATAAGTTTGTTCAAGAAGAGATGGCCATTCCCTTCCTGATTGTTATGCAAAAATTTTCTGCCAAAATGAAACAGATTAGGAATATCAAAATCATTATTTTAGTCTAGTTCATGATGTTAATAACAATCTATTTTTAATAAAAATAACCATGAAAAATAAATCAACTCCCTATTTGTGTCTGATGACTCATGGAATGTGCATGTAAAAGCTTTGCATTATAGATTTGTTGTGTCCTGCAGATTAGTACGTTAAATAAAAGCATATAACATGAAGAAGTTATAATTGTATTGCCAAAACAAGATAATCCTCCAAATGTTCGATAAATCATTCTTCCAAATTTGCTTCCAAATTTTGCCAATGTGCTGTGCCGACAGCTCTTGATGTCAAAACAAGACCTACTAAGGCACAGATCCCTCAAGACATATAACTACCCACTTTGCTACTAGAATACTGCCCTATGCTACAACATCAATGAAACCCAAACCAAAGATATGACCACAGGATCTACTCTAGCTGACGAAACTGCGCTTGACTAGGAACCAACAAGAAACATGGAGGCCTAAAGAATACAAGCCATAATCATCAATTTTACTATGAAAGGTATGTTCGTATGCTATCAAACGTTGAGTTGACTAGTGCCATGGTCAATCTTCAGTAAATTTACTTTTGGCTGGTTGGATTTGATTATTATCAGTGTCAAATTGCAACAATACTATATTTCTATGCACATGGGGGATAACTATCGAAATAGGTGGACAAAAATAATAGTGCAGAAGGAACGTGATAATACCAATATCTGTTGAGCATAGTCAAACTAAAATGCTGATCGAGCTCCTCAAATGGTGATTGTCCTGCAAATCGTTATGGCAAAAAGCTTGGGTTGAGATCCCTCATTATTCTGGGCAAAATATTAAAACGCAGATCACTTACCTTGGAAATTTTTTTCCAGAATAGTCTTTTGGGTGGCAGATTACAAAACTGTTCTGCAAAATATGGCATGATTGTTAGATTTTGAATACATCCAATCGCTATCAAAAGACAGACATTTTCAGACTTCCTCACTGCACATCTAGTGCCTGATGACTCTCGTGTGACTGAGCTTTCTTATGCATGCGCTGTGTCGTCTGGTCGTCGAGTCGCATGTTTGACCCATTGTGCATTTTATACGATTTCTAGGCATGCTGAGAAAATGATTATTCCATTCAAAACTATTTGAAACTAATTCAGCAATATAAATATGGCAATAATTTTGGGCCTTCGCTTGTTTACATACGATTAGGGATATGAAATATGGGCTTGGTGAATCAACTCATTAACAAGCAAGAGAGTTGGGGAAACGAGGTGGAAAGGAACAATAAAGTGTAGTTGATCTGAGTATTTGATTATGTTGGCATGTCTATAAAAATGCGAGGTGAGGTTTTGTATTCAATTAATTAAATTGTTGGTCTTCACTGTGTTGTTGCCCCGAAATATCTTTCACATTTCAAGAAAACTGAGGTATTTTGACGAGTGTTGATTTAAATGGCCACCAATTCATTTTTCACAATAAAATTGTTTGAGAAGGCAACCGGATTCGAATGTGGACTTTAATAATTAGGTATCTGGCTAGGTAAGGTTTAAGCTCAGCATTGACCATTTAAGAAAGAAGTGCTATCGCTTTTACTTTGACTCACTAACTCAGCTCGTAGTGACTCATATTGGTAATTAGAGACCAAATAAGGAGAGAACACAATGCCTTAAGCCTTGGCTCTCTCACTTATATCCTTGGGATAGCCCTAGTTACTGAAATGAGAAAGTGAAACACGTTCAAGATGAGTTAGCCAGGTCACCATTAAGGCTAATAGTGATTGATATCTTCTCTAATTAATAGCTTCACGAAATTTGCATGCAATAATCAAATCGCTCAAATCGTGTCACAAAATCTGCATGCTCAAATCGCTCAAATCACTCAAATTGTGATTGTAGGTTAGATGGATTCATGCCACTATTTTAGACGTTATAAGGGTAAGAGTGATTGCGCAACATTATGGTATATGCTAGCAAAGAGATAGTAGCTGGGTATCGAGGAAAGAACGATGTGAAAGGGTCAAGCTAGAATAGGTTGGGATAGTTATGAGCTCGAAGGTGCTGAGTTCATCGAATGGGGCGAATGGTTTGCCAAAATCCAGCCTCACAAGTGATTGAGTCCTCCTATTAGCTCATTGCAAATTGATTTGGTTCAAACATGCATAGTTCCTCCTATGTCTTGCTCCAGTAAGGGAACAAGATTAATATATAGAACTTGAACGATTATTAAAAAGAACAAGATTAATATATAGAACTTGAATGATTATTAAAAAGAATACAAATCAAAATCAAAGCCTGGATCTACGGATCATAGACTGTATCTCCTCGGCTCTCTCAGTGCTATTTTCTCAGCCTAGCTTCAGCCGGTACTGCATTGATTTCAAGGGGATTCGAAACCCTGATCAATTTTGCTTACTTATAAGCTTGAAGATTATTGGAAGGAACCCTTGATTTGAAGTTGCTTTTGATTTTAAAACACTTTTATCGAGTTCCCATTTTCTGTTTTAAAGTTTCCCTGCCTTTAGCTATGAATAGGATGATCTTCATTGGTTGTGTTCGACATGGTTGGAGCTGCAAAGATGGTTTCATGTCCGGTCACCAACGAAAGTTCAATTTCCCACAGAGATGATTAGATCATTGGGGTTGTAGCAAGTGAATGATTTTGATGGAAGAGCTCCTTCTGTCTCAGCACTTTTTTCAAAGGAAACTGTTTGTGTTTATTAGTTCTCCCTGTGAGGTTATTGTACATTGCCTCTCGAGTTTAAAGAAAGTAATTGAAACAATAAATTCATGGTGTGAGACCCTTTAGCCATAGATCGTAATGGCAATCTACGAGGTAGTCATATTGCTGCTTTTGTTGAATTGCATCCAATAATGGTGGACTAGAGTGCTATAGGGGTGTGTTATCTATGTAAATAGCCATGTTAAATGATGATAGGTTTTGCCTGCAGTAGGATCCTTTCGAGAGAGTTTTAACGAGACTTATTTCAATAACGATGGGGCCAACCGTATTTAGATATTGAATTTTTTATATGCAGATTTGGCTTGTTTGAAGAAATGGTCCCAACACATATGCAGAGAAGTTTTAACACAATTATCAAATCACAAAACTATAGATTTAATTTTTAAATTTGAAATAAAAAATAAAGGATTTCTTAAAAAATGATTTTGATTTCTTATAATGCTTGTAGTTTTAATGATTTTTGCAAATTCCTAGCGAGAGATTTTTATTTAACTTTGAAAATAAATCAAGATATTTTTTTACGTTCCTGATCGCTCGAAGTGCAGGAAGAGAGCATACTAAGCTATTGATTTGTTTTTATTTTTATCTTTTACAGGTTAGCATGGAAGAAGTGGCTCTTACCTAAATTTATTCATGAGAAATGTGGATGATATTTTTATTATTTTTATTTTTTGAAAACAAGGCCAAAGGAAAATTCTATGAGATCTCATTTTATTGTTTTTAATCTATTCTAGCTTTAACTTGAAAGATTTTTTTTTATTTCCTAGGTAAAATAATGCTTCGAGTGAAGCCATCTACGGACTAAAAATTCAAAATTCTCACATCTAGAATTTTTTTTTTTACCTGGTTATCTAAAATCATGTGAGTAACCTATCTTATTCTTGGAGTTGGCACAAGGTTCTTTTGAAACCAATCTTCAATACTGTTCTTGCTCTCCAAGAAGTACTTGTTCAACATTTTCAGTTTTCTCATCCGTAGATGGATTAGTAAGAAATGGGGGGTTTAAAAACTGAACTTGAAACTAAGTACAAAAAAATAAAAAAGCTCAAAAATGAACTCCTTTATGAAGATCTTGCTGTCACTAGGTTTCACAAGTTAGTCCATAAAAATAAACTGCAATAAAAATAACTTCCTAAGTCTATCTCCAAATCATCCTCCCCAACAACGGTGCCAAAATGTTGGGTCTAAAATGTGGATGCAAATTAGAGTTTCATTTATTGTCAACTTGGGTAAGTATAACTTCAAGGATCATCCAATATATGGACTTAGAGACAAACTAAACTAAGCTAGGTGAAGAAATACCAAAGCTCCCTTATAGGAGGTGTTTTTCATTGGGATCTCCATCATCTATTTAGTCATTTAACAAAATGAAATCTAAAAATTAAAAGGCATTGTGACAAGTGTAAGAAATATTAAAGCTCCCTTACAGAGGACTATTCATTAATATTTCTAATCAACTATTTAAACTAATTAAATTTAAGCTCTTAAACATAATTTTGATTGATAGCATGAAATATTGAAGCTCTCCTACAAGAGACTATTCGTTTTTATCTCAAGCATATAAATCATAAACTTAAACTAATGAAATCAAACATTAAATAACAAATTAGATTCATTGAAGGAAATATTAATACTTTATTATGAAAGGTCATTCATTAATATTTAAAACATATGAACCTAATAATTTAATCTAATGAAATTCACAAGCAAACATAAAATAAAAGCTTACAAAAACCAAAGTGTACTTGCTAGGCAATGGGGATCCTTGCAAGGATTCACAAGCACATCAAAAGAGAAGTCAAATGTAGAGGATCAAAGAAGCTCCATTTTATTCATCATAACTTTCAAAGTACAATGGCTATAAGCTCATATGATCCAAACCAAAACTATTCTGAATTCTATCTAGATTAACATTACTAGGTTACAATGAAGAACTAGGTTCTAAGATTCTAAAAATTAAGATTACAAATGAAAGAGATAACACTCCTATTTATACAAAAGCTATGATAACAAACTCATAAATGTAGATCCACTATTCCCTCCTTTGATCCACATATTTCTCAACCAATGGTGACACATAACCCTATCCTCCATGAGGTCCATGATCTTCTCCATGAGGTCCATGATCTCCTTAAATTCGAATTTTAACATAGAGTGCCACATAAAGATGCCTTAGAATCTTCCTTTGTATGTACACATGTCAAATTTTTCATTCCAATTGTTAGGTATAAGTATAAGGGTATTATTTTCTAAAGTTTAACCACAAATTCACTTAAAAATACTATGAATTAATAATGTTTTGGAAAACACAAGGGTAACCCATATGATGATGAAAGTGAAGCTTGACGTGATGACATGGTGGTGAAATAGAGGTGAGAAAATGTGTGAATGGAGTGAAAGTGGATGTATTTTAAGGTGAAAGTGGATGCATTTTAAGGATAATTATTAGGCCCAACAATATTCAATAGGAATGATAGAATCATGGAAAATGTTAGGATAATGCGGAAGAGGTGTGGAAGGAAGTAGGTCATCTTTCATCACAAATTCTTGTGTAGATTTAAACTCCCACACATACTCATCACAAATGATATCGTAGGTTGGTTGTTCAACAACTCCATCCATAACTTGATACTCATGAGCATCAAAAGGGATATTCAAAATAGTTTAACACGACACATCAAAATCCGAAGGATTAGAGGGACCAAAGGATGGAGGATGAGTAGATAACACTTCATCACAACAATCACACTCACAGTCCACACCTACACTGAAATTTTGAGTATGTGAGGTGGGAAAATATGGTGGTATATCAATGGATGAATTCTCAACTTCGCCTACCTCAACCTGCAGAACTAGAGTTGTTTGATGAAGGGGATAGAGGGCCATTTGGAATAGCAAACTCATCCATCACAAGAATTTTCTTGTGTGGATTTTCTGAAATGTTTACAAGATATTGAAATCTATCTACCAAGAAAGACCAATCCTATCATCTTCTATAAATTCAATGCAGAAATGAATAAAATGATCATGGAAATCTTGAACATATTCATTAGTTTCTTTTCACAAATTCAAAATTTCCTTGCATAGAGTTTTATGATCATAAAAATGAAAATAATGCCACAACTTTATGAAAATTTGTTCAAAAGAGTGAATGGAGTCATTAGGAAATGTGTTACACCACTCTAATATGTGCCCTTCGATCATGAGAATGAATAACCTACAACCAACATCCTCATAGTGGATGTTGTGCTTTGTGAAGAAATCAAAAGAATGTGCATTGTGCTCAAACAAGGTTGCTTCGCCCTCGCCATTGAATTTCAAATTGGACAATTCATCAATAATCCTTGCCAACACTTTCAGATTTGTGTGTCTAGGAAAACATGCCTAGGTTATCATTTGAGGAGAAGTCATTAAATGAGTGTAGAAATTCAAAATAGACTTCAACGGCTTAGCTTGTCAACTGGCCCTCCTTATAGCGTCAAAAATGTTGATGGTGCTGGACCTGCCAACATTCAGGGGATCTCCCTGTCATGAAGTCCCAACTATACCTCACACAATTTGGAGTAGGAGTCCCAATAGTGGGTGGTAATGTTATTCCTTGACAACAAAAACACGCAGAGTGAAGTACGGTAACCTTCGGTGAGAGCAAGTGTGTGACCCTGTGGAAAGTAAAGTGCTATGCATGAAGGTTTCAACTCACGAAGAGAAAAGGAAATGTGCCCCTTGGAAGCCTATAACAGTATGAAACTTGAAAGGAACCCACAGGCGTAATGACATCACAATCTAAGATGTGAAATAGACCACAAGTTAAAGTGATGAATTAATACAACAACACACATTCAAAATTATTCATACAAATGCTAATGAAATAATTCATAAGCATAAATGTAAGTTAAATAACATACATTGCAAATACAATAAGAATAATCCTACTATATTCACAACATATGCATGAAAGTGTGCTGCCTTTGATTTTATTATAAGTGAAAGTTCCATTCATACATACACCATTGGTAGACCACAAGCCCCAATAGTGGAACACTAAAGTCAAGAAAACTTGCTGCTCCAAAGAAGTATACTTTATCCATGTTACAGAGAAGCCAAGGCTCTTCATAATACTCCCAAGCTCCTTCTAAGCCTAAGCCTAGCCAAAACATTGGCTCCCAAAATCCCTTTACATGAGTTATGAGGTACTATTTATAATAAGAGGGGGTGACTCTTCAACTTCTTTAGATAATGAATCATTACATTACATCATGACTCTTCGTATTGCAATATTGACACTTGGAATTTCACTTACAACATAGTTAAAAATAATATTACAATGTACACTTGTACCCATGTAAGACAAAATAGGGTAGAGACAACTTGACAATATGACAAGAAAAAACATTGTGATGCTTGAGTTTGGGGGAACTCTAGGTCAAAAAATTCCACTTGATTCTTCTCAGTCACATACTAATTCCAAGGTCATTAATATGCGATGACATCCCCAAACTACATGTTGGTGTATAGCTGGAAGCAAACTCTAGCCTACATAACATTTGGGTACTTTGACTTGGAGCCAATTTTAACATCCCTCTCGAGCAAGAGCAACATTGTTATAATTTGGATAGGAAAACTGATGTAATTCTACATGTTCTGTCTGGTCATCTCCGAATCATCCTTGGTGGAAATATCTCTCAGCTACTCCAAGTACTCTTCAATCTCTTACCTAACCTAGTGTTTGTGTTTGGCTTCGGTGAGTGAGCTAACTGATGGGATATTGTGTGTTTTCACCATGAAATCCAAATTGTTGCATAACCATACACATGAGACCTAAATACTTCCAATAAACAAGGTGAGATGCTTGTTGTTCTGAATCAATATTCAAAATCTCACTTTCACCATCTCTTCCTATGGCTTCCTTTTCTTTGGCAAGTTAAGCAGTGCTCCTTTGTATCACATTGTCCATTCCTACACGAAACAATGGTAGGTTGTACATTCCTTTTGACAAAGTCTCCACTCTATTGTTGGCAACCATGAAAGTGAATAACTACCTTATGTATGGTTATGAGCTCCTCATAGAGGTCCTACATGGCCTCTCTAAGTGTCAATACTTCACAAAGTATCATTGCTCTCATTTCCTCCAAGTAAACCTGTGCAGGGACTACATTTTATGTTGATGTGCAGAGCTATTCTTTCTCTTGCCAAGCAGCTTGTAAGTTCTGTGCCAATTACTTATTCTTGGTCATCAAATATTGAGTGTTTAATCTTGCTACACCTGCAAAGGCCAATTTGGATTTGACAATAGCATTCAGATTATTGCTGGTGTCCAATACTATTACCCTCTCTCTAATGAATGCAGGTGATTCGTGATCATCTGAAAAACTGCTTCCTCCATTCTTGTATAATTCGCTTATGGAATTCATCATAATATAGATTATACAAGTTAATTACTAGATCACCATCAAGAGGAACAACATCCCCTTATTTACTCAGATCTAACTCTATTGCTGGAGGTTATAGAGACTAAATGGCAACCTATGGTGCACTTGGCATAAGGTCAACATCCTCATTCTGAGGCTCCAATTTCAACTCCATATCTGCAACTTCAATTAAGTTTTCAAGCTACTAAGCAAGCTCCCTATCCTGCATCTTTTCAGCCTCCTCATCTGTTGTTGGCTAGTATTTTTCTTGCTCTTCAAATTTTATTGGTGTTGTTTCTTCTACTATGGTGCCTTTGTAACACCCTCCTCCCACATCTACCTAAGAAACTAGTCAATCGGGGTAAACATGTGGTGAGATGCCATTATGATATGATTCAAACTCCTAAGTCATGTTAATGAAGTGGAACCGATGGAAACACACCATACAGACATTCAACATCAGCATTAGGACCCTGAGGAACCAATCCAACCTTTCTTCCAACCAACCCCTGGGTTCCACTACGATTTTGGACCACTTGACCTATGGACGCTCTCATTCTATGTGCATGCTAGCATCCAGGGACCATTGGATGCTCTCACAGGTGTGCAAGTGAGCATTTAGGGACTATTTTTCACAGTGCTATGCCCATGCCCAGGGATTTGAGCCAATTTTTTAAGTCCAAAGCCCAGGTCACTTCCCAGAATATGATGACATCTTTAGAACAGAAAGATAACAGGGAAATGACAATGCAAAAATAATTACTTGAATAAGACCTTGACTAAACCCCTACTAGCCATGACAGGCATTTGGTCAAACATATCATGAATATGTAATGTACAGGTGTAAATAACATATCTAAGAATAAGGGTCCCATACTTAGATGAGAATCACTAAGAAGCATTGATGCCTCAACACATCAACTTCCGTTTCATCCATTAGGTCATAGATACACTGTTCATTCATTTACTAGTAAAAACATGATGACAACCACACATAGCTACTATCATAAAACATATATAAAATGAACGTAATAGCAATAGAAATACCAATGACATCATAGCCATATGATCCACATATAAACCATGATATTACTCAAAGATATACAAGGAGAAATAACCCATATTGACAATGCAAAGTCAAAAGCTAAGATGGGATTTCCATGTTCCACCCAATGGTAGAATGGTTGAGCCAAATCTCTCTTCAGTCATTCACCCTTGTGCCATATTCCAAGCATGAATGTGGTATGTCATAGAGCACATCAATCTAAAACCATCCAGGGCTTCTAGAGACCACCCACCTCAACCCATCAAATAATGCTACCTCATGTTTTAACATGACAAAACCATCATCATATTGGTCTCTATCCAAGCTTTCCAGGGCTTCCAGTGCGTTTGTTCCAACCAACACTTCCAGGACTAGTAACTAAACCCACAACTATCATTGGGATTCCAAAGTGTTTTTCCAACCAATTCTTCCATGGCTAGTAACTCAACCCACCAAGGGCTTCCAGAGTGTTTTTCCAACCAAGGCTTCCAGGACTAGTAACTCAACCCAAGCTGTTACAGGGCTTCTAGAGTGCTTTTCCAACTAGGGATTCCAGGAACTAATAAATCAACCCAAACTAAGGAAACATGAGAACCAACCAAAATAAAACAAGAAAATAAACTGCAATGTCCATGGGTATCCAGGAAATGGCATGGCTAGGAAATCCACTATCAATCCAGGCAATCCTCCATGCCAGTGGTAGATCATGACCAAAAATCCACATGAATATTTCATGAATGCCACAAGTAGTGAGGAAAACATAAATTCAACTCGGTACCTACAAGAAAATCTTGATGTAGCTACTGATCCCGATGTCCTCTTGCACTTTCCTGCTCTTCATTTTCCTTCTTGCTCCAAAAATACAAGTATGCCACACCCTCCAAGATTTCTCCAAGAAAAATCTAAGTATCCAAGAGTATGAGAGAGAGAATAATGAGAGACCGTTCATGGCAATTTCATTGTTTTTATTTTTTAAATGTTATTTAATATAGTAACCTGACCAAGATTTAGTTGTAATCGGTTAGTAGAAATGGCTGCTCTGAGGAAAACCCTGTTCATCGTCCGAAGCTTTCAATCATCGAGTCATGGCTGGGGAATCCTCATTAATACCTTCGAAGAACTGGAGACTGCGCTCCCAAGGCTCATGAGCAGCCTGACGGAGAAGCCCATCTGGCCCACTGGCCCGATGCTTCCGCCCAACTTTGCAGGGAAGGCGGGCAGAGGGCAAATGGAGGACATCAGCGAGGACGAGCTGGTTCAGTGGCTGATTTCTCAGAAGCCGCTTCCAGTTCTGTATGTCTCATTCGGAAGCCGGACATTCTTACCCGAACGACAGACTGTAGCGTTGGCGAGGGGGTTGGAAACCAGCGAGCAACCTTTCATTTGGGCCATCAAATTAGGAGGAGCAGGCGGCTCCACGGGAAAGTGCGCCCCCATAGCAGAGGTCAATAGGGTCCAAAGGGAGAGAAGCTGGAGAGTGGGGACTTACAGAAGCGCGAAACTCCAGAACCAACGAAATAAGACCCCCCATATCAGATCCAAGAAGTTTGCAGGGCAAGTGTTTGACAAAACGCCCAACCGAGATCCGGTCCCTAAGAGAGCCCTGTTCTCTATCTTAGCTCAAAATGAATGTGCTGGCAAGGTCTCAGGATCTAGGCATGATTCACGAGTTTCAGTAGGTGATGGGCCTGAGCATGGTTTTGAAGATGTAAAAGCCATCAGCTCCAGGGATGCCTCATCCCTAAGTAAGAAGAATACAGAGGGGATTTCTGCTTGCTCCTCTGAACAGGAATTAACAGAACCAGCACAGTTTGCGCCCTCAGACGGCTATGCTTGCACCAGTTTTGCCCAGAATCCGGCTCACAGCAGCAAGCAAAAAATAGAAGTCTCAGCACCTTTTCAGATTATGATTGTGCACCTCTCCGGCAAAACTTTGCTGCAGTGGGTGAAACTTTCAGATCTAGTGCAAGACCTTAAGCAGAAATTGGAAGATAAAGAGGGGATTCCCATAGCCCTTCAGCGTCTCCTTCTCGAAGGCAAACAATTGGAGGACTCATGTCCCCTTTCCTGCTATAACATTCAGAGAAATGCTTCCATCACATTTTCCCTTCGACTAAGAGGGGGAGCTGTTGGACAGTCTTCCTCTGCTGCTGCATTTTCTTATAAGGATGTCGTCCATGCTCAGAAGCCCAAGGATAAAGTCTCACCAGCTCAAGCTCCTAAGCCTTTCTTAGTAGACAAGCTGGAGGAAGTCCCATCCATTGAAATAAATGATCCTTCGCTGGAAAGGACTCACCAGGTGTTTGCAGAAACAGGCATCATATGCAGGTTCAATGGTCTCTGGCCTCGCACAGCAGATCTGTATCAATGGATTCACTCAAATTGGACCAAGAATTGCAAGGTCATTCTTTGTTCAAAAGGATTTTTCATCACCCTGTTTGTTGACAGCGAGGACTACCAAAGAGT
The DNA here is from genome assembly GCA_031772625.1 of Pinus tabuliformis. Lineage (NCBI taxonomy): Eukaryota > Viridiplantae > Streptophyta > Pinopsida > Pinales > Pinaceae > Pinus > Pinus tabuliformis. The sequence continues at coordinate 675,060,668 of CM062816.1, read as the reverse complement.
CCTAACAAAAGGCCCATGGTTTTGGAATTCTGCAGGATTATTCCTCACTCCATGGTTCCAAGAGTTCGATCCATCCACAGCAGTCATTACCAAACTGCCAATCTGGGTTAGACTTCCCAACCTTCCAACGCATCTATGGCAATTTTCTGTTTTTGAAGGAATTGGTAATTCCTTAGGACGTTTCCTCAGCACTGACGCCTCAAGAGGGCTAAAAGGAATTTGCACCTACGCCAGAATCTGCGCAGAAATAGACATAAGCAAAGGACTGCCTGATCAAATCATTCTAAAAATAGGAGACTTCCATTGGACTCAATCCCTGGATTTCGAGAATACAGCCTTTCGCTGCCGAAATTGTCATCTCACAGGGCACCTTCAAAATTCGTGTCCTTCATTGCCCCCCCAAAAAAAGAAGGCCAACTCCAAGCCAAAATCCAAAAGCTGGAATCCTCATGTTCCTCCCCCAATGGATGTCTTTTCCAGCTCAGATGAAGAGGACGAGGAGATAGATGAGGAAATCATGGTCGACAAGCCAGCACAGGTTTCTTCTTCGGTTTGTCATGAGAAAGCCTCTGTCCCTCCTATTTCTCAGAAACGTTCTCATGAGGCTTCGCCTTCGGATTCAGACAAGGAGCTTTCACCCTCAGCCCAACACAGTCTGCAGATCATTCCAAACCAGCAGAGTCCAAGTGGCTGGGTGAAAGTAGGTAAAAAGAAAGGGAAAAAAGGACGACCAAATGATTCCACCCTCGTTGTGTAGAATCTTTGGTTTTGGCCGGTCTTCTTTCTTCTTCTGGTTTCTGTTTGTTTAGCTCTGTTCTAGTCTCTTCCTCTCCTGGGAGCCGAGGTGGATATTATATCCTTTCCGGCTGCCCTTTCAGTCTAAGTGGTTCTTTGCCGCCCTGCGTGGTGGGTCGTCTTTTCTTTCATTCTACTGTTGCTAGGCCTGCTGTTTAGCGGCCCGTTTTCTACAATTGCAGAAGTCTTGTACTATATTTTTCCTTTTAATACAAATGCTTACTTACAAAAAAAAAAAAAGAGAGAGAGAGAATAATGAGAGAGATCCAAAACTAAACTGACAAAGGTTACCAACCGATCCTCAGAAGCTGTTTTATGAATGAGGCTTCTATTTTCTTCATTTTCCATTTTTTCCTTCATTTTCTTCCTCACATGCAACCTGTGACCTTTCACCTCTCTTTTCTCCTAATTTCCATTATTTTCATAAATAAATGTGCCAAAAAATCCATTTTTCCATTCTAAAGCTTTATCCATTCCCTTTTCTAATTTACTTAGCCATTAATAAATCACAAGTGATCCCCATCAATGTGATTTTGCCCAACCTTCAGTTTGGAATAAGTGTCCCATCAACTGTGGTCATTATTTTTCCTTTATTAACTTTTATTACATGGAATGTTCACCAGGGATGTTATAGAACCCTCCCCATTGAGGGAACACCATCCTCGGCGTTCAAAAACACCTATAGACAAAAAAATGTTGTCAGAAAAATATATTGCCGTTGGAACTTTATAACTTAGCTCGATGTAATATTTACAATGATGAACCTATTGAGAAGCAAACCAACATGAAAACATAACAACATAACATCATAATGAAATGATACCCACAACACTTATTGGAGCTTTATAACATATCTCATGGCTGTATTTACATCCATATACATATGTACATATACCAAAACATGTACCAAGGAATATACCAAAACACCACACCAAAACTGTTTTGCCTCAACTGGTAAACAAGGAAGGATACATAGCCCACATCTGATCTACCATCTCCCATGTAGCTTCATCAGGCCCAATGTGCTTCCACTATGCTTAAACTTTCTTGATTTCTCTGTTCCAAAGCATGAGCACCTTTTTATGCAATATACACTAAGGCTCTGACTTGAATTCTCCATCTGGTTCCACTTGCAATAGAGACTAGTCAATCACATGATCAACATCTTTAACATACTTCTTAAGCAATGAAACATGGAAAACATCATGGACATTTACTATCGGAGGTAGTGCAAGTTGATAGGCTACTGGCCCAATCCCCTCGATGATACTAAAGGGTCCACAAAACTATGGTGCGATCTTGGCACATGATCCAATCCGTAAGGAGCTCTTCTTCAGTTTGATGCACAAGTACACCTGTTCCCCAACTTGGAACTCCTTGAACAATCTATTTTGATCTCCATAGCTCTTCTTCCTATCTTATGCTTGTTTTGTACTTTTCTTTATAACTTGTATTTCTTATTCCATGTCTGCCAACATGTTTGGTCGAATCAACACCCTTTTAACTAGATTAAGGCAATTGATATGAGTATTGAAACTATGCCCATAAAATGCCTCAAACATACTCATCCTCAAAGATTCTTGATACTCATTGTTGTAAGTGACCTCTACCAATGGAAGATACTCTTCCCACTTTCACTTCTGATTCATCACATACATCCTTAACATGTCCTCTAATATCTTGTTGACCCTCTCTGTTTGTCCATCAATCTACAGATGGTAAGCTATACTGAAGGCCAAATCTGTGCCAAAACCTACAAACAATTCCTTCTAAAACTTGGAAGTGAACTCAACTTCCATGTCTGACATAATCTTCTTTGGAATACCATGCAATCTGACCACATCTTTGATGAATACCTATGCTACATCGCTAGCTGAGAATGTAGACTTTATTGGAATGAAGTGCGCAACCTTTGTCAACATGTCCACAATAACCATGATGGAATCATGTTGTCTCACTGTCCTCGACAAACTTGTGACGAAGTCCATGGAAATAACTTCACATTTCCATTATGGAATCACAATCGATTGTAGCAGTCCACCTGGGTGTTTACACTCTGTCTTCACATGCTTAAAATAAAAACACCTAGCCATAAACTCTGCTACATATTTCATTAGGTTCGACCAATAATAAAATCTCTTCACTACGGTTAGTGTCTTATGTTAACCTGGGTGACCCAAATATGGTTTCACATGAAACTCCCTCAATATAACCTTCTTGAGGTCACTACTATCTCGAACATATATCTTGTCTCTAAATCTAACCAATACATCCACTATAAGATAATAATCCACATCCTGTGCAACTGCACCTGTACCTATACCCGTACCATTACATGTACTTGTACATGTACCCATACCTATACCTATACATGTACTATCACTTGTACCTATACTAGTACTCTGCTACAACATGTGCATAATCTCCATATATCTGACATCCTGCTGACCTGCTTGCAAGATCATATCCTATAATTCTGTCCCGTAGGAGCTCATAGCTGTTAAGTGATTTACCTGTACTCGCCTACTAAGAGAATCTACCACTGTTTTCTCTTTGCTTTTGATATATCTTATCTCAAAATCAAAATCATTGATCATAGCCAACCACCGAGCCTACCTTCCATTCATATTCAGTTGGTGAACTAGATACCGCAAACCACTATGATGAATCATTAATGTAAACCTCCTTCCCAGAAGATAGTGTCTCCACATCTTCAACACATGTATAATCGCTTCCAAATCAAGATCATATGTGGGGTAGTTTTGCTCATGCTCATTCAATTTTCACGACTCATAGCATACCACGCATCCATCTTACCCAAGGACTCCACCAAGTCCTTTCTTGCAAGAATCTATGCATACTACAAACTCTTTGTCCAAATATGCAACTTTAACACTGGTGCATGTGTCAACAACTTCTTCAGATTCTCAAAACTAGCCTCACACTCCTTTGTCCATTCAAACTTCTTACCTTTACTCTACAATGATGTGATGGATAAGAAATCTATGAGAAGTTCTTGATGAACCTCTTGTAATAACCTACCAACTCAATGAAAGATCTCACCTGATCCACATTCTTAGGAACTACCCACTCCATGATGGCCGTTATTTTTTCTGGATCTACTGTGATTCCCTTCTTGGAAACAACATGTCCCAAGTAATGTACCTTAGTCTGAAAGAAACTACAATTGCTGAGCTTAGCATACAATTGATTCTCTATAAATAACCTCAAAACTGATGCTAAATTATCAGCATGCTCTTCCTTATTTTTAGAATATACTAATATGTCATCAATGAACACAATAACAAAATTATCCAAATATAGACGCAACACACTATTCATCAAGCACATAAATGTAGTTGGAGCATTAGTTAAGCCAAATGGAACTACAAAAAAGCCATAATGCCCATACCTAGTCTGGAAAGTCACCTTGTAAATGTCCTCCTCTCTGATGCATACCTAATGATATCCGGATCTCAAATCAATCTTTGAGAACACTGCTGCTCCCTTCAACTGATTGAATAAGTCATAAATCCTCAACAACAAATACCTATTCTTGATAGTCACTTTGTTCAACTTCATGTAGTCAATGCATAATCTGGGAGTACCATATTTCTTTTTCACAAACAATACCAGTGCGCCCCATGGTGATAAACTTGACCTAAGGTATCCCTTGTCTAAGATTTCCTTCAACTGTAGCTTCAACTCTACCAACTCAGGTGTGCTCATCCTATAATATGATTTTGATGTTGGAGCTTCCCCTAACACTAACTGAATAGAAAATTATACCTCCCTATGAAGTGGCAACTCTAAAATAGCCTCTGGAAATATATCCTAAAACTACTGTAGAACTGGGTACCTTCTCAACACAATCGCATTCTCAACTTCCTTACCTTTGTCACTAGAAATGTGTACTACATATAACACACACACTTTGCTTAGACTACACTTTTCTTGCATATCTATTACCATCCTAACTCATGTGCCTTTCTTCTTACCCTGTAAGACTCTTGGTTCCCCATTTTCATCCACACACTCAATGGCTTTGTCATAACAGTCTACCTTGGTTCTATGCCCAACAACATACTGTATAATACCATATGATACAACATAATGTATCTAAGATACAACCAATCCATGCCCAACAACATACTATATGATCCCACTGGTAATAAATTCAAATGTGTTAAGGTAGGCATACCATTAAAATCAACTGCATAAGTTCTTACCCAATGATGAACTCACTTCCTTGTACCTATAGCCAGCTGCACTAACCAATATTTTGCGTGTAATTCCATAATAAAACCACACTTATCCACCAAGTGAGGACTAACATAACTATAATTAGATTTAGGGTCAATCAAAATAGAAATTACTTGATCACAAAGCTTACCATCCATGTCAATGACAGATGCCTGATGGTCTCCCTATTTGTTATCAAATACTGCATAAATAAAAGGAATGCTTTGACCAACATCCCAGTAGTCTGTGCATCTTGTGAACTAATATATGAGGCCTACCACCCTGATTCTATGGATAATATCTCTTGCAATGATGTTTTCCACAAGTCCAACACTTTATAAGCTTCTAGCCTGCACCCTAATTCTTCTCCTCAGATCGATGTCCCTATCCTCTACCTAATGCATCAAACTTCTTATATGGTGCAACATTCTCTTTGTTATATGTACCCTAAGTTCTTTCTCGTTTTCTATCCCATTTTAATTTGTTCTTTGCATTACCTCTCCAGTCTGCCTTTGTCTTAGATCTATGCTTCGATTGCTCATAGAAATGCCTTAACTTTTGAATGGCCTCCTCCAATGATATAGGCTCATCGAACTCAATCTTGTCTTTGACTGTAACCAGTAATCCACTAATGAACCTCTGAATCTTGGCCTTGTCCTCTATGATGTAAGGCACATACCTCAGTAACTCGAAGAACCTACTAGTGTACTCATCATCTTTCATCGATCCCATCTTTAGCTCATATAATTCTTTTTCCCTATCATCAAAGTATCTCTCTGACAAATACTTATTCTTGAATAATCGTTGAAACTCACTCCAGGTCAAGTCTTCCCCATGAATACATTTGGCATTCTTCACATCTTCCCACCAAATATATTCTTTACCTTTGAGACTTAATGTAGCTACTCTCGCTTCCATGTTCTCTGAATAGCATGCAACGTAAAGAACTTCCTCATGCCAAGAAACCATGCCTTTGCATCCTGTGGTTTCTTCACCTCTCCATCAAAATTAGGTGGCTTTTATTTCTTAAAATCATCTTGAAAGTATCCCTTATCACTCCTCCTTTAAGGATGATAATGATGATGATCATAATGTCTATTTGAATTAGAACTAGAATAATACATGTGTCTATCCCTTATCCTCTCTGGAGTGTCCAACAATCTTCCATCTCTAACCATGTCATCTCTATATGACTTGTGACCACCATATGACCCATTAGTTCGGTCCACCCACTCATAGTTGATCCAATGTGGTCACTGTCGTTGCAAATATGTCAAACTTTGAAGTATCACTACATTTACCTCTGCTTTTTTCTCCCATGCCTACATGGTTATGTCATTATCTGCCTTACAACTCCTTATTTCTTCCTTTTAAGATTTTCAATGTATCTGCCAAATAAAAAGAGTTCCCAACACCATACTGCTCATTTTATTCATAGGGAGAGTCTTTGTAGTCTACAATTTTGCTAGCCATTTGATATTTCTTCCTACAAGGTATATCATGTCAGCTAAACCAAATCACAACAAGCCAATGTACCTTAGTATAGCTCTGGGAGGATACATTTTCGACAAGATCAACAATTCAATGTGATACGTGTATAACATAATCATGTCAACATATAGAAACATAAAACATAATAATATAACCATGAAACCATCATTATATCTAGGATCCAATCATCAATTCATGACCTTTACAACAACATACAACATTATCTCATGCATGAAAACAACCACTACATAACTGTACACTTGACCACATGCAAACATTAACATGCATAAACACATGTAATCAAGAATAAAAAAGCAATACTTGTAACCAAACCTGTAAGAAAGATACATGTAACCAAGCATACAACAATGCAACCAAACATATAAGGATGTAACCAAGCATAAAATAATGATACATGTAAGTGACATAATTGACATGTAACCAGTCATACACTCATGACTATGCAATCCATAATAACAACATCAAGTTCCACAGCATGACATCACTACAACCATGATCAACATCATGCAAATGCAACAAGAACATGGAATGCATGTGTAAGAGACACACATGAAACCAACATGCATGCATGACCAACACATAGCCCATCCAATCCAAGGGGTGAACCATGCTTTAATACCACTCTGTAACACCCTCCTCTCACATCCACCAAAGCAACTGGCCAGCCTGGGTAAACATGCAACAAGAGGCCACTATGATATGATTCAACCTCCTAAGTCATGTTAAGGAAGTGGAAACGATGGAAACACACCATATAGACATTCAACATCAGCATTAGGACCCTCAAGAACCAATCAAACCTTTCCACTAACCATCTCGTGGGTCCCACTGAGCTTTTGGACCACTTGACCTCTAGATGCTCTCATGTTATGGGCATGCTAGCATCCAGGGACCTTTGGACACTCTCATGGGCCTAAATGCCAATGTCCAAGGACTTTTTTTCACACCGTTGTGCCAGCATCCCTGGGATTTGAGCCACTTTTTTAGGCCCAGAGCCTAGGTCACTACCCAGAATATAATATCTTTAGAATAGTAAGATAACAGGGAAATGACAGTGTAAAATAAATTACTTGAATAACGCCTTGATTGCACCCCTACTAGCCATGGTAAACATTTCATCAAACATATCACGAATATGTAATCTACAAGTGTAAATATAGATATGAGCACAGGGGTTTCATACTTAGCTGAGAATCACTAATAAGCATTTATGCCTCAACACATCAACTTCCATTTTATCAATGAGGTACTAGATACATTGTTCTTTCATTTACCAGTAAAAACATGATAAGAGCCATACATAGCTACTGTCATAAAACATATATATAAGAAACATAATAGCAATAGAAAGACCAATGAAATCACAACCATATGATCCACGTATAAACCATTATAATACTCATAGAGATAGAAGGATAAATAATCTCATATTGACGATGCAAAATCCAAATCCGAGATGGGACTTCCACATTCAACCTGGCCGTAGAATGGCTAAGAGAAATTCTTCAGCCTTTCACTCCTATGCCTTATTCCAATCAAGAATGTGGGATCTCATAGAACACATCAATCCAAAACCATCCAGGGATTCCACAGTTCATCCACCTCAACCCATCAAACAGTGATTCCACCTCACGGTCATACATCACAAAACCATCATAAAATTGGTTTCTATCCAAGCTTTCTAGGGCTTCCAGAGCATTTTTTCCAACCAAGGCTTCCAGGACTAGTAACTCAACCCACAGTTGTCATCAGGCTTCCAAAGCATTTTTCCAACCAAGGTTTTCGAGACTAGTAACTCAACCCAAGTTGTTAGAAAGCTTCTAGAGCATTTGTCCAACCAGGGCTTCCAGGAACTAATAACTCAACCCAAGCTAAGGAAACATGAGAACCAAAAAAGAAGAAGAAGGAAATAAATGCACAATCTCCATGACTATCCAATAAATGGCAAGGCTAGGCAATACATTATCGATCCAAGCAATCCTCCATGCTAGTGATAGATCATGACCAAAAATACACATGAATATTCCATGCATGCCAAAACTAGTGAGGAAAACATACATGAAACTTAGTACCTGCAAGAAAATCTCATTGTAGTTGTTGATCCCGATGTCCTATTGTACTTTCCTACTCTTCCTTTGCCTTCTGGCTCCAAAATTCTAAGTATGCCACACCCTTCAAGTGCCCTCCAAGAAAACTCTGAGTATGCAAGAGTATGAGAGAGAGGGAATAATGAGAGAGCTCCAAAACTGAAATCACAAAAGGTTATCAACTAATCCTTAGAAGCCTTTTTATGCATGAGGCCTATATTTTCTTCATTTTCCATTAGTTTCCTTGATTTTCCACCTCACATACAACTTGTGACCATTCACCTCCGTTTTCTCCTAATTTCCATTATTTTCATAAACAAATGTGTCAAAAATGCCATTTTTCCTTTCCAAAGCCTTAGGCATTGCCTTTGCCAATTTCCTTAGCCATTAATCAATCATAAGTGATCCCCATCACTATCCATTTGCCCAACATTTATCTTGGAATAAGTGTCCCATCAAACTTGGTTATTATTTTTCCTTTATTAACTTTTATTACATGGAATTTTCATAAGGATGTTATAACCTTTCGTTTCTTCTTCTTTCTTCTTCTTCTTCTCTTCTTGTTCTTTCCTCCTTAGCTATCCTTCTTCCTTAAGTTCTTTTTTTGCTTTGTTCCATCTCAATTTTTCTTCCCGCATGCTCTGCTTTTCTTTCCTCCTTCACTCTTCTCTCTGAATCCTCTGCTTATTCTTCGCTTTTCCTGCTAAATCTTCTTTCATAAGGATTGGATTCACTTTCATCTTGTAGCTTTGTTCTCCATTGGACTATCAATAACATTTCTCTTTCCCTTATGATATATACGATTGTTGCTTTCTGTTGGTGCTGCTTCTAGATTTTTCCTTTAAATTTTCCTCAAGGATCTTTTTCAAAATAAATTCATTAACTTGCTGCCATGTTAATGTTTATCCCTTTTCAATAAACAACTGAGTGTCCACATACACTGGCAAGTCTAGTGATGTTTGCTCAACTTCTTCCCCAATACTTCTTTCAGTGGTCTCTTTTTAAGCAACTCTCCTTGGTTCCATGGTAACAATTACTGCTCGAGAGAAGTTCTTCATGAGTTTGGTAATTGTGGGATAAAAAGGACAGTCATGGTAAGAAAACATTCACTTAAAAAAATCTACATTCAAAGCATGATCAATCAACAAACTTGAAAATAAGGGAGAAGGATTGCACAATTTTTATCAACAAGGGAGACTAGGTGACTGTGGGAACTACACACTATGTAGTCCCAGTAGCCAAGGATGGATCCTGAGGCTTGAGACTATGTAATGTGCAGTCCCAGCTTGGGCAAAGATTGGCAGAGATTGCGCATTACACAGTCTTAGTGGCCAAGGTGACTGTATGACCCTTGGAACTATGTAACGTGTAGTTGGAGCCAGCCTATGCTTTACACTGCATAGTTCGAGAGGCCGAGTTTGTGGCTTGAGCCTTAGGATTTCATAGTGCCTAGCTGGGAAAGGCAAGATCTGGCCAAGGAGAGTGAATATCTACCTAGTGGAAGTGTGAAAAATGAGCAGAAGTGAGTGATGATGTGAGATTGAGTGCAAAAATGACTAAGTATGAGTAAATCAATGTATATCAAGTGCAAAAACTGATCAAGCAAAAGGAAAATCAAGTACATGACGAGAGTCATTGCAATGGTGACCATCAGTGTAAAAACAGGAAAACCAATGCTACACTTTTGAAAGGAAAATAAAAACTTAGAAAGACACTTATACAAGTTAAAATATGTTGAAATTCCAGAAACTATGAAGATAAATAAGTAAAACAACACTCACACAAGTGAAATGACAAAAGGGAATAGGAAAAAGTGACAAAAGATGACAAAAGTGAAGCTCACCCCAAAAAGCGACGATGACTGCACCGAAGGTTCCTTGATCTCTTTGGGAATGCTAGAGCTCCAAGATCGAATTTTCAAACTATATATAGAGGCTTTGATTAAATAGGTTTGAACAAATTAGGGTTTATGACACGTGTGCCTAGAATCAAGGAAAAAGTGACACTTGGCAGAAGTTGCTAAAAATAGAGAAAGTGTCTCCTTTAGGATACTAAAAATGGATCCCTATTTTTTAGGGATGCTTTTTTCTTTGTGGAGGAAACTTTCCATGAACACTGTTGGGAAATAGTGCACAATTCTGGGGAACTCATAAAATTTCTGGCTAAGTGCACTACACATTTTCTGAGCTCAATAAGGGATTGCATAATTTGTGGGCTTAGTGTTGGGTTTCCTTCCATGATTGCATAGTTTATGAGCTCAAGGATGAATTCCAATTAGAACTACACAATTCCCATCATTAAGGTTATTTGTCATCAAGGATTTCATAGCTTATGGAGGAAAGCCTAGAACTACTATGAAACCAAGTCAGGAGATGAGCTTGTGAGTTAGAAATATTAGCTAGGTGTGAAAACAAGCAATCACAAACAAAAATGAAAAATATAAGCCTCAGTCAAAGCATGAATACCTGAATCAGTGCAAGATTAACTCCTATGGGTAGGAAGGAAGGATCCAAAATCAAAGCATAGGAAAAATTTTGGAGGTTGGTTGTAGCTGCTACAATAGAACGATAATTTTGATGAGTAGATGAGGTATCCATTTAGGGAGAGTATGCTACAATTGGAATTGTACCTTGTCATTACAATATCTTGTGTTTTTGCCTTGCTATGTATTTCCCCTTGCCATTGATGTCAAAGGGGGAGAGAGTATTGAGCTTGACCTCAAAGGTAAGAGGTCAGGAGTATGAGAAAAGAATAGTTCGACATTCAATGTCAAAGGGAGAGCATGTTGGCATTGTAGTGTTTCCACTTATATCAACAATTTCTTTGCTATTTTCATCCTTGTAATGATGTTCTCTATGCTTTGTATCGGTCAAATGTATGGTCCTCAATTATTGTTATAGTTTCCCATGGCTTCTTATTGATGTATTGAAGTTAAGATGCAAATTGGGTGCAAGGAGGATACAAAGATCAAGTGTTGAGTCATCATCTCTAGGAAATATTTATGCTCCAAGTGAATATGTTGCTATTGTTTATGGGTTACCTATTTTATCCAAGCATAAATCATATACAGGAGGTCTCTACTATTCTAGTGAAGATATATTTTCAAGGTAAATTCTAATTTTCACATGCAAATAATTTACCATAAGCATTTCCCAAGGTATTTTCCTGAGGTGTTTGATGGGTTAGAGTCAAATTGAGTTTGTCTTCATTATAGAAGGTGATTAAGTCAAGGATAATTATTTCATTGAATGAAGATGATTATGGATTGAGTTAAGGTGAAAATTTCTAGAGTAGGAATAAGAGAGTTTGTCTCTTCATATCTCAAAGCTATTATTGTTTAATCACTTCATATCATCTATATATTGGTGAGAGTTTCATGTTGGAGAGGTTGGTTATATTATGTGAGTTACTATATTGAGGTACCAAATGGTTGGTATTCATGTAGAAGAGTGCACATGGATCAATTGTAGAGACATAGCTTTTTTTGTGTGTAGAAATCTTGGTTGAAGATTGATTGTATGCATAGTTAAAGTGATGGGATTTCTATGAAGTTTGCTGACATGGTTGTGATTGTAGGGGCTACATATTTTTCAATAGCTATTGTATCTTGTATAGATGCAAGTTTATTTTTTGTTGTAGATTCTATGTGAGAGAGTTGTAGCAATGCATTGAAGTGTTTTGAGTTAGAGTAGATGTTATGTATTCAGTACATTTATGGTTGAGTGACATTGTTGGATTGATGTATGTTTGATATTGAGTTGATGAGAGTTTGTATGTTGTTTTTTGAGTATGCTGTTGGGTTGTTTGTATGAGTGCGGATTCATTATGTTACATGTATTAGTATTCATATTGAGCATAGAGGATATTGTGAGTCCAGTTGAAAATTGTTTGAAATGAGGCTCACATTTATTGAATGTAGAGTATGTGGGCCCAATATGAAATATTTTGTAATGAGGTCCATGAGGGTTTGAAGGCTGGAGCCTTTAGTGTTGAAATTAGAGGATTGCAGAAGAGTGGTGGCTTGCTAATGGAGTAGTGGTTTCCTTCCAGTAGAGGTTGGAGAACTTGCTTAGGGAGCAAGGGATTCCTTCCAGTGGTGGCTGGAAAACTAGTGAAGGTGGTGGTTTTTAGTAGGTGATGGTCTACATGGTTTATGGGAGTAGTGGCTTCCGAGTGAGTGGTGGATCACATTGATTTGCAAGTAGATGCTTGTACATTGATGGTGGTCAATTATTAAAATGTAAAAAAACTTTTATAATAGTATAAGAGATGATGACAGAGACTATCTACAAATGTTAGTTTTTATCCTATGTTTTTCCACCTTGTATCTTGCATCCCATGTGTTGATTATTTTTGTGGTTGTGATTTAAGGGTTACATGATGTTTATTACTTGAGAATGTTGCTAATATGTTTTATATGTATTTGATGTGATCCGCAAATGTTCATTGTGTTGTTGGTTGAAAGATTCATATTAAATAATTGTTTTAAAAGGGAAAAGAGTTGTAAAAATTGGTATTCGGTACACTATTGATTTACCCCCTCCCCCGCACTCAATAGTGTTTAAGGTTTCTAACATTTTAGACACGAATGATTTCACATGTATAATACATAATTCATAGGAACGATATAGATGTAGGCCCATCTAGCAAATATGTTACTAGAATGGTTGAATGTTAGAATATCTCTATGGTTAATCACTATTATTCATTTGGTTAATGAGATTTGGTCAACATGGTCCAATTCCCTTTCATAAAGAATACTTTTGTGGCATTTGTGAATATGGAAGTTACAAGTTAACGTGAGTTAATTAAGTTGTCTAATTCCCCTACATAAAAAAAATATTTTATAATGTGGCTCTGGATTTGGTTATCTCTTGCTCATTGGAAGTTTAAGTGAATGATTATTAACATAAAATTTGAGGCTATGTTCCAAAGGATATGCTCATTGATGGTTCAAGAGAAACTTCTTGGGAAAAATAAATTAAAAATTGAAGTTGAGGCTAGGGTCCTCAAGGTAGGTGTTACAACTATATATTATTTTATTCATCAAAAGAATCTAAATTGGAATTTGTGCACCCAAGGATTATTTGACGAGATTGAAACAATGAAGTACATATGATATATTTTCCTATGGTAATGACAAGGGATATAAGTTATAAAAGGGGGATCAATCTTGATCATCACATGTGAAACTTTTGAGATATGTATGCTCTTGAATAGGTTGCTCCAGTGCACAAGGGCAAATTCAGTTTGAGCAATTGGAAGATTGAGAGATGGATGGGTTTCCGTTCAGTAAGTTCTTATTAGAGTAGTTTGTCTTATCAGTGCGCAAGAAGTAAGCCTTTACCTAAATCATATGTATTAATTGAGGATTGTGCTACTTAGTTTAATGTCTAGATGGCCTTTTTTTTTGAAATCTTTAAAGACATATTGGAAGTTACTTTAGACTCATGCAAACCATTATTTCACCATCTAGTCACTAGATCTATTCAGAGCACACAACTAACGAGGAAAATCTTCTTGTAAAATTTATTTTCAAGAGATCTGTTGTTTATTTAAAGGGTTCCTCGTAGATATCATTACATTATAATTGGAGAGAGACCATTTTGAAAAAAATGTTTTTGCAAAGATCTATGTCCACATTGTGATTTTCTTGTAAATATCTATGCATCAATTGAAATGAGTGCACTATAATTATTAGTGGTGTTTTCTACCATAGCATTGTTACACATATCAGACACAAAGACCTTAAATATAAATTGTAGGATATTTTTATGGAGTTATACAAAACAAAGGATGTTTATTGCAAGGATATACACACCAATTTATTTATGTGCATAGAACTAAATTCCGTTTTGCAGATCCAAGTAGTTCCCTGAATGAGTGTAGCCATGTTTTATTGATTACACTAATTCAACAAACATAGGGTAATAGTTCTTGTTTCAAACATTATTATTTTTCTAGAGTCTTTTATTCCAAATTGTGCACAATGGTAGTTCATTGGTTGTAGCATCTTATTGCAAAAATTTAGCTATGTTAGAGATTTAAAAATATTAGTTACGACATATTTTTGTAAGATCAACATCTTGTTTGAAAAATTTTCCTCATCAACCCAATGGTGTTGATGTTGGAAACCAGAACAATACTAATAAGGGGGATGAATCAATATTCTAGGAATTTTACCAATTTAAAGCATTCTTTTCACTTTGTATAAGAAAAACAAGACATCAAAGAATACTTTTAGAAATAAATATGATATGAAATAATTTTAGTAATCAATGAAACATACAAAGAATAAATAAATTCTTCAAAACTGCTCCGTTAATTTATTCAAATGGCAAGCTACAACTTGTTGTTACAATTTTATGACTACAACCAGTAGGAAGCTACATATCCCTAATTTATCGGCTACAACTGAATGGAGCTACAACCCCAAGTATTTTACAATGCTTGCTAGAAGGAGAACCAACCCCTGATCTATAAGCTACAGCTTTCTTTGACACTCATTGTTTCATCTTTCATCCATTTTGATACTAGAAAAAACTGAATACCTTCTCTGCTTTCAAAACCAATTAAATTCCTCAATCACCAACACCTTCAGCAATCTCTGATCACTGCGAAACACCATCAAATCACTCACAAAACTCACTTCTTTGTAACATTTCTCTCGCATATTGAACCTGCTCGCTCTAGCATGCTTATATAGAATTTTGGCTTGATATTTTTGGCTTGGATTTTTTAGTTTACTTGCCTTCAAATATTTGCATGAATCTTCAATTTTTTCCTTTGTCCTATTCATTCTAATCCTCTAACTATGTTCAATCTTTCTCTATAGTTTTGGGCTTAATTTTCAAGTGAGACTATTATTTTCTTGCTTATTTGAGCTAATATGGAGTTTTTACAGGGTTTAGATGAGGCTAGCTAAAGTTAACAGACTCTATCTTTGGCTTAACTACCAAAACTACCATTAAACAGATAGTTATGCCATAACTGTCACTAAAACTAACCGTCGACTCATCCATGCTACTATCGAGCTTCCAAGCACTACCAAAAATACCTCCACAATCCATTTTAATTTTATTAAACCAAAAAATTCCAAATTTTTCCTAATTAGTCTTCAGCCCCTTTTTCTTGGCACCTGTCTACTTTCTCCCCATGGGATCGGCTCTTCGCGACCACTAGCTCAAGGCTTTGGGTGCTAAGACCTCTTAAGCCCTGTGTGGGTGGGTTTTATTTGTTAATGGCTCCATGCCATTTGACTCATTTACACAAAATGACCCAAGGGTTAGTGCCCAGGAGCTAAGCTCAATGCATTCCCTTTTCGTCGTGCCCTTGGTTAATTTCTACATGAAATGACCAAGGGTCAGGGCTTAGCCTGTAACCCTCTCCATCCCAATTCTTTTATTTTATGAACCATAATAAACCATCGAGCTACATCCAATTGGATGGCGTCAGTCTGACATCACCTTCTATGTATCAGCTTGTGACTGGTGACACGTGTCACTAAAAATTGGGTCTGTTTGGTACCCAAAAAAGCCAAACCTTCCTTCCATGTGTCCTTCTCTGATTGGATATCACTGACATCATCTATTGCATTGTTTGCAACAATTACACACTACCACCTATCCTACTGGAGGAGAGAGAAAGGGTCCCCAAGGCCTTAATTTTCTTGTATTTTATTTGCTAATGAAAAAACATTAGGCTCAAGAAATTCTTCCCTCGACACCACTCCTGTGTGGCTTGTTGTTTTTGGAGGAGTAATTCTGGAGTGATTCCCTACCATTGATCTACATGATCAATAATGTGGGAAATCACCTCTCATTACCACTAAGCTTGTATAAAGGATCGTCTCAGATGCTGTCAGAAAGATGACACATGGCTCGTCACTTAGCCCTTGTATTCTTCTACTCGGTCAGTGTTCTCTTATGCTGCAACTTCGTTAATATACAGACTAGCCCTTAGTGGGTTGAGTTTTTGAAGTGGGGACTTCCCGCTCAACACCTCATTGGTCGGATCTTTTCTTCCATGTCCTAACACCCACCACCGAACATTTTTCTTTGTGCGCTCTTTCTAACCTTCTGGGGTGCACCCTCCGAGCTGCCTCCACCTGGCTAATCTATTAGGTGGGCTCTTCCATGACCAATAAAATCACTTCTCACTGCTAGCATGTCCCTACCACATATGCTTGGAGCTTTGCATAGAAGCTCCGCCAACCTTGCCACTAAGTTTGGAACTTAAGCCAACTTTCCCTAGACTCTAAAGTCTCACCTAAATACCTTAACTTTTCTATCATGGAATTAAGGTCACAAAACTTTGGCTGGCTCTATCTTTAACCATTTCAAAACTTCCACATACCACTATAAATCTCTTTTAGAGCTCTATCCATCTAGGTGGGTTTCACCTACATATGAGATTATATCCTACTCTAGAATTGGCTCCAAAGTCTCTACACCATTATGCTACCATGTTTCTACTCTTTACCATTGCCTATACCATTTGTATTTCCTTTCCCTTTTCCAACAATGTCTTTCTTTACCATGAATGACAACATATTTCTAAAAATACCACTGTCGCACGGAATGAGTCGATCTTGCGGACAAGATAGACCTTCCTAGAATCTAAAGAAGACCTAATGACAAGCAAACCAACCAGACACTATCTGTCTCTAAATATGCTTCAATAAACAATAGCAAACAAGTTTTTTTAGGGCCTACCTTTGGTCCAACGCAAGCTTGTGGATGCCCTCGCTCCTTTGATCCAAATGAGCTCCTTTTCGCGAATCTGCAAACACAAACAAGGCAAACAAATTAAATAGCACTTGAAAAACCAATTGCATAAAACATATTTAACATGAAAGTCAAGGAGTCCATGAAACAAATAACATAAGATACTTGTTGAGAAAAATGAGTTTGATTGTATTAATTGAAAAGAAGAAGAACTTTACAACCTTTGCCTTGACGCTGTAGAAGCTCCTCCCAGGGTCCAACAAGATGTCTCCTATACTTTGACAAGTTTCACTCACTCTCCAATGGAACCAAGAGGTATGTGATCTCTCCTCTCAAGCTCAACCAAAGAGTCTTAATTTCACCAACATTTACCATCAAAATGTTCAGCTTCTAAGCTCTCTAGTCCTCACCCCAATGCCTGTATTTATAGTGCAATGGAGGGAGGTTACTAGGTCCTCCTTCAAAGGGATAAAGCCCTCCTTCAAAGGGATAGCTCCTTTAGTCAAGGGATTAGCTCCTTCTCTTTTGGGATGCATGAACCACCTCAGAGCGAACAATCCACGTCAAAATTCCTTCTAGAAAACTCTAGAATTAACCCAAAGTGAGTTTTTTAAGATAAAACTTGCGCCTTTTGACTTTCACAGGGGTCCGCGCCTACACCGTTAGGGACAGAGTGGGTAGGTACGCAGCTTTTGTACACAAAAGGTGCGGGACCGCAGGTGACCATGAGAGAAAGTGCGGAACCAGAGTTACATTGATTTTCAATGTCTTTCTCCCACTTCCAAAGCTTGATTTGAAGAGCTGAGGTCTTAGACTTGCTTAGGAGGACAGTACAAGTGATGATAGACCCATACTGACTGTAAATAATCATAGTGACGATATTTTTGTGTAACAGATTGCCCCCTAAAGTGCGAAGTCTGTAGTAGATGAGGATTTCATTTATCATATAGTAAGAGTGAAGTATTTTATCATTTCGAGGATCATCTTGTGGAGAGCCCGGTCAGAACCTGTAAAAACATTCAATGCAAGATATATATATGAGATCATATCATCGCTGAGATAGGCATTCCCATACTCAGATCAAAACTAACTAGAAAACTATCTACTGCTCTGATATAGGAATGATCTTGTAAAACATCACAAGTATAGACTCATGTGAACACAGTATGGATGCAGCCATCTGTTTATGAATAGTCCACAATACAATGAATACAAAATTCCTCACAGCGTGGATGGTAGAAACTAGATCCAGGGTCTTCATTTCTACTTCCCGAAAAAGTACGATTCTATCCATGCGAATAAATGTGTTGATGTTGAACATGGTAGAAACCACTTGATTACCAGTCAATGATGTAAACTGTTAACAAGTGTGAGAGAAACCACCAGTGATGTAAATGGCTCTCAAAGTACCCAGTACAATCCATGAGATGTGAATAAATGTGTTGATGTCGAACATATCACGGAATCCTTCGATCGAAAGTCAATGATGTAAACTGTCGTCAAAGGCAAGAAACCTGCCATTGAGGCATGCAGATCTCAAGGTACTGACGATTCCTAGATCATCTTTCTAGATAATGAGCTGATGTCGATAGAAAGCGATCCGTCGTAGGCAAGCCCACAACACGAAATCATAGATCAAGTTGAAGAAATTTAGTTGCAAGGACTGACTCAGGCATGGTCAAGATGGATGACAGATATTTTTACATATGAATGGCTTATTGGCAGTGACCTCTTGAACACATAACGAAATGACCGATGGCTTGGTGACAATTGACCCAAAGTTAATACCCAGAAACCGGCTGAAGACTTTCAATGTGGTTTATCAACTATTAGGCAAAGGATTTCCCAACCCAGGTGAATAAAAGTGTCGTGTTCAAGAGTGGTTGCAAATTATGACAAACAGACTCATTTTTCTCTCTTTTCCCCCACCATTTTTGGCAAGTACCTCTTTATTTTTGACAAGCTTGAGGAGGATAATATTTTCTTGATTATAAGCTCATCCTTCGGATGAGTCCAACTTAGTTTAAATTTGAACCCTAAGAAGGAGTGGTTCGTTCCTATTTGTATTTGAACAAGTCCTTTACAGTGAAATTTTAACGAGTCCAGTATGGGAGAAAATCGACGTTTTTCAATTTTTAGAGAGTCTGAAAAAACTTAAGAAGAGTCCAGGGTTGACCTTTTTCGTAAATTTGTGTCTTCCAAGCCCGAAAAAGTATAAAATAATACTTGAGAGAACCGCTTGATCTTTTACGACCAAGGAGTACTTTTCGTTAATAGTGCCCTTGACCCGAAAAAGTAAAAAAGCGATCAATGGCACGTCATTTTATAACCAATATCGAATTCGAAACGACAAAAATCCGGCAATCTTTCCATGTTTTTACGGTCGGAAAAGAGCTGTAAGTGGACCGTCTTTTAATTCCGTTTTAACGAGTTTAAAAGAAACACTCGGCAATCTTTCCATGTTTTAGTAGTCAGAAAAGAGCTTAAAGATGACTCTACATGTTTTTCTGTCGAAAATGATAGATTTCGCCTGAATAATCCTTTATTCTGCACAAAAACACAAACATTACTCATACCTGTTTGAAATGGATAAAAGCGTTGCAAAATACCTTTTCAAAGTGAAACATAAACAAATTTGCGATTTATTTACTCAAAAAACTTATAAAAAGGGTCTTTGTCGATTCATTTTTACTGTTCGAGTTTGGGTGAGAAAACAGTGCTTTTGCTTAGAAAACTTCCCATGAAGATTGTGGAAAGTCCAACCATCAGAATCGAGCGCCGTCTTCTCCAGGTAATCCACATCATCCTACTCTTCATTTTCAACCGTTTAGTTTTTTGATTTAGTCCTTCATTTCATTTTTTGGGAGGGTTTTTAGGCGCAAAACCCGCGTGCGGGGGTCCGTAGGTTTACCATTGCGGACCCGCAGACCCCGAATTTTTCTCCATTGGGAAAAAGCTCGGGGTCCGCACCTTCCGTGTAGACAAAGTGCGGACCCACGCACTGTGTCTAACTCGGAGGGTGCATACCCCGCTGCAAGGGTTTTGAACCCAAAAATTCTAAAAAATGGACCAATCAAAATGTTTTCTAGCAATTTAATTAATATTTATACTTGATGCAGAGAGTATATCATGCTAGATTGGCGTGAACGAGAGCATGAGGACGTGGATACTACCGCATGGAATCATCAGCCTTCACTTGATGCTTTGAGGGCATGCAGACTGTACAAATTCTGGACCATTCCTGGCATGAGGGCTCAGGTGGATTTCTTACAGTGGCTGGTTGACAGATGGAGCATACAGGACCAGTGTTTTTTCATTGGCGGCCACCGGCTCGAAATCGAGCCAGCAGACATTTATTTCTTGACTGGTTTGCCTAAGAGAGGCGAAGACTTGACTCTGCATGGGACTAGGCCAGGTGGCCAGTCTGTCGATAGCCTCTGGCTAGAGTACTGCAACAGCCAGGCTAGAGACAAAGGGATAGACATAAAGACCATATCCCGTCCTGAGCTCATGGTTTGCGTTTACTGTCACTAGACTTTGCGGAGCTGCCAGATTACATATTGCCACTGGATCCCAGATGCGTATGGCAGTTGATTGCTTTCGAGGCACCATCTTCAACTGGTGCAATGCTGTGTTGGCCAATGTGAAAGGCCAACTGACCAGGGCCAAGAGCGGACGACTAAAGACCTTTGGTTATGGGGGTTTGGTCATGAGTTTTGGCCTGGAGAGGGTTCCTATGTTGATCCCACATCACCTTACTGTTGGAGGTGGGCTTCCTCGAGAGCCCAAACTGATGCGATGGGTCGCAGTCATGGCCCGTCACCCGGATGAGAGGACAGAAGTTGCTCGGTTCAAACCTGAGTATTTCCAATGGTTGGAAAGTTAGGTCTTTTCAATTCAGGACTTCCCTTACGCTGGGATAGATTTCCCTAGTGACCCAGACATGGCTCTTCCACCAGGAGAGCAGTGGGACGAGTCAGGTAAAATCCTTTTCAACTTTTCCTATTTTAATTTTTTTATTTTTCCATCGTCTCAAAACTGATAGTAAAAATTTCAAAGGCAGATGTGGGTCCACAACGACCAACCGCTCTCCGGCCTTTCGAGAGGAGGCAACCAGTTGCACCCGCGCCAGCCCCAGAGGACGAATCAACAGAGGTTTTGGCCGAGTTGGAGGGTCATCTTGAGCGCTTGACAGGGGATACTCCTGAGACCACTATAGACGACATTCCTCGTCGACTTCAGCGCTATGTGATTGGAGTCCCGGGACCTTTTAGGAGGTTCCTTTGCAAGGTGGCCCGGGCAGTGGTTTCTTATAGAGATCATCACCAGTGATAGGATGATCGCCTTTTGTGGGCACATGGGACATTTTTGTTTTTTTGTCATTTTTACCGATCATAAGGTGTTTTTCAACCTATGATCGAAGACGATGTATTTTTTGACACACTCCTATATATATCACTATTACCGGTTTATCTTGTAAATCATGTTATGGAATGGTTTTAAATTTACATGTATGATTATTGCAAATGTCTATTTAACATTCGAGAATCAATTGCATCTGCTAATGTATTTAAAGACCTTGGAATATGCTGATATTCAATATAATCAAACTCACGTTCCAAGAGACGCACTCTCAAAAATAATCTTAATAACACTGGATTTCTAATGGCATACACTCTATTAAGCAGTAACACAACGAGTTCAGAATTTAACCTCACTATCAAACTCCGAATCCCAAATGAAATAGATTCAGACAATAACTCAATCACTGCACTGTACTCTGCAATGTTGTTTGTTGTTTGACAGAGGCTTACCCCATGCATAGAAACTAACTCGTCAGAGGGCGAATAGATAACCCAAGCTGCGAAAGAGATGTTCTGTGTATTACGACAAGCACCATCAGCAAATCCAATGTATGTTTGGAGAGGCATCGACATCTGCAATATCAAGAGTAAAACCAAGATAAGCAGGAATAATGACGGAAAAACACTCTCTAAGCTAAGCACACTTTTTTTTAACTAAAACACACCAGCTAGAAAGAAAAACTATCCTAACTAAAAATCTCTACACCCCATTCTTTTAAGCATAATACCTCTTCAAGTAAAGGCCATTTCTGGGTTTACCCAAAGAGTCCCCATCAAAGTCTACCAATTCATAAGCCTCTTTGGCTAGCTTTCACTTGACAACATAGGGACCATGCCACATAGGAACAAATTTTCCAGCGCCTAATTTATCATTAGCTTGATCATAAACTAAGACTAGATCCCCTTCCGAAAAATTTCGAGGGGTCACATTTCGATCATACTGAGCTTTCATTCGCTTTGCGTGAGTCTCGATCGCCAATGCAGCATCACGTCGATTCTCATGTAATTGAGCTAAGTATAATAAACGCTTTTCCTCTTTGGAAGTGGCTGGAAGTAACTTGACGGCCATTTGTAGTGACGAGATTTCACATTCAATGGGTAACACGACTTCCAAACCATAGACTAGTTGGAAAGGAGTGAACCATGTTGATGTTTTTACTGAGGTTCGGTACGCCCAAAGCGCTGAAAATGGCATGTTGTGCCAATTCGACCGATGAATCCCATTGATTCGTCGGATCATGATAACTAAAACTTTGTTGATGGATTCAACCAGAACATTCGCTTGTGGATAATAAGGGGTTGAACTATCGTGACGTAACCCAATCTGGCCTGTAAGTTCGGTCATCATAACGTTTCGAAAATGACGCCCATGATCAGTGATTACCGCTTGCAGGACACCAAACCTAGCAATTATATGATTGAACACGAAAATTGCAGCTGTTTTTCCGTCTGCCTCGAATGTAGGCATCGCCTCGGCCCACTTAGTAAAATAATCTATCGCAAGGATGATATACGCATACCCCCCGGCCGAGTGAGGGTTACATTTAATAAAATCGATACCCCATTTGCCAAAAGGACCAACGGCAATTATAGGGTGGAGAGGAGCAGGTGGAGTGCGCATCTTACGATCAAAAATCTGGCAGTTGTGGCATTTTCGGACCGCCGTAATACAATCTTTAAACAAGGACGGCCAGAAATAGCCAGCGCGCAATATCTTTTGGGCTGTGGCATACCGAGACATATGACCGCCACACGCTCCAGAGTGACAGTCATTTAGAACCCTTTCAACCTCTTCGTGAGTTAAGCAACGTCGAAAAATAGAGTCCGCCCCATGGCGATAAAGAGTATCTCCAATAATTTTGAATTGTTGGGACTGGAATCGAATTTTTTGACGTTCCGACCTTGAAATTTCTGGCCAAAAGGATTGGGTCTAGAGATAGATGATGATATCCCTATACCACGGATCTAAAGTGCTAATTAGAAACAAATATTCGTCCGCAATGGGCTCCTCTGCCACAGTTTCTGTGTCAGCACGCGGGAAGTCACACATTAATTCTGCAAAAACTAAAGATTTCTTAGACTTAGATTTCTGAAACTCCAAGTCGAACTCCTGCAGGATAACGATCCATTTAGAGTACTTGCGCCCTAGCAATTGTTTGGTCAAAATGTAGATCATAGGGTTGCAATCCGAAATTACCGTAGTTTTACGTAGTAAAATGTAATGATGAAAACGTTGGATAGCTTGAACGGCTACCAATGCCAGTTTCTCCACATGTGAGTATTTTAGCTCAGTTCGATTTAACGTTCGACTAAGGTAATATATCACATGTTCCGTTCCGAATTCATCTTCCTGAACTAAGACCATTCCAATGGTGGAATGGGAGGCGGCGAGATACAAGAAGTAAGCCTGGTTGTAGTTGGGAGGATGCAACAACGGTGCATGGGTCAACGCGTGTTTGAGTGCATCAAAAGATTTCTGAGCTTCTCATCCCAAGAGAATTGAGTATTTTGTTTCAACAACTGGGTAAAACCCTTTGTAACTTTGGCGTAGTTAGGAATGAATCGTCGTAAAAAGTTTGCTTTCCCCTGCAAACTTTGGAGTTGGCGAAGACTCGAAGGAGGAGGCAATTTGGTGATAGCTTCGACCTTTGAGGGATCAATGCGAATGCCGGCTTTTGAAACTACAAATCCCAGCAATCGACCCGTCTCTATACAGAAGACACATTTGTGTGGGTTCAACCAAATACAATAATGCCTACACCTCATAAAGATTGCTCGTAAATGGACGAGGTGATCAACTCGATGTAATGAATGAGCAGGAAAATCATCGAGATACGGTTGCACAATGTGTTTGATGTCATGAAACGCATAAGACATCGCCCTTTGAAAAGTTTCTCCGGCATTCTTAAGCCCAAAAGGCAATTTGCAATAAGCAAATGTCCCCCATGGACAAATGAAAGCCATTTTTGGTTGATCGGTAGGTATAATGTTGATTTGATTGTATCCGGAAAAACCATCCATAAAGGAAAATATTTCGCTACCGGCACAATCATCAATGATTTGATCGATATAGGGGGTTGGGTAATTGTCCTTTGGACAGGCTCGATTAATGTCCCTATAATCGATGCATATTCTTATTGTTCCATGTTTTTTGTTAACCAGAATAATATTCGATACCCAATCTGTTAACGGGATCGGATAAATGAAACCTGCTTTCAACAATTTTTCAACTTCTGCTTTAATTGCAGCAGCTTTTCGTGGGTGAATCTGACGCAAACGTTGCCGGACGGGTTTAGCGTCCGGGTAAATCTTGATCTCATGAACAATAATCGCGGGATCAATTCCTGGCATTTCCTCATAGGACCAGGCAAACACGTCGCGGAATTCTTGAAATAGGGCCTTATATAATTGAATTTCGTCATCTGTACACGAGGCACCTATATGAATGTTCTCAACAATTCCGGGCTTAACCGAAATGTCAATGGGGATAGTTCGAGAGATGTTTCCCAAATTTAACTCTGAGTCGGGATGTTTCATTGGATTCTGAGGTTCCTTGACATATTCAGTTGTAAAGATTGATGAGAAATCATTTTCGAAACGATCATCCTCAGGTAAAAACGAAGATATGTGATGGAGATCTTCCCATGATAAATCATCTACACATAGGATTTCACGAATTTGCTCATCAGAGTGAACAAGTTCAGAAAATGTAGTTAAATCCGAGGTTGATGTGAAAAGTGATTCCTCACGGACCACATTCATTAAGTCATTTTCGGTTGAACACGGGTCGGCAAAAGACTGCACAGCTTCATAGGCAATTTCATATGGACTCAAAGGCATGGAATTACCAAATGAGTCTATTTCAGATTCAGAAGGAACGATCCAAGGATCGTCATAAAAAATGGTGTCTGATGTAATCATATGAATGGTTGCAAATGAAGATGATGCGTTGATTGGAGGAAAAGGAAAAGTTCCCAGTAAACCAGCATCTTTAACTAATCCTACTCCAACATCCTTATATGGGATAGTTGATTTACCGACATGCTGAATACTCTCCGAAGAGGCTGGGTCAGATGAAAAGTAAGCCAGCTGGTCTATTGTTACGATCTTTCCATTATGTGGAAACTTTATTACTCGAAAGACCGATGAAACGACCGCTGTCATAGCGTAAGACCAACTTCGACCCAAGAGAAGGTTGTAGTCTAGAGGGGCATCAACCACCTCCACAGCTAGACTAACGGTTTTTCCTTCAACCCCTATAGGCAAATCCTATAGAATGCCAAAAGGATGAAACCCACGGCCATCAAAGGCCTTAAGAAATGTCGGGGATTGATTTAGTGAAGGAGAACCAAGCGATCTCCAACACTGTATCGACATAATACACGTTGAGGCTCCCTCATCAATTACAGTCCGATGAATAGGCCTGTTTCTGACTATCACTGGGATCTGGAAAGCCATTTGATGAGGCAAACGCGGTGTACTATTTTCTAGATCAAAGATTATTAGGTTCGGGTCCTGAACGTCAATAGCTCCTATAACCGACAAAAATAATTTACGCTGTGCTGGGCATGATTGCAGCACTTCCAAAGCCGACATTGCTGAGGGTGAAACAGCTAAATCCTCAACAATGTTATAATTCTGAGCCGCTCTCGCATGTGGATTGAAAGCTGACTTTCGAAGTATACCCTTGTCGGGTGGTTTGATTACTAAGTCTGGATTAGGTTTCTCGATCTGTAGTGGATCGACACCGGGAGCTGAGGTTGATGGACTAGAATGAGAAGATTCTGCTTCTTTACCATCAACAGGACTTTTACTGCCATAATCTTGTGATCGAGTCGCAATCCTTACATGGGACATCATCAATATGGGTTCTTCATTGGCACTCGAGGAAGAACCTATCATCTTGCTATCTTGACTTGGAAATGGATCCTTCAAAACAGCAGGAGTTTGGGAACCTTTGACGATCTTCGCAACCTCTGCTCGATGAGGGCGGTCTCTTGTAAAATGTTCTTCGTCACAAACGAGACATGGATAACGAGGTTTGCGCTTTTCATCATTGGATTCCGCCTTTTCAGATTTCTCTTTTGAACTTTTGTCCGTTTTATTCTTCTTCTTTCCTTTCTTCTTCCCACCGGATTTTGATTTAGCTGTAGATGATGCTACAACGTGAATATCGGCGGAAACCTCTGCAGAAGAATCTCCTGTCAGGGAATCAGGCAAGGTTATGATAGGAGAAGAATTCTTGGAAGACTTCTTCTTACTTTTAGTGTTAACCGTACCAATCATACCGTCAGCGGCATGAGATCCCGAAGGAGCTGCAGTGATTTGATTTGACTTAGGAAGATCAGGGATTTTTTCGTGTAACGTACCTGACTGAGTATAGACCAAGTCAAAGTACTGTGCTTGAGCAATCACTTGCTCCTCAGTAACAACTCCGGCTTTAGCAACATCTTCAGTGATCCTTAGCAGCAAAGATTTTACAAACCACTCAGCCAAGATTTGATCCGGAATAAATACCTTCACTAAACGTCGTCGACGTCTCCACTCATGAATATGATCTGAAATGTACGTGGATTTTGACTATTTTAGCGAAGTTAACAATTCAGTGCCATTGTCATATCAGACTGGCAACTGGAAATGAGTTAAAAACGAGGTAGCTAACTGACTAAAATTATAAAAAGTGCCTCGCGGTAACTCAATGTACCACTTGGCCGCGAGACCAATTAGAGTGCGCTGGAAAAGTCTAAGACGGATCGAATCATCTGTGATGGAGTTAGATGCACACCAGAGGTGGTAAGTCATCACATGGTTCGACGGGTCCTCTCCTGATTTACCTTCGAACTTGGGAATGTCACTGGGCAACTTATTCGGCATTGGCGGCCAAAACGGAAGATAATTAATTGGATCGTTCGTTAGGCGCGACAAGTCTGGTAAGTCCAAAGTTGCGATAAACGATAACTGCCGATTAGGATCCCTAAAACTTTGGGTCATGAGACCAGCCCTAGGAGGAGGATATCCGGGATAACTAGGAATAGGAATCGCGTTCGGGATATTGTATCCTCCCGGAAAACCAGGATTAACTGGACCGTACTGGGGTTGTTGAGGTTGTTGATAAGTGCACCTAGGATACGCTTGATACTAATAAAGTGGCTGCTGGATAGCAGGACCGAATTGGTACTGTCCCTGGTACGGTTGATAGGTGAATTGTGGTTGACTTGTGACAACCGTACTTAAACTAGGTTTTCGTACAAGCATCTGAACTGTAGTTTGAATCGTGGATCCAGACGGTGGTAAAGATGTCTGAGGAGTAGATACAGGAACAGTAGAAACCGGAGCTGTCGATACTCCAGAAGTAGGTGGGGTAGATTGAACAGATGTTGCGGCAGTTGCAGCAGTCATTTGAGATGGATTACGAGGCGCAGTAGGCCCAGACTGAGAAACTACTGAAGGTACAGAAGTTTGAATATTAGACTGGACTGGTTGCTGGGGTGTACCAGAAACTAAGGGTTGTCCAGTTTGAGACGAAAACTGTACACTTGGCTACAACACCTGTTGGGTTTGCGATGGATCCCACACTATGTTCATTCCGAGGTACTGACCCATAACAGGTTGAGAATATTGAGGACCATAACCGGGTTGAGGATAGGATTGATAATTGACAGGTACATTTCCCGTTCCCTGAACATAAGATTGTCCTTGGGGTGGTTGGAAACCTTGGTTCGAGTACTGACCTTGGGGTAGATACCCTTGAGGCACGTACTGATACTGGGGTTGACCTTGAGGTATAAATTGATACTGGGGTTGACCATGGGGTACATATTGAGTCTGGGGTTGACCTTGAGGAACGTACTGTATTGTAGGTACGTACTGTCCTTGAGGTTGCCCCCCAGATGCTAATTTTGTACCTTGAGGTTGCCCCCCAGGCGTTAATTGAGGCTGCCCCCCAGGCGGTAACTGGCCACCTTGAGGTTGAGAATTGGGAATAGAACCTGACATCATAAGAATGTCTTCTACGCTCAACGGCTTTGTACTATTGTTTCTAGTTAATAACCCTTGCTCAATGGGTTGAGGAGATGCTCCCGAAAAAGTACCAGAAAGTGACTGATACCCAGAGGGAACAGAAGGACCGTCGTACAAAAAAGATTCAGGCGATTGAGTAAACATGGACGACTGGCCTGACATATTTACGGGAGTATAAAAACCTCTAGGATGATAAGGAGCACGAGGTGGTGAAAAACTTAATGCTGGGTTTTCCAAATAATTAGTCAAAGAAAGATACCAAGTAGTACTCCTAGGCGGATTGTAAAAAATTGATTCACGCTCCCTTAGATCAAGAACAGGTTGATTTTCAGGAATAGGGATGCCTACTTCTTCTTCCGGAGCAAGTTCTTCAATAGCAATAAGTCCAGAAGGAAGATCTTGGGTAATTACTCTTTCTACCCTAAGTGAATCAGGACCACTAGAAGTTGGAGAGACAAACCCCGATGTTGGAGTAACAGGTTGAGATATCTCAGGTTCTTCACCTATATCACTAGTAGATGAAAAGCTACCAGCAAGTTCGGAGACCGAAATAGATTCAGGATTATAACCTGTTACTAGAGTTTGGTAATCAGGATGTAAAACCAATGAAGACTCTCCTTCTTCAGGTGACCCAGCTTTACTACCACTAGGAGTTACGAGGACTTTCAAGCCTTCAAGCTGGCTCGGGACTTCTTCAGGAGGTTGGCCCCGAAGTCTACGGGACTTCCTCAATAAATCAGCCACGGTTACAAACTCAGGAGACTGGCCCCGAAGTCTACGGGACTGTCTTGGTAATTCAGCCATAGTTAAAAACTTTTAACTACTTCACACGCAAACAACGTAAAATCTCAATGAAAACCACCTAAAGTCTCTAAAGAACCAAACAAATTTGAATCACACGCCTAAATAATCTAGAGATCAAACACATACAAACAGTAACTTTCCGGACCGAAAACACTAGTTGGTGACGAAATCCAATGTCGCAGAATTCAGTACAGAAATGGCGGTTGGAACAGTTACCTCGGCAACCTGCTTAATGAATAGACTGGACCAAGTTCCTCCACTTAACCGTCTTGAGTGAAGTAAACCCCCCAGAAAATTCAAGTGAGTCTAGTCGACGTCTGCTCCAGGTACAGTGGGATCTTCCCACCACTGTCACCTTAGGAAGAATCCTAAAGAATATGGCCACTAAGGTTACCAACTGAGACAAATACACCTGGGGGAACAATCTACGATCCGATAAGCACGCAAGGGTAGAGTAGCAAGCTCAATCCCCTTGAAGGCTCCTTGACATAATCCAAGGTTTACCAACAAGTGACCCCAGGCTCCTCGACAATGGTTAATCTGAGGTTTACCGTTTTTAATACGTGAATATCTGGCATCGTTCCCAATGAGGAAGGATTGATTCCCACACTGGTTCAGACACGATCTCGTGCTTCTCCTTTAAGAGGAGCTTTCCCAGAGCATAAATGCAACAATTGGATTTCTTCCTACCACAAGATACAGCTACTTGTTTGTTTTTACTGTCTTGGAGAGTTAATTACTCTCCTACTCCAAGACACTAGCCTAAGCTAAGTTGGTGGATCAGAGCCCTAGAAATAAAATGTTACTAGGTGAATTTTACTTTAAGCGTTAATTTTAGTGGTTGTTGTTTAAGTCAAGAGGTGGCGGAGATGAAACTCGTGGTGTAAAGACTCGACTCGAAATCACTAAAAAGATACACCTAAGATGATTTAAACAATCTTTTCTCTTCGATGAACTTCTATACTAAGAAAGAGTTTGAGAATGCAAATACTTTGTAAAGACAAATATTTCTCAATTAAACAAATTTAAAGAAGAGCGTTTTCCTTTCCAAAGCACTCAAAACGAGACATCTAGTTATTTCACAAAAAATTCCCTTTTCTTTTCAAAGCACCCAATCACTACAAAAACAAACTTTTTCAAAAAGAGATTTTTTTTATATTTTGTAAATAAAACACTCAAAACTAACGAAAATGACTAACTTTTAGAGCTACAAACTATAAAAAGCTACTTGAAGTCAAAGCCTACTAAAAGTCTTTTTGAGGATGTTTTACTTAGCTAAATGTGAGCTAAGGACTAATTTATGCAGAATCACAGTTAGTCAAAAAACAACCAATCTTTCGTTTTTCTTTTTTAAAAATGAAAATTCCAACTTTCAAATACAAGTATTTCGAAATTTTGAAATGAGAAAACACAAAGCGGATTCCTCAACAAGGGGAGATTTCATAAATGGTCAGACTCATAAGAAGACTGGTAGACACCAAGGTAATCTGAGGTCCCTACGGCTTCTAAGCTCAGAGCCACTACACAACCAAAAACAAAAAACAAACCCAACAAGCAAAATTCCTAGGAATTCCACCTAAAACCCTAACGCTAGTGAAATCAAAACCAAGGAAAGTTTTTGACAGGGAACAAGCAGGTTTGGGCAATGGCTAAAACCTATAAAGAAATTCTAAACTGATAAAAAAGAGAAAAATTTAAAATTTTTCAAATTTTTGACAGGGTACACAGGAAACCTGTTTACACAGGTGCGTCCACGCTCTGTGCACAAAGGAAAAGTGCGTACAGGTATGCACTGTGCTTAACTCAGAGGGTGCGTACCTCTCCCAAAACTATGAAAAATAAAAACTGACTCAAAATTAACTAAATTCACCCAATCCCACAATCATCAAGTCAAAAACAGAAACAGAAAATACAGTTTCTCAGGTCAAAGTATAGACAAGGAAAACAATCATGTCCCTAGTGGAGTCGCCATTTTGTCGCACGGAATGAGTCGATCTTGCAGACAAGATAGACCTTCCTAGAATCTAAAGAAGACCTAATGACAAGCAAACCAACTAGACACTATCTTTCTCTAAATATGCTTCAATAAACAATAGCAAACAAGTGTTTTTAGGGCCTACCTTTGGTCCAATGCAAGCTTGTGGATGCCCTCACTCCTTTGATCCAAATGAGCTCCTTTTTGCGAATCTGCAAACATAAACAAGGCAAACATATTAAATAGCACCTGAAAAACCAATTGCATAAAACATATTTAACATGAAAGTCAAGGAGTCCATGAAACAAATAACATAAGATACTTGTTGAGAAAAATGAGTTTGATTGTATTAATTGGAAAGAAGAAGAACTTTACAACCTTTGCCTTGACGCTGTACAAGCTCCTCCCAGGGTCCAACAAGATGTCTCCTCTACTTTGACAAGTTTCACTCACTCTCCAATGGAACCAAGAGGTATGTGATCTCTCCTCTCAAGCTCAACCAAAGAGTCTTAATTTCACCAGCATTTACCCTCAAAATGTTTAGCTTCTAACCTCTCTAGTCCTCACCCCAATGCCTGTATTTATAGTGCAATGGAGGGAGGTTACTAGGTCCTCCTTCAAAGGGATAGCTCCTTTAGTCAAGGGATTAGCTCCTTCTCTTTTGGGATGCATGAACCACCTCAGAGCGAACAATCCACGTCAAAATTCCTTCTAGAAAACTCTAGAATTAACCCAAAGTGAGTTTTTTAAGATAAAACTTGCGCCTTTTGACTTTCACAGGGGTCCGCACCTACACCGTTAGGGACAGAGCGGGTAGGTACGCAGCTTTTGTACACAGAAGGTGTGGGACCGCAGGTGACCATGAGAGAAAGTGCGGAACCAGAGTTACATTGATTTTTAATGTCTTTCTCCCACTTCCAAAGCTTGATTTGAAGAGTTGAGGTCTTAGACTTGCTTAGGAGGATAGTACAAGTGATGATAGACCCATACTGACTGTAAATAATCATAGTGACGATATTTTTGTGTAACAACCCCCCTTTGGAATTTATGGCAACACCAATATCAAACAAAACATCTTTAGGAAGATACAGACAAATCCTTTAAGTACTGCTCCCCCTGATATGCACTTCTCTTGTTCTTAATGGTTTCTACTAGTGTGGTACTACTGTTAGTACTGTTGTTGTGCTTGATATGGTTTGATTATCATCTATCCTACCTTGTTTCCTTATTTTGTTTTATGATTATGGATCTCTCCCCCTTTGAAATCAATGGCAAAGACACCATCATGCTCCCCATGTCACCATACTCCATGTGTCAACGATCTTTCACTTTCATGTTGATCTTGTGGACCTCGAAGCTTCACCTTTATATGCTAAAAATGCAATTTCCTTTCTTCCTCTTGAAGGAAGAGCTAGTGGAGGGAGGAAAGAGGCACAACTCCTAATATTTGCCTCAAATAATTAAACTGTTCTCTAGGAATTGGCTTGGTGAATACATCGACAACTTGGTATTTTGTAGGAACATACTCTAGCTTCACAATCTCAGATACATCTTGCTCTCTTAAGAAATGATACTTGATGTGGATATCCTTTATTTTGGAGTGAAAAACTAGATTATTTGACATGTTGATTGCACTTGTTTTTTCCCAAATAACGGGAATAGGATTATCATAGAACACTTGTACATCTTGCAAAATTTTCTTCATCCACAAAAGTTGAGTGCAATAAGAAGTTGCTGCAATATATTCTGCTTAAGCTGTAGATAAGGAAATGGAAGCTTGCTTCTTTCATAACCATGAAACTATACTTTTTCCAAGAAAGAAAGCACCACCACTTGTGCTTTTTCTATCATCCACATCACATACCCAATCAACATCAGTATAAATAGTGAATGAAAATTATTTACCTATGGGGTACCACAATCCATAGTCCATTGTCACTATGAGATATCTAAGAATTCCCTTGGCTACTAGTTGATGGCTTTATCTGGGAGCTGCTTGAAATATTCCAACTATAGAAATGGCATGCATGATGCCTGGTCTTGGAGCTATCAAATATAAGAGGTTTCCAATGTTAGATCTATATAAAGTCTGGTCAACTAATGGAGATTCATCTATCTTGCTAATATTGCAACCTGTCACAATTAGAGTGCTCACTAAAGAGCATTCATCCATGCCAAATTTCTTCAACACTTCTTTGAGATAATTTCTTTGATAGATAAAAATTTCTATAGGGGTTTGTGAAATATGAAATCCAAGAAAGAAGGAAATATCTCCAAGCATGGACATCTCAGAGTCGAGCTTCATATCAGTTGCAAATTCATTGGTCAACAAATTTGAATCACTAGAAAAGATGATATCATCAACATATACATCCACTACAATGTGTTTGTTGTCTTTTTCTTTGACATATAAGTTGCTATCAACTACACCTCTTTTGAATCTACACTTGAGTAGGTAGTTGTTTATCTTCGAATAAAAAGCTCTAGGGGCTTGCTTGAGACCATGCAAATCCTTCTTAAGTCTAGAAACATAATTTGGTTTCTCTCTTAGCTGAAAACCTTTAGGCTACTCTATGTAAAGTTCTAGTGGTAGCTCTCCACTGAGAAAAGAATATTTGACATCCATTTGATATATTTTGAATTTCCTAAAGTAAGAAAATGCTAAAAACATTCTTATTGATTCTAATATAGTAATAGGAGCAATGGTTTCATCAAAATCTAGTCCCTCTATTTGAACATAGCCTTTGCATACTAACCTAGAAAATGTTTCTTACCAAATCTACACGGTCATTTAATTTATTCCTGAGAACCCACTTTGTGCCAATGGCATTCGTGTTAGTGGGCTTTGGAAAAAGTTAACTAGTCTGATTTTTATCTATTTGTCCAATTCTTCATCATTACTTTTAACCAATATTGGTCTTTACTAGCTTGAATAACATATTTTGGTTCTTCCATAGACTGTAGGGCAACATGTGTTTTAGCATTGCATGTAAAATCCAACTTTTAGTCTTTGGTAACCACTACTAGAGGTATTTGATATGATTCTTCCACAACATCCCACACATCAGCTCAAAGTGATTGAATATAGGTCTTCATCCTCACTTTCCCAAACACATAGTTTAATCCATTGAACATAGGTTCCCTATTGGTAAATCCTCCTTCCTAATTCACCATGGTCCTTGATCTTTCTTCCAGCTGTTACATTGATTTGAAGTAACTTGGATCTCATACCAATTGTTGGAAACTAGGACAACACTAAGAGGGGGGGTGAATCAATATTATAGGAATTTTACCAATTTAATTTTATTTTTTTCACTTTGTGTAAGAATAATAAGACATCAAAGAATAGTTTCAATAATAAATATGATAAGCAATAATTCCAGTAATCAATGGAGCATGCAAAGAATAAATAACTTCATCAAAATTTCTTCTTCAATTTATTCATAGGGAAAGCTAAAACTTCTTGTTACATTTTTCTCGCTACAACCAACAGGAAGCTACAACTCCCTGATTTATCATGTACAAATGAATGAAGCTACAACCCTAAGTATTTTCCAACACCCACTGAAAGGAGCACCAACCCATGATATGAAAGCTACAACTTTCTTTGACACTCACTAATTCATATTTCATCCATTTCCATTCTAGAAAACAATGAATGCCTTCTCTACTTTAAAAAACAATTAAATTCATCAATCACTAACACCTTCAACAATCTCTAATCACTGATAAACACCATCAACTCGCTCACAAAAATCACTTGTCTATAACATATAATTTTTGTATTGAACAGGCTTTCTCAAGCCAACTTATATACAATTTTGGAATGATATTTTTGTCTTGGAGTTTTTAGTTAACTTACCTTCAATTTTTTGCATGAATCTTCATTTTTTCCTTTGCCATATTCTTTCTAGTCATCTGACTATGATCAATCTTCATCTACAGTTATGGGCTTAATATATAAGTTATACTATTGTTTTCCTTCTTATTTAAGTTAATCTGGAGTTTTTATAGGGTTTAGATGAGGTTAGCTAAATTTAGCAAACTCTATCTTTGGCTTAACTGCCAAAACTTCCATTAAATAAATAGTTCTACCATAATTGTCACTAAAACTAGCTGCATACTCATCCATGCTAATATTAGGCTTCCAAGCACTACCAAAAATACCTCCATGGGGATTTTTGTTTTATGGAACCAAAAGATGTCAAAATTCCACCTAATTGGCCTTAAGCCCCTTTTGCTTGGCACCTGTCCACTTTCTCGCCATGGGACCAGGTCATCGTGACCACTAGATCAAGGCTTTGGGCATTAAGCTTTGTTAATCCCTACATGGCCTGGTTTTCTTTGTTAATGTCTCTATGCCATTTAACTTGTTTCTACGCAAAACAACCCAAGGGTCAGTTCCCAGACACTAAGTCAGGTGCATTCCCTTTCCACCATGCCCCTAGTCAATTTCTATGTGAAATTACCAAGGGTCAGGGCTTAGCCCATATCCCTCTCCATCCCAGCGCTTTTGTTTTGTGAACCATAATAAACCTCCAACCTCCATCCAGCGGGATTATGTTAGCCTGATGTCACCTGCTACGTGTAAACATGTGATTGGTGACATGTGTCACTAAAAAATGAGTCCTCTAGGTACCCAAAAATGCCAAAACTACTTTCCACATGTCCTTCTCTGATTGGATGGTGTTGATGTAATCTCTCACGTCATATGAACCAATTTCATGCTACTATATGTTCTACTAGAGGAGAGATAAAGGATCCCCAAGGCCTTGTTTTACTCAATTTTTCTTTGTTAATGAAAAAACCATTGGGTTCAAGAAATTATTCCCTCGACACCACTCCTGTGTGGATTGTGGTTTTTGGAGGAGTGATCCCAAATTGATTCTCTATCATTGATCTACACAATCGGTGGTGTGTGAAACCACCTCCCATGACCACCAAGGTTGTCTAGATGGTTGTCTCAAGTGCTGTCAGAAAGTAGCCACATGGATCGACACTTAACCCTTGTATTCTTCTGTCGGGCCAATGCTCTATTACACTACAAATTCATTAATATTTGGGCTAGCCTTCAACGGGATGAGATTTTGGAGTGGGGACCTACTGCTCGACTCTTCATCAGTCAAATCTTTTCTACGGTTTCCTAGTGTCTACCACATCTCACTTTTCTTTGTGCGGCCTTTGTAACCTTCTAGGGTGCACCCTGCGAATTGCCTCTATCAGGCTAGGCTATCAGGTGGGTTCTACGTTGATCGATAAAAATTATTCTCGCTCTTAACGTGTCCCTACCACGTATTCCTGGAACTTCACATAGAGGCTTCGCCAACCTTTCTGCTGAGTTTGGCACATAAGCCAACTTTGGCTACGTATTAAATGCTTGCCCAAACACCTTTTAACTCTGCTATCATGGAATTAAGGTCACAAAAATTTGACTGACACTATCTTTCAATATAGGAGGCCATTTTCAAACTTCCATATACCACTGGAAATATCTTTCAAATCTTTATCCATATAGGTTTGTTTCAACTACATCTGAGATGATATGCTACTCTAGAACTGGTTCCAAAGTCCCTGCACCATTTTACTACCATGCTACCACTCTTTTCCATTGCCTTTACTAATTAGTTTTCCTTTTCCTTTTCCAACAATGTCTTCTTTTGCCATCAATGACAATATATTTCCAACAATTGATGTCTTGCTTATTGTTACTGGATGAAGGGTTTTTACAGAGAATTATTCCTCACTTTATTGGAGAATACTTTGGTGGCTTGTTAATTGCAAAATGACATTCATGTTCTTATGAAATTTTTTTATCATTAATTAGTGCTTGTGGAAAAGGTGTTGTGTGATAAATATAAAGGATTTGGGAAAAGTTTTATTTTGGCTTAAGTTTGATTAAGCCTTTGTATTTATAGTTTGAAAGCACATGGAATAAATCCATATATCGAATATTTCACATTTTTGGTTTATAGTAGTTTGACACTTTCTTATGAATTGATAATGTTGTTGCTTGTCCTTTGAAATCATTCTGTGAGATTGCATTGAATTTAGAATTGTTGTGATATAATATGGTGATTGTAGGTGTTAGGAAGAAATTTTCACTTTGATATATTTGACCTAAAACTACCTTGGTTAAAGTGATAACTTTTTTTATCATGTATTGTTGCTATAAGTTTGATGTATGGTAAAATTTTACATTGTTTGAATGGTGTTCTAGTTGTGAATGGATTTATAGTCTATAGAGAAATGATTGATGTAGAGTGTTGAAAAACTTCCTATTACAATAGTATTGTTCCTGTGACAATAGTTTTATTCCTCTAACAATAATATTATTTCTGTAATGAAGTTGTGTAACTTATTTTCTGACTAGTATTCTGAGAAATGTTTATGATCAATGTCATAATTGTGCATAGAGATTCGTTTGTATTCAAAGATGGTTGAGTTCCTATTGAGATCTATGACAAAAGGATTGCAATATGTGTGATTTTGGAATAGTTTTGAATGATGGTGATTGATGCAGGACAAAGGATAGATATTTGTGAATCTAATGCTATTAATGGTGATGCTTGTATTTTGTTGAAGTTGTTAGTCCTCTGAAGATTATTTTCTATTGATAAGGTTGAGATTTGTCATTATCACTATTCTTTAAGTTTCCCATTGTTCATATTATGTAGAGATTATATTTGTTAAGAGACATTTTTGGCACTGATTAAGCTTCTTATGGCTTGATGAGTATGGTATCACAAAGATTGATATGTTATGAATTTATGTTTCATAATGATGGTGATGTGATGTGTTTATTAGGAGGAATTTGATTGTTGTTATGCAAAGAAAGGCTTAAAAATGATGCTACATATTAAAATGGATTGAGAATGCAAATCTTGATGTGTTCTATATTCAGTGAGGTTTTTGATATTGAATGGCATGA
This sequence comes from Pinus tabuliformis, assembly GCA_031772625.1. NCBI lineage: Eukaryota > Viridiplantae > Streptophyta > Pinopsida > Pinales > Pinaceae > Pinus > Pinus tabuliformis. The sequence goes on along the minus strand of CM062816.1, from coordinate 675,022,215 downwards.
TGAATATGATGATGATAGATGAGAATTGGATTGGTCATCCTCAACCTCCTTACCCTTATCACTAGAAATGTGTACTGCAAATAACATACACCCTTTCCTATGACTATGATTTTCTTGCATATTTTTCACCATCCTAACTAATGTGGCTTTCTTCTTGACTTGCAAGACATTGGGTTCTCCATTGTCATCCACAAACTCAATGGATTTCTCATCGCAATCTACCTCGGTTCTATGTAGATACAACCAATCCATGCCCAACAACATATTGTATGATCCCAACGGTAATACCTTCAGATGCATTGTGGTAGGCATACCATTTAAATAAAATGCCCAAGCTCTTACCCAATGATGAACCCACTTCTTTTTACATATATCCAACTACACTATCCCAGACTCTGCATGCAATTCCTTACTGAAACCACACTTATCCACCAATTCAGGACTGACATAACTATGATTAGATCCAAGGTCAATCAAAATAGAAATAACTTGATCACAAAGCTTACCATCCATCTCTATGATAGATGTGTTATGGTGCAAATCTACCTCAGGCTGGGAAAGGCAGGATCTAGGGTAACATCAAACCATGCTTAACCTAGTAGCTAGCCCTACCAGGTTGAGAGAGGGCTCTCTCCTTGTCAATCTCAGGAAAATATGATCAATGAAGCTTGAGATGACTAATATAGAGACTAATTTTAGGCTAGGTATATGCTCATAGGAGTTTGATTGAATTTAATGTTGGTTTGTTGGCTCAAATGTGAAAGGCAGATTTGGGTTCGGGGAATGGGCACTGTCTTGCAGAGGTTTCTGTGGGGCGAGGTAAGAAAATGGTTTAGTACTTTGAAATAAGTGAGATGGAGAGTCTTAAGATTGGTGAGGAGTTGGAGAAGGCATGAAAATCTCAGGGATCCCCTTCAAACTGCTGAAAACATAGAAAACTAAACAATCCCTAGGTAGAGCACCGCAACATCAATGAATTCTACCTTTAGGCTTTATCCTTGATTCATTTAGTTCAGTTGAAAAGAGAGAGATGATGGCATACCTAAACACATGTAAAATAGAAATATAGAAGGAAAAACAATACTAAGTCACCTTGCCACAATAATCTGACAAAATGTTGCAAACCTTGGTCTATTTCCTTGCCAAACTGCAAAATGAATGTACAATAATGCTCAAAGCATTCACAAGAGTCTAACCTTTACAAATGACAGAAAAACTACTAGATATAGGCAACAAACAACTCATGCTAGGTTTTAGGGGTCGAATTCATGAGTTTAGGAGCTATTTCAACAAGATATAAACTAAGAACTGAAAAGTAGGCAGTGGAACAACTTGCCTCTAAAACCTAGGAAACTGATTCATTTAGTTCAAAACTACCTTTTCATGATATATCTACCTCCATGAGTGAATTTTCGACATTTTTACATCAAATTCCATCAAGTTACATCAATTTACATCATGATTTTGACCATGAGAGAGAGAAAAGTCAAACTGAGAAAAAACTAGGCGAAAAATAGAGTTTTTGGCAAAAAACGCAATTTTCCATCATGTGCGCTGCGCCACTATCCCTGTGCGTAGCACCTTTTTGCAGCTACTTTTGGAGGCCTTCCTGTGCACCACATTTTATCCAAGTGGGCTTGTTGGAAAGTTCTATCTATCTAATTTCTAGAACAGGTATAATTTCTAAACTTGGTGTCTATTTTCCCCTCCAAAAGTGAGTTCTCCAAACACTGCATCCTGTGTGGCCAAAAAGGGACAGAAAGGGCATTTTTGAGGTGTTTTTGACCCTTTTGGAAGCTCAAAACTTGAAAAATCTTTTTAGCAATTTTGGAAATTCATAATTTTGCATGAAGAATCTAAAAATGTTGAGCTTTCCTCCAGAGGAGGTCCCTAGTAAAAGCAAGCGCTAGGTGGCGCTATGCACCGGCTAGAAAAATCTGTGTTTTGCTTCAAAAGTTCAAAATTGACAAAAAGTGTGCCAAATTTCTTGAAATTTCGGCTGAGTGACCTACATCAAGTGCTATTTTGGGCTAAGGAAGCCTCAGCCAAAATCTTGAGCTTTTCTTGCTCTTTCTTCCTCCTCAAATTTTTCCTCAACTTGGTCTTCAAGGTCCTTATTCTTGCTTTGCAAACTTTGTTTCTTGCCACATAGTGATAGGCCATGTGCCTCAACATCTTTTTCTCTTTGTTGGACTTCTTCAACAGCTTATCCAAATGCATGTTTGACCTTTCAAGCCAAGATTCCTGATTAGCTTCAATCTCTTGCTCTAGTGTTCTCAACTTGATTTTCCTCCTCTTCGCTGCTTGCCGGTTTTCTCTTATGTTTTGCAACTCCATGATAGTCTGCTGGTCTTCCAACTATTTTTTCCTTTGCTCAAGCTAGCTTATTACCCACTTGGCTCTTTCTAGGTTAAGATACAAGTCATGAATGTCAACTTGTTGTTCCTTGATGATCTCCTTGTGCTTTGAGCTTTGGGAGCCCAAATCAGAGTTATGATCCTGAATGAGAATGAAATCTCTCTCTTGACCTTCAGAAGGTTCCTCATCATGCAATGGCTGCTTACCTTTGTCCTGTACCTGCTTTGCTATTGAAGGAAACAAGACCACTTCCACCCCAGGTGGAGATAGTACTCGTTTTGTTGCTACAAATAATCTTTTTGTGCCCTTTTGGTAAGTGACAAACACTGGCACACTGGTGGTTTGAGTCTCATGCACCTCTTGCTGATGTGAAGGCTCTCCTGCCTCATGAAAAATTGATGGGGGCACTTGAGGACTTGTGAAAACCTCATGTGAAATGAAATCATCCCATGACATATTCAACAAACTCAGCTGATGGAAAACCACAATCTTGATCAATGCAAAGTGATAGATACTGTTATACTACTGATGAGGAGGTTTCCTTTGCACCAATGTGGTCATTTTCTCAATATTTCAGCATATGAAATAGGGGATGTTCATCATCCTCACTCTAGTGAAATGCATCAATAATCTGACATGATAGGTGTATAAGCGAGAAAATCTACCTTCACAGCAGAAGTATTTGATTATGAGTTTCATAAGTGGATCATATGTGTCCTGTAGGTATCTGAAAGGGAGGACCCGACTGATTTGCTTCTGATAGCCAGCCTTGATATAAGGCTCATAATGTTCTTTGTCCACCAGCTGTCCCTTGTTCCACTCATCACCAAAATTCAGAATACCTATTGCTTCAGCTATAGTTTCAGGTGTCAAAGTGAATGTAACACCTTCCAAATTGACCTAGCCATTGTGAAGATGGAGCCCAAATAATCTAGCAAGCTCCTGATGGTATTTGACTCTTTCCACCATCTCATAAAACTGGTAGCAAGACTGATGTTTGAAACAAGCCGCTACAAGAGGGTAAGCCAATAACTCAGTAAGTGTAGTGGGCTCCTCCTGGATGTGTTTTCCTCCCTTGTAAGGTTTCCTTGGTGCATGAATTTCTTGGGAGGAATCACTCACTGTTTCTTCATCTTTGTCATAAGGTGAATCTGTTTCCATGTTTGCCACTGTTTGGTTTTCAATGATGAGTATGAAGAAATTTTATATGAAGAATAGTTGTTTGATTTTAAATGAATGGGATTGATTATGGGGGACAGTGAATGAGGGATTTTATGCTGGTTGTAGGTTTTTTTAGGGAGTGATAGGGTTTGGGAATGCAAATTAGGGTTTGGGAATAATGGGAATTAGGTATTAGGGTTTTAGGGTTTTGGGGATAAGTGGGTAGGATGAGTGTGAATGGGAGAAGGAAAGGGAAATGAAATGAGGGGAGTGTAGTGGAGGAATGTGAAAATGATTGTAGGTAAGAAACAACAAAAATTACAACTTTCAAAACCCTAGACAGGTTTTTCAATGGATTGTGCACCAAACTAGGGTTTGTTTTTTCACCTATTAGAGCACCATGAAAGATGATCAAACCTCTTGAAATGGAAATTTTGGGATGTTTAAATACTTGGAAGAATTAATGTTTCAGGATTTGGAGCTTGGGAAAGTTGATTTGAGTGAAATTATGCTTGGCAGACTGGTGCGCCGCGCCAACACCCAAGTGCGCTACGCCAAGGAATAGGTGCATAGCGCCTTTTTGCAGACCAGTTTTGGAGGCATTTCTGGTGTCCAAATTGGGTGTGGGATAGCTTTTTGGAAATATTATTGAGTCTACTTTCCAAAAATACTTGAATTTTTTAATTTGGAGTTCATTTGCCCCATCAAAAGTTAAATCTCCCAAGATTGGTCAAAATGTGCAAAATGAGGCCGCCTAAACGCAGAGTGCCGTTGTAGTAAAATTTGGAAGGTCTTTCTCAACCCAAAATTGAGCTCATGATAGATCATTGGAAATATCTTTGTGTCTAGTTATCATTTGATTCATTAAGAATGTCATTTGGCCAACCAAGCTAGGAGAAATCTTGATTTTCCCAAGGTCACTTCAGAGGTGCATCAATTCTCCTGAGGCAACTGTATTTTTGACATTTCTCTAAAACCATGACACCTGTGTAAAACATGAATGAGGTTTTTCTTCCTTGGACTATTGTGGACAACAATCTCTCTTAGTTTTCCGAAATGCATCTTTTCTTGCTCAGAAACATCATTGGAGTTAAACCTATCTCGATGTGTGGAACAGGGGATTTGTCGAAATGAAGTGAAATGAAGGGGATAAGGGGCTTCTAAATTTTTGAGAAAATTTTTGGTAGGGAGAGATGTTAGGAAGCAGGGGAAAGTGGATTTTCAAATATTGAGTGAGGGGAAGGGGTCCAAAAGGGAAAAACACAAGCCTAGCCTAGAAAATTGTCAAATTGTAGCAAGAAACTAGGGTTTGTGCGAAAATGAGGAATTTGAGGGACATCAGTGATGAGAAGTATTTAATAAGGTACATTAAGGATAGGGGAAGGTTTATGAACTTCAGGATACATGTTTTGTTGATGATTTGACCATCCAAGAGAAATTACCTTCAAAACCCTAGGAGAGGGAAGTGAACCTTACTACGCACAACTGAAGCATGAACAAGGTGTAAAATGTCCCATTGGAACATGATATGATGATGACAACCCTCTGAATGATGGTACACTCAGCTGAATGGTGACATGGACCGACATTTGGACAACTTTGAAAGGAGTGAAAACAAACCCTAGACCTAATACCTAGTGACCAAATTTTGCTTGAAGACTCACTGAAATGACAAAATTTGACCTTGACACCTTAAAATCACTTTGCAAGACCATGTTTGATCACTGGAGAAAGGTTTCAAAGACTGACACTAACATTGGCTCCAATGGGTATGGTAGCTCATTGGAGGTGCCAAGAACCGCAGATCTTTGGGAGAGCAGACAAGTGCCTTCATCCATTGGGCAATGGAGTGAATAACTTTAAAACACCCAAAAACCAATTAATATGAAACTTTGACTCAAGACTCATAGTTGAACTGACTAATTCAAAACTGAAACAAGACTCTCAAAAGCTGAAATTGGACACTCCGCTGAAACTATCTTTAAACTGACTGAAACAAAAAATGACTCAAGACTAAAACACAACTGACAAACTGGAAAATATGCTCAAAATGGAGCTTTTTATATACAACCTACTCTAGTTGTTCCATTCATCACTTGATCAAGTGAAATGAAACAACCAATGCAACCAAGTAAGCATTCTGGCTGCTGTTTGCATTCTCCACAAGTGCTTGCTTATGAACAACAAGAGAGAACTACTAAAAGGGAACTCCCATAACAACTTGGAAATAGATCCGTTGAATGATATGGATTCTCTATCCACCTCCAAAAACAATGCATAAGGATCTTGAAGTTCATGCAGACTGGGACTTAGCTCATCCAATGGATTACTTCTCTTCTCCTCATACCTATAGGTTTTAACCCTGTACAGAAATTACCTGCATACGAATTCTTAAACAAAGAAAATAAACAATGCGAGAGCATAACCCATAAAACACATATGCATAGATATTTTTCCCTGGATCCCAAAACCGGGACTACCAGCTTGATTTTTCATTATGTTCCTTTCAATGTTACAATACATATTTATACATGCTGAAGCATCCAATACCATGGACCGAAAACCATCGCGTCCAATACCATGGACCGAAAACCATCGCGTCCAAAAAACATGTGCGAAAATCATGCACAAAACCATAGGTGGGTCCGCCCAACATAACATATGGTCCAAAACCAAAATTTTCCGGGGCGCTGCCCCGGACCCCATAAAGTGGGGTTACGGGTGCCCTTCAAACCCCCTATTAACTATGTGGAAAGAATATAACACAACCCAACAATCTCCCACTTGTTGTTTTCTTTCCACAGGGGGCCACAGGAGAGCTTAGTCATTTTTCAGCCCTGAGATTCCCATTGCTTCTCTACACCAAGAGAATTTCTCAGAGCTCACAGATTTTGTCAATGCATCTGCAGTATTCTTCAAAGTGTCCACCTTTACCAGCAACACCTTTCTATCTTCTATCATATCCCTCACAAAGTGATACTGAACATCAATGTGCTTTGTCTTTGAATGATAAGCAGGGTTCTTTGCCAAGAAAATTGCACTTTGGCTGTCACAGTCTATTCTTATAGCTCCCTGTACTAACCCCATACTTGAACACAATCTCTACAACCAAACTACTTCCTTGCTTGCATGAGTGGCTTCCATGTATTCTGCCTCTGTAGTTGATAGTGCCACTACAGATTGTTTCTTACACATCCAACTGACTGCACCTCCAAATAGGTTAAACACATACCCACTTGTAGATCTTCTCTGATCCAGATCTCCAGCCCAGTCTGCATCAAAAAAGCCGTGAATATCCAACACTCTGTCCAATCCTGGTCTTCCTTGGTAGCACAAACCATAATCACTAGTGCCACGCAAATACCTAAAAACCCGCTTCACTACTGTCCAGTGCTCCTTCCCAGGTTTTGACATAAACCTGCTCAATACTCCCACTGCATGTGCAATGTCTGGTCCAGTACAGACCATTGCATACATAAAGCTACCCACTGCACTTGCATATGGAACACAAGACATGTCCTCTTCCTCTTCTTGTGTCTTGGGACACTGTTCAGCAGATAACCTCACACCTACAGGAATAAGAACCTTCACCGGTTTACTATCTTGCATATTAAACCTCTCGAGTATTGTCTCGACATACTTCCTCTGGTTTAACCAGAGCTTCCTCTTTGACCGATCTCTCTTAATTTCCATGCCCAAAATATAGTTTGCAGCACCAATATCTTTCATGTCGAATTTGGAGGACAATTGGGTCTTCAAATCCTAGATAATTTCTTTGTAATTTCCAACCAGCAACATATCATCCACATACAAGACCAGATAAATAATACGGTCACCAATTAATTTAAAATACACACAATGATCTGCTTTGCTTCTGGTGAAGCCAAGTCCCTGTATAAATGTATCAAATTTCTGATACCACATCCTTGGTGACTGTTTTAACCCATACAAAGACTTCTTTAACTTGCATACCAGTTCTTTATTACCCTTCACCGCAAAACCTTCAGGTTGCTTCATGTAGATTTCCTCTTCCAAATCCCCGTGAAGAAATGCTGTCTTCACATCCATCTGTTCTACCTCAAAATCAAAAGCAGTAACAACAGATAAAAGTAATCTAATAGAAGCTACCTTGGCAACAGGAGAAAAAATATCACCAAAATCAATTCCCGACACCTGGGAATAACCTTCTGCTACTAACCGAGCTTTGTATTTCTCCACCTTTCCTTCCGCATTTGTCTTCTTCTTGAACACCCATTTGCTGCCAATGGGTTTCCTTCCAGCCGGCAACTCCACCAGATCCCAAGCTTCATTTTTGTGCAAAGATGCCATTTCATCGACCATGGCCTCTTTCCAGAGTTTTCCATCCTCTAAATCCACTGCTTCCTTCACAGTTCTAGGATCATTATCAGTAACAGACAAAGCAAAATTTGAACTGAAAGCAGATGGACTATACCTTTCTGGCTGCCTTCTTTCTCGAACTGATCTTCTCACAGCCGGAGTTTGTGGCTCTTCATCTTCTGATTCCTCCTCTGCTACTGAGTCTGATTCTTCCTCCTTTGGCTCAAACTCTATCTTCTCAGGTTCCTTTGGTTGGACTTCATGTTGAATAACATATTTTACCTCTCTGAACAACACATCTCGGCTGTACACAACCTTCCGTGTGACTGGGTTCCAAAGCTTATAACCCTTTAAACCATCCTTATATCCAATAAAGATGCACTTTTCAGATTTACTATCCAACTTGGTTCGTTTCTCCTTTGGAACATGTACATATGCATCACATCCAAATACCCTTAGATGTGAAAGAGAGGGTTTCTTACCAGTCCATGCTTCTTATGGAGTCTTATCCTCCAATGCTGATGAAGGTGATCTGTTGATCAGGTAACATGCAGTATCCACCGCCTCTGCCCAGAATTCCTGTCCTAACCCGGCACCACTGAGCATGCTTCTTGCCCTTTCCATCAACGTCTTGTTCATTCTTTCTGCGACTCCATTTTGCTGAGGTGTATATGGAGTAGTCTTCTGCCGTGCTATACCACACTTCTTACAAAATTCTTCAAATTCCTTGCTGCAAAATTCTCCACCATTATCTGTCCTCAGCACCTTTATCTTCTTCTCTGTCCGATTTTCCACCAGAGCCTTAAATTCTTTAAACCTGTCAAAGACTTCAGATTTCTTCTTAAGAAAATATATCCATGTATTCCTTGAGAAGTCATCTATGAATGATACATATTACACAGACTTACCCAGTGATGGAACCTTCACAGGTCCAAAAACATCACTGTGCACAAGCTCTAATATATGTTTCGTCCTCTTACCACCAGAGGGGAAACTCACCCGATTTTGCTTCCCATATACACAATTTTCACAGAAATCAAAATCCAGAGAGCTATTATTCATACCTTCTACCATACCTTTACCATGAAGTATTCGAAGGCCCTTCTCTCCAATATGTCCAAGCCTTTGATGCCACAACATGGTCTTCTCTCCAGAGACCACTAGATTCTCTACTCCATTTTCAGGAACCATAGAACTATTGCACCCATCAACAACAGTGCTACCTTGCAACTTGTAAAGAGTTCCAATCCGAACTCCCCGCATTAATATCAGTGCTCCTCGAACCATCTTGCAAGTATCTTTCTCGAACACCGTCTTTACACCTGCATCATCCAACTTGCTTACAGAAATCAGATTTCTGGCCAATGCAGGAAAATGTAGAACACCCGGAAGTGTTCTAACCCTTCCACCTTGCAACTTCAACTTTACTTTTCCCCGACTAATGATTCTAGCCTTCCTATCATCTACTAAGAAGACATCACCACGATCATGTTTCTCATACTCGCAGAACCACTCTCTATGGGGAGTGAAGTGAAAGGATGCACCTGAGTCAATCAACCATGCCTCATGATCTACATGTGTACTTGAAGAAGCCAAGTACACATCCCCACCTTCATCTAAGGTGGTTTTCACCTCTGCAGAAGGAGCACCATCAGATCCCTTTCCTTTATCAGGAGCTTTAGATTTACAATCCCTTCTGAAGTGCCCTTCCTTTCCGCATTTCCAGCACACCACCTTTGTAGGTTTTCCTGGAGATTTAGATCTCCCTCTAGATTTAGATCTCCCACTCGATGACTTATTTTTGTTTCTGTTCTGGGACCGTCCTCGTACAGACAAGGCATCACCATTCTAGTTGTCCATATTTTTTCGTCTCATCTCCTCCGTCAGCAAGGCTGAGACTATTTCATCAAACCGAAAAGCAGTTGCATTGCTACCTATTGCAATAACCATACTATCCCACGAATCTGGTAGAGAACACAACAGACTGATGCACTTATCTTCATCTGAAATTTTAATATCAATAGATAATAACTGACTTACCAAAGTATTAAACGCATTCAGATGCTCTGTCACCAAGTCTCCATCTTTTATCCTCAGGTTATACAGCTTTTTCCGCAGGAACAGTTTATTCACCAGAGACTTAGATTGGTACAAAGTCCCTAACTTGACCCACAAAGCCTTTGCCATAGTTTCCCCTGATACATTCAGCAATACTAAATCCGAGACACACAATCGTATTGTGCTCTTTGCCTTCCGATCCAACTTCTTCCATTCTTCATCGGTCACTCCCGATGGTTTAGTACCTGGATCTACTGTGATCCACTAATCTTTATCCACCAACAGATCCTCCATCTTGAGTTTCCACAACTCAAAATTCTGACCATTGAACTTCTCAATCTCTATCTTTCCACTGCTCGCCATCTTCTTTCACCACCAGAATCGATCTTGCAGATCTCCCACTGAACAGGGTCTACCACAGGCCCGAGCGAAACCCCTCAGCAACAAAGGCATCCCCTTGAAGCCAAAATAGCTCCGATACCAAATGTAGTACAGAAATTACCTGCATACGAATTCTTAAACAAAGAAAATAAACAATGTGAGAGCATAACCCATAAAACACATATGCACAGAGATTTTTCCCTGGATCCCAAAACCGGGACTACCAGCTTGATTTTTCATTATGTCCTTTCAATGTTACAATACGTATTTATACATGCCGAAGCATCCAATACCATGGACCGAAAACCATCACGTCCAATACCATGGACCGAAAACCATCGCGTCCAAAAAACATGTGCGAAAATCATGCACAAAACCATAGGTGGGTCCGCCCAACCTAACATATGGTCCAAAACCAAAATTTTCCGGGGCGCTGCCCCGGACCCCATAAAGTGGGGTTACGGGTGCCCTTCAAACCCCCTATTAACTATGTGGAAAGAATATAACACAACCCAACAATACCATGAATGCAAACTTTGATCTGAGCTTTGTGACGAGACTCCTGCTGAAAATGACAAAGAAACCAGTTGTCAGATCAATTTTGTATCAATACTTTTGTCAAGTTCACAGATAGGAGAAGGACATTGACTGCAGACATCATCCAACACATTAGCTATTGGATCGTGAAAAACTTGAAAATATTGCTGCAACCCATTTTGTATTGGTTCTGATGAGATTACATGATTTCCTACAAGCTGGCCATTTGAAGATATATTATGCAAATTACGCTTCAAAAACTGAAATGATTCAAAACAAAAAGGTACGGAATCATCTTGCATCATTTGTTCATACGTTCCAGCTTCCAAGATTTCATCTGCAACTTGAAAATCAATGGGATTCGTGGGCTGCAACTCTGGATATGAAAAGTCTTGAACAAGGTTTTCATTGCTCTCAAGATAGTCTAGATCATGACTTGTCAACAGTTGATTTCTAATTGCATGAAATTTGTCTCTGATGAACTAAAACGAAGAAAAACAAAAAGGCAAAGATCCTTCACTTACTTCAAAATTTGTTGCACTTTCCTCCTCACTTCCGTGACTGATATGCATCGACTGATCACTGTACTTGAGTTGCTGAAAGTGAACTTCCTCCTTCCACAAACTAGCTGCTGATTTGTCTGCAAGAGTAGCTTCTGTTTGGAGAACATAATCATCATCATACTAATCAAGCTGAGGCAAATCATCAGCATAAAACACATCATCAAGCATACATGTCATATCAACAGATCTCTCTTCTCCAAGATGATTTATAAAACAATCATTATCAGATCTGTGACAGCCAGGATAAGAAAGAAAATGTTTTGGATCAACAACTTGTTCTTCTTCAATCAACGAGCGATGGGCTTGAACACTATACTCATTCCTTGTAGTGATATTTTGCATCATTTCCTCCACTTCACTTACCAAAATGTCGAACTTTACCTCTAAATATGTTGATTCCTCTGGATCTATGTTCTTCATCTCTTCTTCCTTCAGCTTTGCCCTTCTGATCAACAGATTAGCCTCTACATCTACTGCACTATTCTACATTTCTTCAAGTGTTGCAAGGTTCCTTTCCCCCAGCTGAAATTCCATTTCCGGATCAAAGGCATCCGGGTAGTGTAAGAGAGCATATCCAAGAGGAGGTCTTATATTAATCGGCATCGAAAAATAAACTTGGTTAAATCTAGCAGAAAATTGTTGTACTGTCTCCCCTGGCAGTCTTTTCAGCTGGTTATACTCTTCTATAATCAAGAAAGGGTTCTGTCTGACCACCCACCTGTCGAGGAAAACTTTGACGAACTGCTGTAAATTTGAGATGCTCGCATCAGGCAGGGTTTTGAACCAACTCTTGACTTTCCCTTGCAAAGAAAGAGAAAAAAGCCTAACACTGACATCCTCTTCACGAACTTCAAAAAGGTCAAGAAAGGACTCAAAATTCAGTACATGTCTCTCAGCAGTGATGTTGTCACGTTCACCATCAAATCTTGGTAGATATAGGTCATGATTTTTAGGGAAATCATGGGATATAGGAGGTAAAATTAGAGGTTTGTATCGATCCATAATTTTACAAGGTATAGGAATATGCACAGAAGGTGTAGAATCAGTCTTGGCCTCTTGAGGCTCATCAGTTTGAAGATGGTCATCACAAGAATCAGAAAAAGGGTCTTGATCAAGCTCAAAGGCATGCAAATCTTTGGTATTCACAATCTTCAAAGGGAAGGAATCAAATGCAGGCTGAGGATATTTTCTCAAATAAAATATACTTTGAAAAGCCTTCTTGACATTCTCATGAAAAGAGAAGAAATAATTTATAACAAAGAACAAAATGTCTTGGATGAAATTCCATCTTGAATACCTGATCTTTCCATATTGTCCTTTCATGTTTCTGCTGGTCAAGTTCATCCTCCAGTGGAGTCCTTGGATCTGATCTTGAAACTAATTTAGAGCCGCCAAGTGAATGATTTCAGCCTTGCGGTGTCTGATCATTGTCCACCATCAACAGTCAGATCTGAACTTGATTACATTTTGCCGAGGAAACCATATGTTCAGTTCATAAACTAAACTGGATATTGACTGAAGTAGCATTCATCTACTATGCACTCGTAGAGAAAGAGCAGTTCGAAGGCTATCTGGCTAACTTCAAGCTCTGTCTGTAGTCTAAAAAGCAAACAATGATAATAAAATTTTCTTCCCCAGTGGTGTCGCCAATATGTTATGGCCTAAATCTACCTCAGGCTGAGAAAGGCAGGATCTCGGGTAACATCAAACCATGCTTAACCTGGTAGCTAGCCCTACCAGGTCGGAAGAGGGCTCTCTCCTTGTCAATCTTAGGAAAATATGATCAATGAAGCTTGAGATGACTGATATAAAGACTAATTTTAGGCTAGGTATAGGCTTAGAGGAGTTTTATTGAATTTAATGTTGGTTTGTTGGCTCCAATGTGAAAGGCAGATTTGGGTCTGGGGAATGGACACAGTCTTGCAAAGGTTTCTGTGGGGCGAGGTAGGAAAATGGTTTAGTACTTTGAAATAAGTGAGATGGAGAGTCTTAAGATGGGTGAGGATTTGGAGAGGGCATAAAAATCTTAGGGATCCTCTTCAAACTGCTGAAAACATAGAAAACTAAACAAACCCTAGGTAGAGCATTGCAACATCAATGAATTCTACCTTTATCCTTGATTCATTTAGTTTAGCTAAAAAGAGAGAGATGATGGCATACATAAACAGATGTAAACTAGAATTACATAAGGAAAAATAATACTAAGTCACCTTTCCACAAGAATCCTACAAAATGCTGCAAACCTTGGTCTATTTCCTTGCCAAACTGCAAAATGAATGTACAATAATGCTCAAAGCATTCAAAAGAGTCCAACCTTTACAAATGACTGAAAAACTACTAGATATTGGCAACAAACAACTCATTCTAGGCTTTAGGGGTTGAATTCATGAGTTTAGGAGCTATTTCAACAAGATCTAAACTAAGAACTGAAAAGTAGGCAGTGGAACAACTTGCCTCTAAAACCTAGGAAACTGATTCATTCAATTCAAAACTACCTTTTCATGATGTATCTACCTCCATGAGTGAATTTTCAACATTTTTACATCAAAATCCATCAAGTTACATCAATTTACATCATTATTTTGACCATGAGAGAGAGAAAAGTCAAACTAAGAAAAAACTAGGTGAAAGACAGAGTTTTTGGCAAAAAAGGCAATTTTCCATCCTGTGTGCTGCACCACTGTCCCTGTGCGTAGCACCTTTTTGCAGCTGATTTTGGAGGCCTTCTCGTGCACCAAATTTTCTCCAAGTGAGATTATGAGAGAGGTCTATCTATCTACATTCCATAATAGGTGGAAGTTCTAAGTTTGGTGTCCATTAACCCCTCCAAACGTGAGTTCTTTGAACACTTCTTCCTATGTGGCCAAAAAGGGGGCAGAAAGGGCATTTTTGATGTGTTTTTGACCCTTTTGGAAGCTCAAAACTTGACAAAAATTTCTAGTCATTTATAATTTTGCATGGGGAATCCAAAAATGTTGTGTTTTCCTCCAGAGGAGGTCCCTAGCAAAAGAGAGCGCTAGGTGGCACTACGCACCAGGCATAAAAATTTGTGTTTTGCTTCAAAAATTAAAAATTGACAAAAAGTGTGCCAAATTTCTTGAAATTTGGGCTGAGTGACCTGCATCAAGTGCTATGTTGGGCTAAGGAAGTGTCAACCAAAATCTTGAGTTTGTCTTGCTCTTTCTTCCTTCTCAAAGTTTTCCTCAACTTGGCCTTTAAGGTCCTTATTCTTGCTTTGCAAACTTTGTTTCTTGCCAAATAGTAACAGGCCATGTGCCTCAACATATTTTTCTATTTGTTGGCCTTCTCCATCAGCTTCTCCATCATCTTCTCCAAATGAATGTTTGACCTTCCAAGCCAAGATTCCCGATCATCTTCAATCTCTTTCTCTAGTGGTCTCAACTTGATTTTCCTCCTCTTGGCTGCTTGCCGGTTTTCTCTTATGTTTTGCAACTCCATGATAGTCTGCTAGTCTTCCAACTGTTTGTTCCTTTGCTCAATATAGTTTATTACGCACTTGGCTATTTCCAGGTTAAGAGACAAGTCATGAATTTCAGCTTGCTATTCCTTGATGATCTCCTTGAGCTTTGAGCTTTGGGAGCCCAAATCAGAGTTATGATCCTGAATGAGAATGAAATATCTCTCTTGAGCTTCAGAAGGTCCCTCATCATGCAATGGCTGCTTACCTTTGTCATGTACCTGCTTTGCTATTGAAGGAAACGAGACCCCTTCCACCCCAGGTGGAGATGGTACTCATTTTGCTGCTACAAATAATCTTCTTGTGCCCTTTTGGTAAGTGACAAACACTGGAACATTCGTGGTTTGAGTCTCATGCACCTCTTACTGATGTGAAGGCTCTCCTACCTCATGAAAAAATGATGGGGGCACTTGAGAACTTGTGAAAACCTCATGTGAAATGAAATCATCCCATGACATATTCATCAAACTCAGCTAATGCAAAACCACAATCTTGATCAATGCAAAGTGATATATACTGTTATACTGCTGATGAGGAGGTTTCCTTTGCACAAATGTGGTCATTTTCTCAATGTTTCAGCATATGAAATAGGGGATGTTCATCATCCTCACTCTAGTGAAATGCATCAATAATCTGACATGATAGGTGTATAAGTGAGAAAATCTGCCTTCACAGCTGAAGTATTTGATTATGAGTTTCATAAGTGGATCATATGTGTCCTGTAGGTATCTGAAAGGGAGGACCCCACTGATTTACTTTTGATAGCCAGCCTTGATATAAGGCTCATAATGTTCTTTGTCCACTAGCCGTTCCTTGATCAACTATTCACCCGCATTCGAAATACCTGTTGCTTCAGCTATAGTTTCAGGTGATAAAGTGAATGTAACACCTACCAAATTGACCTGGCCATTATGAAGATGGAGCACAAATAATCTAACAAGCTCATGATGGTATTTGACTCTTTCCACCATCTCACGAAAATAGTAGCAAGAATCATGTTTGAAACAAGCTACTGCAGGAGGGTAAGCCAATAACTCAGTAAGTGTAGTGGGATCCTCCTGGATGTGTTTTCCTCCCTTGTGAGGTTTCCTTGGTGCATGAATTTTTTGGGAGGAATCACTCACCGTTTCTTCATCTCTGTCATAAGGTGAATCTGTTTCCATGTTTGCCACTGTTTGGTTCTCAATGATGATTATGAAGAGATTTTATATGAAGAATAGTTGTTTTATGTTAAATGAATGGGATTGAGTATGGGGGACAGTGAATGAGGGATTTTATGTTGGCGATAGTTTTTTAGGGAGTGATAGGGTTTGGGAATGCAAATTAGGGTTTGGGAATAATGGGAATTAGGTATTAGGGTTTTAGAGTATTGGGGATAAGGGGGTAGGATGAGTGTGAATGGGAGAGGGAAAGGGAAATGAAATGAGGGGAATGTAGTGGAGGAATGTGAAAATGATTGCAGGAGAGAAAGAAAAAAAATTACAACTTTCAAAGCCCTAGGCAGTTTTTTCAATGGACTGTGCAAAAAACTAGGGTTTGTTTTTTCACCTATTAGAACACCATGAATGATGATCAAAGCTCTTGAAATGGAACTTTTTGGACTTTTAATTACTTGGAAGAATGAATTTTTCAAGATTTGGAGCTTGGGCAAGTTGATTTGAGTGAAATTATGCTTGGCAGACTGGTGCGCCGCGCCAACACCCAGGTCCGTTGCGCCAAGGAACAGGTCCATAGCGCCTTTTTGTAGACTAGTTTTGGAGGCATTCATGGTGTCCACATTGGGCATGGGATAGCTAGTTGGAAATATTGTTGAGTCTAATTTCCAACACAACTTGATTTTTTCAATTTGGAGTTCATTGCCCTGTCAAAAGTCAATTCTCCCAAGACTGGTCAAAATGTGTGAAATGAGGTTGCCTAAAGGCAGAGTGTTGTTACAGTAAACTTTGAAAGGTCTTACTCAACCCCAATTGAGCTCATGATAGCTCATTGGAAATGTATTTGTGTCTAGTTATCATTTGATGCATTAAGCAAGTCATTTGGCCAACCAAGTTAGGATAAATTTTGATTTTCCCAAGGTCACTCCAGAGGTGCATCAATTCTCTTGAGGCAACTGTATTTTTTACAGTTCTCTAAAACCATGACACCCGTGTAAAATGTGAAGGAGGTTTTTCTTCCTTGGCCTATTTTCGACAAAAACCTCTCTCTGTTTTCCCAAATTCATCTTTTCTTGCTCATAAACATCATTGGAGTAAAACCTATGTGTGGAACAGGGGATTTGTCAAAATGAAGTGAAATGAAGGGGATAAGGGGCTTCTAAATTCTTGAGAAAACTTTTGGAAGTAGGGAGAGATGTTAGGAAGTAGGGGAAAGTGGAATTTAAAATATTGAGTGAGGGGAAGGGGTCCAAAAGGGAAAAACACAGGCCTAGCCTAGAAAATTGTCAAATTGTAGCAACAAACTAGGGTTTGTGCGAAAATGAGGAATTTGAGGGACATTAGTGATGGGAAGTGTTTAATAAGGTACATTAAGGACAGGAGAAGGTTTATGAACATTAGGATACAAGTTTTGTTGATGATTTGACCATCCAAGAGAAATTACCTTCAAAACCCTAGGGGAGGGAAATGAACCTTACCTAGGCACAACTCAAGCATGAACAAGGTGTAAAATGTCCCATTGGAACGTGACATGATGATGACAACCATTTGAATGATGGTACACTCAGCTGAATGGTGACATGGACCGACATTTGGACAACTTTGAAAGGAGTGAAAACAAACCCTAGACCTAATACCTAGTGACCAAATTTTGCTTGAAGACTCACTGAAATGACAAAATTTGACCTTGAAACCTTAAAATCACTTTATAAGACCATGTTTGATCACTGGAGGAAGGTTTCAAAGACTGACACTAACAAGATGCATGGTATTCTTCCTGCCTATTGTCCATTGCTGCATAGATATGTTGAATACTCTGACCAACATCCCCAACAGTCTGCACCTCCTATGCATTGTATATGTTAGGACTACCACCTTGATGTTGCAGAAAATCTCTCCTAAGTTGTTCTTTACCATATTTCCAACACTCCAACCGACTAGTTCCCTCACCTCTATGTTGTTGCTATTTTGATGACCCATGTCCTTGTCTAGCTGCATTAAAATTATTTTATGGTGCCATAGTTTCTTTCCCATCTGCATTTTGAGGCCTTCCTCTCTTAGGCTTCCATTCACCTCTACCTTTGTCTTTTCCCTTCCATCCATGCTGGGATTCATTCTTGCACTTTGACTGTTCATAGCAATGCTTCAACTTCTCATTGACTTCCTCAAGTGACCAAGGCTCATCATACTCAATCTAATCTCTAAATGCTAATGGAAAACTACTGACCAATCTCTAAACTTTATCCTTCTCATGAGCAAGATATGGTAGATACCTTAATAGCACTAGAATCTTGGTTATGTAATCTTCATCTGTCATTGATCTCATATTTAACTCATAGAAATATTTTGCCTTACTATCGTAGTACCTCTCTAACAAGGACTTCTTCTTGAAAATCCTCTTGAACTCCCACCAACTCAAGTCATCTGTCCTGATGTCTCTGACCCGCTTAACATCTTCCCACTAGATGTCTGCATTACCTTTCAAACATAAGAGAGATATTATGGTCATCATGTTATCTTTGTACTCACGCAACTCAAAGAATTTGTTCATCCCAAGTATCCAAGCCTCTCCATCTTCTGGCTTCTTCACATCTCCATCAAAATTAAGTGGTTTTTCTTTCTTGAATTCATCTAGAAAGTATCCCTTGTCACTCCTCCTATAAGGATGATAATGATGATGGTCATGTTGTCTATCAGAACTAGAAATATAATAATATATGTACTCATCACCCATCCTATGTGGAGTGTCCAACAACCTGCCATCTCTCACTATGTCCGATCTATCCGACATGTGTCTGCTAGGAGACCTACTTCCATATGCTCCATTAATTTTATCCTCATGTCCATGTATGATCTGAAGTGACCCTTGTCGCTGCAAGTCTAGAAAACTATGAAGAAGTATAGAATTACCTCTACTTTCTTCTCTTATGCCTGTATGATCCGGTCATTATCTTCCTTACAACTCCTTATCTCTTCCTTAAAGCTTCTTAATGTATCTACCAAATTATAAGTATGCCCCACACCACACTGCTCATCTGATGCATAGGGAGATTCTACATAGTCTACCACCTTGCTAGCCATTTGATCTTTTTCCTGCAATGCATCATGTGTCAGATAAACCAAATCAAAATAAATTAACGTACCTTGGTATATCTTGGGGAGGATACCTTGTCTGCAAGATCACCAAATCAGCATGATACATGTATAACATAAACCACAAATAAATGTATCAACATATAAACATCACTCTAGTTAGGGTCGAGTCACCAATGCAAGGCCATATCAACAATGCAGGCTATGAACTCAAGCATGAAAACAATCATTCCTCCATTGTACACATTGCCACATGCAACCAACAATATGTATAAGAAATGCCTAACCAACTACACCTACCAATAAACGCATATAGTAGAGCATAAGTGATCAATTCTTGTAATCAACCTACAAGAATAATACATGTAATCAAAATATTTAAGAATGTAACCTAACTTACAAAGATGTAAGTAGGTAACATAAAATCAACATGTAAGTGACATATAATCCACATGAAACCAGTCACATACTCATGAAAAATGAATTCCACAAAATCAACATCAAATTCTCCATGACAACCATACTACAACCATAATCAATCATCAAAAAATGCAACAAGCACATGAAATGAAAGTGTAAGAGAAACACATGCAACTGACATGCATGAAATTAAAGTGTAAGAGACACACATGCAACTGACATGCATGCATGACCAACACACACCGCCCATCCATTCCAAGGGCTGAACCATGTTCTAATACCACTATGTAACACCCTTCTCCCACATTTACCCAAATAACTAGCGTACTAGGGTAAACATGAGATGATAGGCTACTATGGTTGGATTTGACCTCCTATGTGACCTTAAGGAATTGGAATCAATGAAAACATCACACACAATCATCCAACACCAGCTTCAGAATCCTCAGGAGACATGTCATCCACTTAGACAACATGTCCCTAGGTCCCACTATTGTTTTGGACATCTTAGGCCTCAATCGGTCCCATGTTATGGGAAAGATAGCATCCATAAACCCAAAGTCTCTCTCACACGCTTTCTTTCAATCAAATAGAGACTAAAATTTCTAGTTCTCTGCCAGAGACCCCGAGATTTAAGACACTTTTTCAGGCGCAGAGGCCAGGTTGCTGCCTAGAATGGCGTGATAGCTTAAAATCAGTAAAAGTACAAGGAAACAATGATGCCAAAGCAATAAGTTGACCAAGAACTTAACCAGACCCATACTAGCCATGATAGGTATTTCATCAAACATATCATCAACATGTAACTTACAAGTGTAAACAACATAATTAAGTGCAGGGATCTCATACTTATTTGAGAATCACTATGAATTTTCTTTTCCGTCATGTCGTTTGCTAAATTATCATCTATTAGGCCAAAGATAAATTATCCATTCATTTACAATTAAAAACATGTTGAGATCCATACATAGATATTGTCATAAAACATAAATATAACCAGCATAATAGGGACCAAAATATCATAAACATATCAACCATAAAATCCACATATACATCAGTAAATTTACACATGAAAATCAAGGGAATGAATTTATCATTAATGAATGCAATAAACCAACTGGATATGGGACTACCACATTCCATCTGACCATAGATTGGTTGATCCATGTCTCCCTTCATCCAATCATCCCCGTGCCATATTCCAAGCATGAATGTCGGACTCATAGAACACACCATAAAACAACAACACACATGGATGCCACCAATTTCTCCACCTACACTGTGAGGAATTTGAGTTCCTCCTAGTATCTTAGTCTTTAACGCAATTCACAGTCAAATCTAGGGATCAATAGGCCTTACACCGATACATACTCTCTAGGCTTTACCATGCATCCCATCTCAGGACTACTAAGCCCAAAAGAGATAAAATCCACCTCTTGGCTTTACCGTGTATCCCTCCATTCACGGTTAAGGATTCCTAGGCCCACAAAGGCACACAATCTTTCTTTACTACAAACTACAATATCGTTCAGGGGTTTCTAGGCCAGTGGCTTTACTGTAATCCACAATCTAGTTCAGGGACCACTAGGCCATGTGTTTGTGTGTTCAGACATCCACCCCACTCAACTTCAAATCCATCTATCCATCCCACATTAATCGAATTTAAGAAACCCATCTCATCAAATCTATCAGGAAATGGTAAGGTTAGGCTGAAGAATACTGCCACACCTGGAAAAGTCCATGCCATGATAGAAAAGAACCACACGCAATCTCATGCATGCCAAATATAGCAAGGAAAACACACATGCAAGTTGATAACTAGAATGAAGCCTACTATAACTGTTTGATCTTGCCTTTCCATGCTTGATATTTGCTTCCTCTTGCCTTCTTTACCTTTCTTGTTCCAATGCCAAAGTGCTCCAAGAAAACTCTAAGTTTCCAAGAGTGAGAGAGAGAGAGAGAGAATAATAAGAGAGATCCAAAACTCAACTGATAAAAGGTTACTAACTGATCCTCAGAAGCCTTTTTATGAATGAGACCTCTATTTTCTTCATTTTTCATTATTTTCCCTCTCACGTGCAACCTGTGACCTTTCACCTCCTTTTTCTCCTAATTTCCATTTTTTTCATAAATAATTATGCAAAAAATACCATTTTTCCTTTCCAAAGCCTTATCCATTGCCTTTTCCAATTTCCTTAGCCATAAAAACCAAATGAACACCCCCCAGGATGTCTTGCCCAACATTGAGCTTGGAATAAGTGTCCCATCAACTGTGGTTATTATTTTTTCCTTTATTAACTTTTATTGCATGGAATTTTTGCCAGGGATGTTACAAAAAAGCATATTGATATTCTGTATCACTTTATAAGATATATGATTGAAGACAATAAGGTTTTACTAGAAAAAGTGGACACTTTAAAGAATGTTTTTGATTCATTAACAAAATCTATGAAAAATGAGAATTTCTATTGGTGTAGAGAAACAATGGGAATTGTTGCCCTAGATTGTTGATCATGTACTCTTGTGACCTCCTACGTGGAAAGAAAACAACAAGTGGGAGAATTTTGGATATGTGTTATATTATTTACATGACTATACCCACATGTTGTAGACTATGCCATGCACAATAAGGGGGGGAAGCACCATCCAAAAGCAAATTGGGCAATATTTTTGTATATGTTTTAGGTATTTTTGGCATACAATTTAGCTAAAAGTGAGTTTCTGGTCCATGATGTTTTTTTATGGTTTTCAAATTTATTTAAGGAACTATGGTTGTATTCTAATCCAAGGTAAATTATTAACAATTCATGGATGTCATAGGACATATATGTTGTATTTTAACATTGTACAAAAGAATAAATCCTGAAAGAATTGGTTGGCTTTCTGATTCAAATTGGATAATTATATTTTTTTCATCCATCTTTATGCATTTGGAGTGGAAAAAGTGGACGAATCAACTCACAGGACCATTTTTACTGGTGGGACCTAATTTGGCAAAATCGGGTCCGAAATATTCTAGGATCATTTTTAGGAATCAAATGTAGTTTTTGGGGGATAAAAATTTGTCGCTTAGGTTCCACACCTTTTCATTCTATTCTACACAGAGAAATATTTCCAACATCGCAAGAATCGCTTCAATCTGAGTCTGTATGCAAAAGTTATGCCACTTTGAAGTTGACCTTCCTGTTTTCACACCTATACTTTGGGCGGATCCTGTGTCAAGCCCCATTATTCATGGAAAATGGCCTAGCCATGTGTTTGTGATGTAAAATACTCTAGAAGAAACTATTTTGTAGCTCTAGTTAAGAGTTGATGTAGTCAAACTTAACCATAAGTATGCTATCAGGCTGTGTTATAACCAGGCCACTAAGAGGAAGAGGCATTCCATTCTTTCAAGAGCATTTTGTTCCATGGTTGAGAAAAGATAGCCAGGAGAGATAGAAGGTAGAGCATACAAAGAGGATCTGTGCACCATAGTAGCCCATGGGCCACAGAAATTACTTCTTTGTACCTGCAGTCATATTTCTAGACAAAGAAAGAGAGTGAATTGACCTCACCTCCCAACTAGGTTTTCTCCTGAAAGGGTTTCCCAAAGAGCATATCTTGCGTATTATTTGTGTGTGAGATTATTTTTTAGTTCTCTACTTCTCTACTTTATTCACTTTTACATGCATGCACTAATTATAGTTAATTTTATAGATCTAGAAATTAAATAAAGCTGTAATAGTGTAGAATCTCATATTTTTTAATATAATATTATTAGGTTTGTTGTGACAAACTATCAAGTGGAATATGCACGGAATTTTACAGATCATTTGGTATTAGAGAAGGTATATTTGGGTATTTTGTGGATATTGCAGTGTTAAAATTGGCAACTAGGGCCAAACTCCATGTGGGTCAGCTTATTTCTCGAAGCAAATATTTTTATTGGATCCCTCTTGTCGAGAGGTGTAGGATTGATCTAAATATCATCCGATTCTGATAAGTATTTGTGGAGATATGAATTTATTTTGATTATGGAATTATTATCAAGTCGACCAGCAATTTGAGTAGGCTCAAAAGCCCAATAGACGTGACTATTCATCATCTAGGTTTTTAGTATAAATATGTGAGGACTTGAAGTCATTTTGGACATACATTATTGATGTGATCTCCTCCTCTCCACGTCTTGGGTTTTTGGAGAAGGAGAGACACAAAAAGAATACGCTGGCCTAGCTGCAGCTGATGCCCTAATCTAATGCAGTCATGAAGACATTTATACACAGTAAAAGTGATGCTATAACTTGTTGCTCAGGAGAGGCCTAATATGATATTCATGGAGACACACTTGTATGTTGTTCATGGTTACACTATTCGTGGAGTCACACTTGTATGCTATTCATGGTTACGCTGTACAATCAATGTGATGCCCTAATTACATAGGATAGAGATCCTTACACACAGTCAGACGCCATATGGATGCAGCACAATCTATGTATCAGGTCAATACATGAAGCCGCAATCAATGCACAGTCATGGTGATAAAGCCGCAGAAGGTAGCTGCATTAAAGGTGAAGTAAAGCGACAATCAATATGCAGTCGAAATGATAACAAGCATGTAGAGCCACTGGAAATAATATAATGCAGCAAGAGATATATATTCGTAGGCAATGGAAATATATATATATATATATGTTGAGCAATATATGTATGCACAGGAGGGAGATCCACGCAGTTACGCACAGTTATGGAAACCCTATACACTGAGCAGGCAATGAACATCCACGCAGTCATATACGCAGATATATATATACATCATAAAGAAAATGAATCCACATTTTATGTGGGATAGTTCTAGGGTTTGGCTACGTCCTCGGATAGGTTAAGAAACCACTGAGCTAAATCAGCATAAAAAACTAGCTATGACTCAATGATGAGATAAGGGTTCAATGAAGAGATTAATAGTATACGGAAGTCTCAACATGTTTCAAAGAACAATGACAAGCATCATATATATGTATATAAGCATGATCAATAATGGAACTGCATTATGATGTAAAGGGTTGCATGATCACGATGATCTAAACGGAAACATGATCACGATGATCTAAAAGGAAACATGATCAGACAATGAGACTCCATACTACATGTTGATGGATGAGACAGTTGATGATGTATGATGGAACATAATGGGCATGAGCAACATGATGGTGAATCGGGCTGCATAACGATGGAAGATACATAATAATGGGCAGCATGATGATGAAAGCAGATGAGATGGTGCTACACGGTAAGGTGTGGTAAATGGATGAAATTGATAGGTGAAGCCATCACCTTGGAGAATCATTTGAAGTAGAATGTCTTCAACTGATATCAGGTATCTTCGTTATAGGAGATGATCTATGCTCAGATCTAGATAAGTCAAAATGTTGACTTCTGTTGCAAATGTACTGTCTCTCTCTGTGTTGAACTTTGAAGAACATAAAAGAAGAATTGATCAAAGGTTTCCCCACATTGGGGTTTGTCCCTGGCTGGCGCCACATCTTCTGTCCTCTTGTCTTGGCTTGTCTTATGCGATTTATATTTATGTTCTATCTGCAGTTTACTTTAATGCTGATGTGATTGCTAATCTAGAAAAGATATTGGAAAATTAAAATAAATTGCTCTAGCATAAAACATACCTAAACTTAACATGGTATCAGAGTTGAGGTGAAGACAGTTGGGACAAGACAAAAGGATCAATGGGTTCCTCATAATTCACCCAGGCTGAAGTCGAAGTAGAGAATATTATCAGACCTGTGCAACGGAAATTTCTGATGGCCTACCTAAAGATCACTTCATTGGGAAGTTCGGATCTAAGGATGGAAGGAAAGGAAGAAGCCTTGGTTACAATAAGTTCGGCCCTTATGCGAAGGAGTATCCAAATGGCAGAGATGTAGGTCATCAAGGAAACAACCGACTCTTCAGAGAAAACAAGGAACCCCAGGCTCTTCATCGGATAGATGGGTACACTCTCTAATTTGGTAGAGATGGGTGGAATTATACTTGGAGCTAATGCCATTTAGGGTGGCACTCATCGATGGAAAGGTACGTGTTTGAAAATAGTTTTTTCAAAGATGTTTTTGAGTTCAGGGTTAATCAAGTTACAGGAAGTCCACTGGGAACCATGTCCATTGACACAACAATGAAGGTATGTAAGTCAGATGGTGACAAGAATACTTGAATTCAAAAGCAAGGAAGGTAGATGTCTAAAATGTACTGAAGGAAAATCTTATGAGGGGGACCATTCCCCTCATGCAGCAGGTCCACAAGTTTGGAAAAACCCGAGGAGTTTGAGATTCATGATCGAGAATCTCATGTATAAAGGTGAAAGAAATCCCTCTATGGCTTGAATCAAAACACCTCGGGTCTAGTATGAGAGGATTGATAGCTATCTGATGAAGTTGAGATTCACTAGGAGTGAAACCGATCCAAAGCCATTACTCGAAGGTCGTGGATGACAGACCTCTCATACGGCACCTATGTCTTACAGGTGCACACCCTCTCATTTGTAGGAGACAGAGGGAGTTGGATTTCGAATGTGGAAAGATAAACTACAAGCCTGTGACTACCTCGAGGATATTAACTTTTAGAAGTTACATGGTAGTGATGTCAGACCAGATTTGGGAAATTCCTCTGAGTTTCATAAACTCATTCAAGTTGATGTTCTTAGTGAACCTTCGTCCAGACATATGTTTTGCAATTAGTATGTTGAGCTCATATTTGGTTGAGCTTCACTGGATTGGTGCCTAGAATCTTCTGAGACATCTTCGGGGCACAATCTCTCATGGACTGAGATACACTACCGAAATATTTCAAATGTTGAGTGGGCAGGCAGTGTGGAGGATCACTAGAGCACTTCTCAGTGCTGGTTCTCCTTGGGATCTGCTTTGATATCTTGGTTGAGTAGGAAGCAAAATTCAGTGGCTTTGAGCACTGCCTAGGCAGAGTATATTGCTACTAGCATGGCTACCTGAGAGGTAGTTTGGTTATGAAAGCTCTTCAGTGAGTTGTTTGGATACCACTATGTAGTAGGATGATTAGTTCTCCTATGAGGTCTAGATGATGTGTTCTCCATGACGATTATGTAGCAAGATGATTAGTTCTCCTATGAGGTCTGGATGATGTGTTCTCCATGACGATTTGATTAGTTCTCCTGTGATGTTTGGATGATGTGTTCTCCATGATGATTATGTAGCAGGATGATTAGTTCTCCTGTGAGGTCTGGATGATGTGTTATCCATGACGATTAGGTAGCAAAATGATTAGTTCTGTCGTGAGGCATGGATGATGTGTTCTCCATGGCGATTGTGTAGCAGGATGATTAGTTCTCCTGTGAGGACATGATTTATTAAGTTCTCCTGTCAAGGAATCCTACCCATGCAGTTTAGGACTCATGGGAAGTACCTCTCATCTGATCAATGAGTAGGGAAATGAGGATAGGGACCATAGTAGTACCGATGGATGCATTGTTGTATCTACCGTACTCCCTATGCTAGGATGACCTTCATTGATCTAGGATCAATGACACTGGTTTGGGACCAATTGTAGGAGTTGTACCTACTATGATGCTGACTTCGGGTTGGTTGAGACTGGTCTGGGACTAATGGTATATACTATGAGACTAACTTCGGGTCAGTGTAGGACTAGTCTGGGACCAGTGAGAGTGGTACATACTATGATGGTGACTTCGGGTCAATTGAGATTGGTCTGGGACCAGTGGTACATACTCTGAGACTAACTTCGGGTCAGTGTAGGACTGGTCTGGGACTAGTGAGAGTGGTACATACTATGACGCTGACTTCAGGTTGGTTGGGACTGGTTTGGGACTAGTGGTATATACTCTGAGACTAACTTTGGGTCAGTGTAGGACTGGTCTGGTACTAGTGAGAGTGGTACATATTATGATGTTGAATTTTGGTCGGTTGAGACTGGTCTAGGATTAGTGGTACACACTCTGAGACTGATGATACTAGTCTGGGACTAGTGGTAGGAGTGGTACCCACTATGATGCTGACTTTTGGTCGGTTGAGACAGGTTTGGGACCAGTGGTACGCACTCTGAGACTAACTTCAGGTCAGTGGAGAATGGTATGACTCATTCTTGATCAATTCTTCTTCTTCATAATTTAGCAGAGCTAAGTTGAGCAGAGCAGAGCCAGTAGAGCTGAACAAAGTAGAGAAGAGCCAATAGAGCTAAGTAGAGGAAAGGAGAGCCAACAGAGCTGAGCAGAGCAAAACAGAGCTAGCAGAGCTAAGAAGAGCTGAGCAGAGTAGAGCAGAGCTAGCAGAGCTGAGTAAAGCTAAGTAGAGTTGGGTAGAGCAGTGCAGGGCACTGATGGCAGAGATAGTACAGTCATACATATGGATCAGTGGATGGAGTTCTCCTTAGTTGAGAGGGAGTGTTAAAATTAGCAAGTAGGGCCAAACTCCATGTGGGTCATCTTATTTGTGGTAGCTGATATTTTGATTGGATCCCTCTCATCGAGAGGTGTAGGATTGATCTAATGATCATCCGATTCCGATAAGTATTTATGGAGATATGAATTTATTTTGACTATGGAATTATTATCAAGCCAACCAACAATTTGAGTAGGCTCAGAAGCCCAATATACATGACTATTCAGCATCTACATTTTTAGTGTAACTATGTGAGGACTTGAAGTCATTTTGGACATACATTATTGATGTGATCTCCTCCTCTCCATGTCTTGGGTTTCTGGAGAAGGAGAGACACAAAAAGAATACGTTGGCCTAGCTGTAGATGATGCCCTAATCTAATGCAGTCATGAAGACACCTATACACAGTAAAAGTGATGCTCTAACTCATTGCTCAGGAGAGGCCTAATATGTTGTTCATGGAGACACACTTGTATGCTGTTCATGGTTACGTTGTTCATGGAGTCACACTTGTATGCTGTTCATGGTTACGCTATACAGTCAACGTGATGCCCTAATTATACACAGGGCAAAGATCCTTACACGTAGTCAGACTCCATACAGACGCAACATAATCTATGTATTGGGTCAATACATGAAGCCACAATCAATGTACATTCATGGTGATAAAGCTGCAGAGGGTAGCTGCATTAAAGGTGAAGTAAAGCTGCAGTCAATATGCAGCCACAGCCAATAATACAATGCAACAAGATATATATATTCACAGGCAATGGCAATATATATATATATATATATATATATATATATATATATATATATATATATATATATATATATATATATATATATATATATATGCTGGAAATGAAGATATATATATATATATATACGCTGAGTAATATATGTATGCACAGGAGGGAGATCCACGTAGTTATACACAGTTATGGAAACCCTATACACTGAGCAGGCAATGAACATCCACGCAATCATATATATATATATATATATATATATATATATATATATACATCATAAAGAAAATGAATCTGCATTTTATGTGGGATAGATATAGGGTTTGGCTGCGTCCTCGGATAGGTTAAGAAACTGCTGAACTAAATCGGCATAAACAACCAGCTATGACTCGATGATGAGGTAAGGGTTCAATGAAGAGATCCATAGCATACGGCAGTCTCAACATGTTTCAAAGAAAAGTGAGAAGCATCATATATATGTATATAAGCATGATCAGTAATGGAACTGCATTATGATGTAAATGGCAGCATGATCACGATGATCTAATGATAGGCCCC
The DNA here is from genome assembly GCA_031772625.1 of Pinus tabuliformis. Classification (NCBI taxonomy): domain Eukaryota; kingdom Viridiplantae; phylum Streptophyta; class Pinopsida; order Pinales; family Pinaceae; genus Pinus; species Pinus tabuliformis. Next base: position 674,992,947 of record CM062816.1, on the reverse strand, counting down.
TATACTACTAGTGTAACCCCTTATTGTTATTAGTACAACCCCCTTATTATATTTTTGTACCCATGTAGTCCCCATATTGTTACTATTGTGCCCCATAGTAGCCCACTATTGTTATTATTATGCCCTTACATTATTATTGTTATGTCAGCTCTGATTATATTATGACCCCTTAGACAACCATATATAGAAAGGAGGTATTTTCATTTGTATCATCCAATAATTTTTCATTTGTGTAATGTAAAGGAGGTTTCCCCCTCAAAAAGGCTGAATTCTAAAGCGTTCAACTATCTTTTCTATCTTTTGTGAGTTGGTTTCATAACATCTAAAGGGCAGCATGATCAGACAATGAGATTGCATGCTGATATATAAGGTGACATCAATGAGACTGCATGTTGATGGATGAGAAAACTGATGATGTATGATGCAACATAATGGGCATGAGCAGCATGATGATGAATAGGGCTGCATAATGATGGAAGATGCAGAATAATGGGAAACATGATGATGAAAGTAGATGAGATGGTGCTACACGGTAAGGTGTGGTAAATGGATGAAATGGATAGGTGAAGCCATCACCTTGGAGAACCAGTGGAAGCAGAATGTCTTCAAATGATCTTAGGTATCATTTTTATAGGACATGATCTATGCTCAAATCTAGATAAGTCAAAATGTTGACTTCTGTTGTAAATGTATTGTCTCTCTCTCTACTGAACATTGAAGAACATAAAAGAAGAATTGATCAAGGGTTTCCCCACATTGGGGTTTGTCCCTGGCTGGCGCCACATCTTATGTCCTCTTGTCTTAGCTTGTCTTCTGCAATTTATATTTATGTTCTATTTGTAGTTTACTTTAATGTTGATGTGATTGCCAATCTAGAAAAGATATTGGAAACTTAAAATAAATATCCCTAGCATAGAACATACCTAAACTTAACATGCAGGGATATAGATCGGTGGGGCTGAAAATCGTAAAACCCTAATCATGGGTGATGAATCTGTAAATGAACCTCATGATCGTGTAGAGGTGAGGTTTTCACGGCTCAAAGAACAAGTCACGGATATAAATCGCAAGGTTAAACTACTCATTGTAGCCCTAAGAAATAAGATGGGGATACTTGGAGAAGAACGGGGTTTGAATGTAGAGGACAAATCAGAAGGGGGATCGGGAGATCGGGAATACGCAGAGAACCAGACGAAGAAATAACCCTGAAAATTTCAACCCAGTTCAAGTTTTGTGAACCAATACCTATTTAAAGTGGAAGAAAAAGTTGATATCAAGCCATACCACGACAAGCTCGGCACTCTGAAGTTGAACCATTGGTTGCAACAACTAGAAGTTTATTTATGTGTCCGTCAAATTGAGGAAGGGTAGAATATTTCATTTTTGTTGCTGAAATTGGAGGGCTATGCACTGACCTGGTGGGAGAGCCACACAGAAACCCTAAGGTTGTAGGGAGAACCTCCAATGACTAAGTGGGAGGATTTCAAAACCATCATAAAGTTATAGTTTTATCCCATTGGGTACATGGAAGACCAGTGGATCTAGCGGCATTACTTCAAGCAAAAATCGAGGCCAAAGCATGCAGGAGTACACCACAGAATTAAGACGGATGGCTATAATGTTGGGTATCTCTCCAAAGAACCTAGAGGTACTCCTCAAGTATTTGGGGGGTTTGAACTGCCATCTGTGTGAGCAAGTGATGTTGTTCAAGCCCAAAACGGTGGACGAGGCTTGTGTACAGGCACAATACCTATAGAACATAGGCCTAAAAGGAGTGCAATTAGTGGATCGAAGCAAAAGGAGCGATAAGATGCTTCGAAGGAGGGGAAGAAGAAGAAAAAAGGGGGAAACGATAAAAAGATGGTAGCCACAACACATTAGTGAAAAGATTCTAGTAATGACTACAAACAGTGCAACATTGATGGCCATACAGAGGAGATGTGTTGGAAATTGCATCCATAGCTAAACCTGAGGAACAAGAAGAAAGATAATAAGAAGAAGAATTGCATGGCCACTGATTCGAGCGACCAATTTGAAAGAAGCTCAGACAGGGATGAGAAAACCGTTTGTATGTTAGTGCAGAAGGAGGTGAATCTGAGTCCTCAACAACAAGAAGAGAAAGTAATGACCAAACTCTTCCATGTAAAGATGCATGTCAAGAAGATGAAGATTGATGCTCTCTTTGACTTAGGATCGCAGGAAAATCTCATTGTAGCAGATCTGGTAAAGAAGTTGGGGCTGGAAGTTTGTTGTCATCCAAACCCATATCCATTCAGATGGGTACATAAGGATTCAAAGCTAAAGGAAACAAAATAGTGTAAAAATAGATTTGCTAGCAGTGCTGATTTTATTGACGAACTAGATTTGGATGTGGTCCCCCTTGATGTATGTGGAGTCATGTTTGGGAGTCCATACATGTACGTGCATGATGAAATATTCATGAGGAGAGCTAACCAGTACCATCTCATCAAGGATGAAAAATCATTCATCATCAATGCACACAAAGGAGAGTAAAAATTTTCACTAGTAAGTGCCAACCAAGCCAAGAAATTGATTAGTTCCAACAAGAAGTATGCCTTATTATTTTTAAGAGAAGACTAGTCCGTAGAGGAGACAATAAGAGGCAAGGCATCCCTAGAGTGGTGTACTAAGAAACAAAAACAACAACTGAAGGAGTTGTTAGAGACATACAAGGACGTGTTTTGAGAGCCTAAAGGGACACCCCCTAAGAGAGAACTAGAGTATGAGGTCTAGCTATTTATAGACTCCCCATTGTGAAATATTGGACTATATTGATAGTTTGTTATAGAAGCAAGTGAGGTGATGAAACAGTTTCAGCAGCTACTAGAACAGGGTGTCATTTGACCGAGTACATCACCATGTGGGTCACCCATCATCATTGTGCCAAGAAAGGATGGGACTTGGCGAATGTGTATAGATTATAGGGCATTGAATAAGATCACGCTCAAGAAAAGAAACCCCCTACCCAGGATAGATGATCTGCTAGATCATTTGAAGCAAGCAAAGTATTTCACTAAGTTGGACTTGAAGTCTAGATATCACCAGGTTCGAGTCAAAGAAGAAGATACATGGAAGATCGCCTTCAAAACTAGGAAAGGTTTGTATGAGTGGTTAGTTATGCCATTTGGCCTATGTAATGCACCAGATACATTTATGAGATTGATGAATGATGTACTACCCCCTTTTATAGATTCATTTGTTATTGTCTATTTGGATGACATACTCGTACTATATAGTGATACCTGGGAGGAGCATATTTCACATTTGGCGCAGGTGCTGGAAACATTGAAGAAGCACCAACTGCTAGCAAATCTCGAGAAGTGTGAGTTTTCGTAGCAGTCCTTGGTGTATTTGGCATTTGTGATTGGTTGAGGAAAATTGAAGATAAATCCTTCCAAGATGGAGGCCATCATGAAATGGTCAGTACCTACTAATGTTACTGAGGTTAGGAGTTTCAATGGAGAAAAATGGTACCTGAGGAAATTCATAGCCTCGTTTTTAGCGGTAGCAGCACCACTCCATGCCATAATAGCAAGTGGTGAGAGTCTCTAGTGGGGCAAAGGTCTGCAGAAGGCTTTAGATGAGTTAAATAAGGAGTTCAATGAAGCTCCAGTTCTAGCATTACCAAACTTGCAACAACCCTTTGAAGTGGAGACAGATGTGAGTTGGTATGCTATGGGAGTTGTCTTGATGCAAGGAGGAAGACTTGTTTGCTACAATTATCAATTATTTCATGGGGTAGTTCTTAACTACCCTACCTACAACAAGGATCTCTATGCCATGGTGTAAGCTATGGAGAAGTGAAATCACTATCTGATGGGAAAGGAGACAATATTCCACACGGATCACCAGTTGTTATAGTACCTACAGGCCCAAAATAAGCTACAACAAACCAGGCATTATAAGTGGATGGGGTTTTTATAGTAGTTCCATTTGGTGATCAAGTATAAGAAGGGAAACACAAACAAGTTGGTTGATATGCTTTCAAGACCACTCACATTAAATATTACAACTTTGGGGTCTCTTATGCACATGGAGCCATTCACCCATGATACATACAAAGAGGCATATTCAGAAGATGAGGACTTCAACGAGGTGTATCAACAGTTACACAGTCAGAGTCATGTGCACGATGGTGATAACACCGTTGACTACCATCTCTAGGATGGGTTACTACATATGCTCGATAAGCTATGTGTTTTTAAAGGTGAGTGCTCGCAGCTAATTAGATAGGCTCACGCCTCGAAGGTTGCAGGGCACTTTGGTGTAGAGAAGACCGTGGCTAACTTGCAGAGGTATGTGTATTCGCCTAAGATGCAAGAACAAGTAGCTAGGTTCATAAGAGGATGTATGCTTTGTTATAAAAACAAGCCTAGCAATAGGAAACAGGGTATGTATTATCCCTTACCTGTACCTAATCATCCTTGGGAAGGCATTTCCATGAACTTTGTGGGAGGTTTACCAACAACTAGGAAGGGACATGACTACCTGTTCATGGTAGTTGACAGGTTCAACAAGATGTGTGTTCTAATGCCTTGTAAAAAAATCATCAACAAAAAAGAAGAATAAAACGTGTTCTTTGGACAGGTCTAGTACACTTTGAGATACCAAGGAGCATCATTTCAGATAGGGATACAAGATTTTTCAGTGCATTCTGGACTACATTGCGGGAGAATATGGACACAAAGTTGAAGTGATCTACAACATTCCATCCACAAATAGATGGGAATATAGAAGTAGTCAACATGAATTTGGTGCAACATCTGAGTGGTTACATCCAGAAGCATCCAAAGGCCTGTGATGAAAATTTGGTATATATACAACATTCTTATAACGGAGCAGTCCACACTTCTACAGGAAAGTCTCCATTTGAAACCTTTTTTGGACATTTTCACCTTCACCTTTGGATATTGCATATGGGCAACAAGGAGGAGTGAAGGAAGACCTTACAGGAGATGCTTTGAGGGCTGAAAAATTTATAGAGAAGATCAGGCTTATCCATATGTAGGTACATGAAACACTGTAGAAGTCATAGGAGAAGTATAAGGCCAGACATGATCAACACAAAACATAGAAATAATTCAAGGTAGGAGATAGAGTATGGCGACAGTTGAACATAAAGAGGCTGCAACAACCTGGTAATAAAATCAAGGCTCTCAGATACGGTCCCTTTGAGATAATGGAAAAGGTGGGTGATAATGCACATCAACTTAGTTTACCACCATATATGCGCATTTACTCAGTTGTAAATGTGGAGAATTTGAAACTCTATGAGCCTTCCATGCTAGATGAGGAAGAGGAACATGTCGTACCTTTTGTGTAGGATTAGGCACCAGACGCTCAAGTAGAGTTGACAGAAGGTACAATTTTGCAGAAGAGGTCCAGAACTATAGGATAAGGGCAACACTACCTTTGGCATATTGGGTTGAAGGGACAACTTCTAGGCAAAGCTAAATGGTACACCAAAGAGAAGGTGGAGGAGAAATTTCCTCACCTCATTTAGTAAAATATTTTGGGAACCAAAATCCTCCAAAAATGGGGAGGTGTGATCAGAATTCAACCATTATATTTTTTTCATCCATATTTATGCATTTGGAATGGAAAAAGTAGAGGAATTATATCACGGGACCATTTTTACTGGCGGGACCCAGTTTGGTAAAATAGGGTCTGAAGCCTTCTGGGATCGTTTTGAGGCATAAAATGGCAAATTTTGTGTGTAAAACTTTGTCTCTTAAGTGCCACAACTTTTCATTCTATTCTACACATAAAAAAATTTCCAACGACACAAGAATCGCATCAATCGGAGTCCGTATGCAAAAGTTATACCACTCAAAAGTTGACCTTCCTATTTTCACACGTATAGTTCAAAAGGATGCTGCATTAGCCCCCATTATTCATGGAAAAGGGGCTAGACACGGTTTTACGATGTAAAGACTCTAGAAGATTCTATTTTGTAACTCTAGTTAAGAGTTGATGTGGTCAAACTTAACCGCTAGTAGGCTATTGGGCTGTGTTATAATCGGGCCACTAGGAGGAAGAGGCATTCCATTCTTTCGAGAGAATTTTGTTCCATAGTTGAGAAAAGATAGCTAGGAGAGATAGGAGGTATAGCACACATATAGGATCTATGCACTATAGGAGCCTACGGGCCACAAACATTACTTGTTTGTATCTGCAACCATATTTCTATATACATAAAGAGAGCAAAGTTGCCTCACCTTCCAGCTGGGTTTTCTCCCGAAAGGGTTTCCTAGAGAGCATATATTGTGTATTATGTGTGTGTGAGATTATTTTTTTGTTCTCTACTTCTCTTCTTGCTTTAATTTTACATGCATGTACTAATTACAGTTAATTTTACAGATCTAGAAATTATATAAAGTTGTAATAGTGTAGAATATCAGATTTTTTAATATAATATTATCAAATCTGATGTGACAGACTGTCCAGTGAAATATCCCCATGTATTGTAGACTATTCCATGCACAACAAGGGGGGGAAGTCCCCATGTGCAAGAATTTGGGGGAAGCACCCTCCCAAAAAAAATTGGGTAGTATTTTTGTATATGTTTAGGGTATTTTTGGCATACAATTTAGCTAAAAGTGATTTTTTGGTCCATGGTGTTTTTTTCCATCGTTTTGAATTTTAGGTAAGGAACTATGGTTTTATTCTAATCCAAGGTAAATTATTAGAAATTTATGGATGTCATAGGACATATATGTTGTATTTTAACATTGTAAAAAAGAATACATCTTGAAAAATTGGTTGGTTTTCTTAGTTTTTGGTTTCCAAGATAAAATACCTGTGTTTATGTGTGTGTTTGTCATTGCATTTTTTATATTTTATTAATAATTTATTTGCAGTAATTAATTGTACAGGGTTCAAACCTACATTGTTCTCTCTTTTTTTTTAAGGAAAGGATCTTTAAAATATTTTGAGATCAAAGCTCCTTGGGTGGTGATGTATTGGAAAAATAGTCTATGTTCTATAAAGGAAATGGTATTTCTCTGGCCTTGATCTTAGGATGATTAAATCTCACACCTAAGCATCACATTCTTTGAAATCTCTTCCCATCACTAGTTCATGTATCCTCTTGTTCCCCACCTGTAATTTTAGCTTCTCACAGTCCATCTATCTAGTCTCCTCCCCCACATCCTTTTCAAGCAGAATTTGCATTACACCTGAAAAAGAAATCTAGGGAAAGCATGTATTCGGGGTTTTCTTTCACAATGATGGTGGGTAGGTGCCCTTTTATTATATGGGATCCATGGAACATGACACCAATGACACAACTAATTTTTTTCCTCTTGAGATGTGCCTCATCCATGCCTCTCAATAGGTTTTCCCCAAACTTGTCATTGAAGGGGAATTTCAGATGGTAGTTAAAATTTTCAAACACGTAATCAATGGGTTCAATCTTAGAAAATCCTCCATTATCTAGAATTTGGAAAAATATTTATTACACATTATCTCTCTCATCTCTTAGCTCAACATGATCCTTACATCCCATGTGCACAAATCAACATACAATGGGGAAGATTGCCTTACCAATGTTGCTTGTGAAATTATAGACATAATCTTGGTAGAGAAATGGCCTATCCTTCCTATAATTTTCCTCAATAGGATTGCTATGCTTTACTCATTAAGGATTATGACTCCTTGGATGATGTGATAAATGGTGACGTACAATGTAGGTGAGGGGACAACTCACTATCACTCAACATAATGGAGGAGAATGGTGTAGTTTATATCCTCCCCTGCAATGTATCAATGTGTGATGGATGCCATCGTGCTACTTAGGTGAATTCAATACCATACTTACTACACGTAGATGTCACAAAGAGTGAGGGATCTTGGGCCTAATTGTATTTGGCACTTCTAGATGTGTTTCATGATAGTTGTGAGTACTATGGAGTTATTACAGGAACTATTAATATAGCCTTTATAATCTATTTTTTACTCATACAACCTATTGGTTATATATTGGGGAAAGTTTACCTTTGACCCCTCTATGTCTTTGGGAATTTTATTTCTCTATAGAGTGGTTTTTTTCTAGGAGAAGGACCAAGATCTCCTGCCTTGAATACCATTCCTCTTAATGGAATTTTGAGGTCAAGTGGGTCTCAAAAGAAAAAAAATGTACTAAAAAATCTATATTTAAAAGAACAATAGGATTCAAGATGATAATGTCATCCCCAAGGGTAAATATTTTGGAGGAAAGGGAAGAAAATACCTTTTTTAATTGTATATTTGTCTTATGTTCTTAAAGATTTACTCAAATGTCAATTGTAGACATCTTGGATGTGGAATTAAATTCAACATCCAACGAGTATGCACTCTTCATACTTCTGAGTAGACCAACATAAAAAAAATTGAAAATATAGAGTATTTTCATGTAGTTTCATTTTTTTTAGTGTGGGTCTACTCAAAAGTATGCATAGTGGGTAATTGTTGGATGCGGAATTTAATTTAACATTGGGAAGGTATATACCCTTGACATTTGAGTAAACTTATAAGGTAATAAGCCAAAAATACAATTAAAAAAAAATTCCTTTCTTTCTCTTTAAAAAACCATAGCTCTTATTTTAATGATTTCCTTAGGAGGTTGATTTCTTAGCTCAAAATTCTCCTAATTCCTCAAGCTAAATTGTCTCTTCTCTAGTGAATAGTTCATATTTAATCGCTATGGATTTATCTATGTAGTTGGTTTTCTCCTTAGGTTTGATGTTTTGGGCTTATGCTTAAGGGAGAGTTCTCTCTATATGGTTACCTATTCTTTCCTAGTCTACCTCATCTTGCTCTTATGTTAGTTCCTTTTTTGCATCCCTAGCTAACATTTTATTTCATTTCATTCCTCTCTCTAGTAATTCTTTGTCTTATTACTCCTATGCCTAGGTAGAGAGCTTGTCCTAGAAGGGAGTAAGTGGAAGGGGTGGATACAATGGTATTAGAGCTCACTCTCGAGCCCTTGACCCCATTCTTTTGCAAGATTGTATCATCAAGAGACCCCCTTGCCTATACAAAATGAGATTAGGAATGTTGAGTAGGAAATTATCCAAGACCTAGGGAACCACTCTAACTTTTAGATTACTGCCACAATCCTTAAATGGATCCTCAAGATAGATAATTCTAAGGGAGGAAAAAACCATTATTCGCAGACTCTTGATCCATAATGTCATATTAAACCTTTTCTCAAGAAAGTATTACTTGAAATAAATGATAGTAAGGATGGCTCCTCCTCATAATGGAGGAAATTCAATTTCTTTTTCAGGACTTGGATGAATGCATGGAAGATTATCATGTAAGGAAAGGGACCAACTACCCTCGATATTCTAGAGAAATTGATGCCCATTGGTATCTCCACTTCATCTTGACCATCTCCATTTGTATGATTATTATTTCTAACACTACTTTGCTATGTTATGTTGGATATTTTTGTTCTTTCAATAGTATGCTCATATTAGCTATCGGTGATATGCATTTAGTTGTCAAGCCAAGATTTTATAGGTCTATTTTCTATTTTGCAAAATTGTTCAGGTTTGTTTGAATCAATGGACGAAAGCTCTATAATTTTGCATGTACTCTAGTTTCCAATCTAATAAGCTTGGGTAGACTAAGAGCCATGCATTTTGTACTTAAAATGTACCTTCGTTTATGATTAATAGAAGGTTTTGAACTTACAAATAAAAAAATTCAAAGTCTACCATTATTAAAATGATTTTATGTTAAATTTATATAAAGAATATTTGCAAGCAAAATATTGTACATTTTACATTCCATCATGAGCGAGGTGTAATTCTTTGTTGTTTAACATGAAGTTGATGAGTGACTTGGATGAAATAAATAAAATATTTATTTTTCATGACTTGGATGAAATATTTTAATATCAACTATATCAAATATTTGAATATCAAATAATATATATAGTTGAATGATGTTGATATGATCTATTTACATCTTATTTTGAAGGAGACATGAGCTAGCATGCAGTAGATGTCTTGCATTTAAAAAGAAATTATTAAAAAAAGTAAAAATAGTGCAAGTCATAAATAACTTTTATGGATTATATGCTTGTACATATAAGATATTTATAATATGAGGGATATGTATAACTCATCCATTGTTCAAAATGGAGCTCACACTTGTGCATATATATAATTATTATCAATTCTTTCACATTTATACAACATAAGTAGGAAAATGTGCTTCCATAATTTTAAATCTAGAGTAAGCTAAAGTATGTACACCTCTTAATCTTTTTATTCAACAAACCAGAGATTTCATATACCATTTTTGGTATCCTGCACCAATACAAATCAAATAATATTCACATTAAAAAAATTACATTTCTAAAAATTTAATCACTTTAAATTTACCCAAAATTAATATAAAATTATTATAATAATATTTATTTTCCATATTTCTCCACCCCTCTTTTAGATAAATCCAAAATTATTTTACTTTACCTTAATTTCCCAATTTTTTTTTCCAAAACACATTAAAATAGTGTCTCTGTTAGGATATATGATAAATGTCTCTCTAGTTATATGATAAATTCAAATTCAAAATTAAAATGCAAATTATATTAATTTTCGATTAAATAATTCAAAAGGTATATTAAAAAATATTAAGATAAAAATAAGTTCCCAAACATAATATCATAACAAAATATGTAAAACATTTTTAAAAATTTTCATGGATTTTCGTGTAAACATATGTTTCTTTCTTGAGTTGTTATTTCCAGAGAGAAAAAACTTCGTTTGCGACATACCCGGGGCTCATTCGCATCCAATGTGATGCCCTTTTAGGCTTATACTGGTCACGTGTTTCAAGATTGGGGTTCTAGTGTTGAAAGTTTGGAGGGGATTGGGGCATTGGATATGTGGGGTATTTAAATTGTGTTTTCAATTAGGGCACTGTGTAGTTTAATTTTTTCCTTTTATCTTTATAAATATTCATAATTAGGTGGTACTAAAATTTAAGATAAGAATAAATTTTGTGAAATAAGAAGATTTATAAATGGGTTAGAGATCACAAACCACTCTGTAGTTTAGTTTTTTCCTTTTATCTTTATAAATATTCATAATTGGGTGGTACTAAAATTTAAGATAAGAATAAATTTTGTGAAATAAGAAGATTTATAAATGGGTTAGAGATCACAAACCACTGTGTACTGAAACATTAAAATCTCGTTTTTAAAAATGGTGTCGTGACATTTCCAATAAGATGTTATTTCCAAAGAGCAATTATAATTCTTTATCTATTTAATTTTCTCAATATTTGGTTCACACGTTGAAAGAAATTGCTTAGATATTGCTTAGATATACATTACATCAGCTAATCATGTAAAGTTTGACAGTAGGTATTGATTTACCCTACTAAATTATACCATTTATTCCTCCCATATGGACAATTTGATCATAAAAACTATTATTATAACAGATTACCTAAAATTTTCCTTTACTTTGACTCCCAAAGCCACGGTCCATCGCATTGAAATTTGCCCATGAATTCTATAAATGCATCACAATAACGAAGAATATCTAAGAGTGTTCGGATCACTATATCTTCTGTCATTCTTGTGTATCAAGCTCTCAGCCTGTCAACCTCAACGCTCAAGACCTTGCTTTCTGATCGTTTGTTTTCTTCTTTCCTTCTATTGAATTTTATCATCGTTGTTGCGTTTGTATTTGATCTTCCAGAATGGATCGCTGCTACTCTCATCGATTATTGCTTTTACGTGGGTTAATTCTGATGGTATCCCTGCTGCCAATACCTTGTCACTGCCGCTGCAACTTTCCTGCAATATTTAACTTCGGAGATTCCACCTCTGATACCGGCGCTATTCACTTTGCTTTCCCGTATCACGAAGCTGCAGAAAATCCTCCCTATGGACAAACTTTCTTCGGCAGACCTGTATATCGCTATAGTGACGGGCGCCTGTCTATTGATTTCTTCGGTGTGTTGTTAATTACAGCCTGCATTCAATATTTAAGTATATTTTCAATTTTCAGATCGAAGTATACCAAACATTGATGAATTTATGATAATGTTTTTTGATTCTAATACAGCGACTGCTCTGGGACTACCGTACCTGAGTCCATACATGCAGAGTGTGGGCTCTAAGTATTGGCAGGGAGCCAACTTTGCAGCCTCTGGTGCAACTGCCAATGACATCAATTCCTTCATTGCTCCAATTTCTCTGGTTGTTCAGATCAATCAGTTCAAGGTATTCAAGCAGCAGGTCACGTCTGGCACATCAGGTAATTAAGACAATTTTCATGGCTAATTTACTATAAATTCTAACAAACACCTATGTAGAGTATTGTTGCATCTAATGTAGATGGAAACATTTGGTTGGTATCATTTTTCTTTTCTGGGTATAGGTGCTCAAATCTCTCTTCCAAGAGCAGATGCATTTGAGAAGGGAATTTACATGATAGAAATAGGAGGCAATGACTTCAGCTATGGGTACAAAAATCTCAATTTGAGTCCAAGTCAGCTGAAGCAGAGCCTTCTTCCCAACGTGACCAGATCTGTTACAGCTGCTGTGCAGGTACTATTGATCTCATTATTATATCAATATATAGATTGGGCAGATTGATAAAAGAATTGTTGATTAATAATTTCAAACTAATATTTCTCATAATTTAACTACTAATTGTAAAATATCATGATGATTGTGCAATTGATCCAGGAGCTATACAATGAAGGTGCGAGGACAATTTTAGTAAAGAACGTTGGGCCTCAAGGTTGCCAACCCTTCTGGCTCTCTCTTGCCCCTAATGATTTTGACAAGAATGGCTGCTCTATTTCCTTCAACGATGCAGTCCAATACTACAACAATCTGCTCAGACAAAGTCTTTCAAACCTGCGAACGCAGCTCAACGGTGCAAATATCATCTATGTTGATAATTACAACATGGTCCTTGACTTAATAACTAACCCTTCCACCTATGGTGCGCACTGCAAAATTTATCAATATAGATCATTTTATTGTGTATATAGATCATTTTATTGTGTTATGATCTAACACCGATGTGAATGCATGCAGGGTTCAATCAAACCACTAGAGCTTGTTGTGGAGTGGGAGGAAATTATAATTATGATGCCAATATTTGGTGCGGAAGCACTGGGATTATCAATGGCAATGTTGTGAAGGCAGAAGCCTGCGCCGATCCGGCCTCTTATATCATTTGGGATGGAGTTCACTGGACCGATCATGCCAACAGACTGATCACCCAAGCGATACTGGAAGGCAAATACTTCGAACCTGCATTCTCCATTGGAAGTCAGTGTGATCTACAGCCATTTTGATCAACATTGAATTCAGCCAGAGTTAAAAAAGAAAAGAAAACAGATTACAGAGCCGAATTCGAAGATGAAAGATTTCGTGAATTTTATGGCCTTGCAATATCTCAAAGTTTCCTTCTTCCTCATTTGTTATGAGCAGGGTGACACTAGACCGTACTGTTTTTAATCCCACATGCGAATATGTGAGCTGTTTTTCCAATGAGGGCATCAGTTGGTGTAAAAAACTGTTAGCTTAGAACAAAGCACGCGCGCGGTAGAAATTTGAATGCTCCAGCGATGGATTGTTTTAATTTTTGTAGTTGTCCTTAAATTAAAATTATCTAGCCTTTCTTATTTATCAACTATCGAAATATAAGTGTCTTTTTTTCCAAAACAGAAAAACGCTTTCTGATTAATAAAAATTAGAAAGTACAATAAAACAGAAACGAGAAACTATTAGTTCGTTCTGGAAATAAGAAAATATAATAAAACAGAAACGAAAAACTATTAGTTCGTCTTGTCTTTAACCAGAAACAATTTTATACTCGATAAAATACCAGTTCTTATTATGATTAATCATTGCTCTAACCTGCAGTGTTGGATAATTTCTATTACATATTTCTCAAGCAGTTTTTAAATCATTTGCAAGTGTATTCAATTAAATCAGAATGTGTGCAGATCGTAGAAATGATATAGAGGCAAATTATTTGAAGAAGATATTGTTGGGATCTGAGCTGCAACCTTTTTTTTGAGAGGTTATTTGTTTTTTTATTTTGTCACTGATAGATGTGAGTAATGGAAACTCCTATTTCATAGACCATAGAAAAGTAAATGCTGCCTGACATGCAAGGTAGATAGCTTTCGCGCTCTCTCGAGGCTGTTATCTGGATTCGCGTGGTGTCACTCAGAGGGCGAAAGCTATCTGCCTTGCATGTCAAGGAGCATTTACTTTTCTATGGTCTATGAAATAGGAATTGCCTGTGAGTAATGAAGACAGAGTTGAAAGCTTGGAGTAGGTTTTAATTCAGCATTTCCATGTATTTCGGTTTGATGAATTTATTGTGTCTTTATTGTTTGCTCAATTTATAATGGATTTGCAGGACTTGAATGCAGCATTTTGTTAGACCAATCTATAATGGATTTGCAATCCCAAAAAAATAAGAGTTAAGATTTCAAGACAAAATACACAGAAAATGACTCTAGAGCGCAAAGAGCTCTGCTCCTGAATTAGATCAAAAACCTCATTGCCAATCAAGATTTAGTTAGATAACCATTCCGCATACACAGGAGTAAAAAAAACACTATAAAAATACCCGCTGGGAAAGGAAAACCAAATATTACCACGAAGTGAAGGGCTTGGAAAGGTCGATTGGTTGACAGGAGAGTATTCTATTAGATTTCCCTCAAACCGTGTGAGGGAAATCTTGGGGGTAAAAAAGATAAATAATGGAAGTGAACATGTTAAGAAAATAAATACTCGTTGCGTCGATTGATTGACAGGAGAGTATTCTATTAGATTTCCCTCAAACCGTGTGAGGGAAATCTTGGGGCTAAAAACAATAAATAATGGAAGTGAACATGTTAAGAAAAGAAATACTCATTGCATTATGTAGGACATTCTAATGCAACATACCATTTCAATATGTCACAACTAAATGGTGTTTTATCTAAAATAATTAGATATAGGAAATGGAAAATCATATGATCCAATTTAAGGGGTTTAACATCTATTTTTAGCTAAAATCCATTAATTGTTCCAACTACATAATAAATCATATTTTCGCAAAAAAAATTTAAAAATAGAAATGAAATAAGTATGAAGTAAAATTAAATTAAATGTAAACCACTTCCATGTATTTGGTAGTGAAACATGTGCTGATGTTGCTAATAAGAAAAAGTAATCATTATAATGAAAAAGTGAGTAATTTTTTTTGTTAAATATTCTAAAGATATAAAATGATATATATTTTTTCAACCTAATTCCACTGAAATTATTGTTAGAAGATATGCTAATCTTGCTGAATGACTTTTGATTTGCAACTCTAATTTGACAATTGTGCTATCCTAAGCCTACAATCCATCTTTGACATCTATGAAATATTGTATTTCCAACTTTTATATTAATTATTATACTCTGGTTTCTTCTTTGGATGGTGATCCTGAGGAGAGAATCCTCCTCGACCTTCTCACCTTTCTCTAGTTGGTTCCACTGAATATTAATTTACAATGGCCTCGTCACTTCCAAAATTGTTTTGTTTAACATGAGAAACAATACATGTTCCTATACATGAACACTGTATATTGGTACAAGTGTCAAAGACCTATGATCAACAAATAATTACAAAAGATTCTATCCATTCAAAGTGGGACGCAAAAATAATCAAGAATATAATTTCTTAATGAAAAATGATATTTGGGATCTTTTAGCTTCTTAAAAAGGAAGAAAACTTGTAATATGTAGACATGATGTAAATGGGTGCATGGAAATAACTATGCATCGAATAGAAGTCTTAGAGGAAATAAGGCCTAATTGGTCGCCAATAGATTTTTTTTTAGGAATTTATTTATTATAATGAAACATTTTCCCTTATATCCAAGTGGATTCCATCTAGTGTAGGTTAATCAAATGAATGTTTATTGTATTTTTTGCATGTATATTTTTAGGAAGAAATTTGTGAACAATTTCTTGGATATGTTTAGATTACTTTAGCCTTGTATTTTATCTTAAGAAATTTTTCTATGGTCTTAAGAAATTTTAGTGATTTTTTTTTTTTCGATAAAATAGATAACTTTTTTTTTAATACTAAATTTTCTAAATGTAATTCTAAACCTAGTGTCTATATTAATAAATATATGGCAACCATATCACATGTTTTTTTGTTGATGAATTCATTTTCATTGGTAGTGAACTCAAGATTTGAAACCAAGTGAAATACAACCTTAAGGAGAATTTTGGAATGAAAAACTTAGATCATTTGAATTATTTGATTTCCCTCCAAGTATTTCAAACCAAAAAATTCATTTCCTTTTACTAGTCTAAGCATGGGTCTAACCTTCTTTTCTAGGTTCACATGGAATATTTCAACTGAACCCCATCTCCCTTATGATCTAAACTTAGAATTATTTTCACTTGTACTACATTTGAAGGACATACTAGTTTATACCATAAATCAGTTGGCAATGTTCTTTTTATGTTGTTTATGTCTCCTAGTATATGCAAAGAGCGCATCTGAGATAAAACTAATAAAAAGGGTTACTTCTGCATATGTAGGGCATAGTTTGGTTTCAGATACATTACAATTTAAGGATGACTCTATTGGTTCATTTCATTAATTTTGATTGGCTAGTGACCTTGATGACTACATGTTTACTACAATCTATGTTTTCAATTTTGTTTTTGGACCTATTACTTAAGATCATGAGAAGTCATAAGATCATGTTTTTACTTTAGTAGAAGAAATGTATTGAGTTAAATATAATGTAAGTCAGGAATCCTTATGACCTCAAGTGATTATTTCAAAGCTTGGATACTAGAAAAAATATTAGGCCACACTTGTGTGCGGTAGTAAAAGTTCCATCAAGCTTGCCAAATATCCATTTCAACATTAATGAAATAGACAAAATGAGATATGCATGCCATTCATTAAAAAAATTACAAGATCACATTCTTGAAGTGATTTTCCCTACATATGATGATGTTATGAACATTTTAACAAAGACTCTTACGGAAGTGAAGTTTTATACTTTAATTTACATGAGGATTTTATGAAGTTATTTTTACGGTGGGATAAAGACTAATTCCCCCTTCCCTTCCTTCCTATTTCATATTCGTAAATTATTCAATTCTATCACAAGTTATTCTTAGGTGGGAGAGTTAGTATATTTGGATAATTATGACTTATTTAAGGTCATCTTGGTTTATTGTGTCTTTGGGTAAAGTTTTTGACATAGTATCCATTTGTAGTTGTGCAATTTAATGGTAATAGTATCTTCTATATGTAAAGTGATCTAACATTTCATTTTCTCCTTAATACTAATTGATATATTTATCCGTGGATTAATACTTAATTGGTCCATAATATCTATTTAAAGAGCTTGGATGGACATTTGTTGATAATTGATTATAATTAATTGATGTTATTTTTCATTTTGTATCAATCATATTTCTTTAAGTGGCTACATTAAATATCATGATGGACTATTTCCCTTCTTGAGGGTTTTAGCTACATATCACATTGCTCTACTTATTTCTAATCAATTTTTGTCAGAAATTTCTTAATGTGTTCAACTTATGGACAAATACTCCATTTTTCGAACAATTCTACTGGAATTTGGACATGTCTATGACTAGTGTATCCCTTCCATTCAAGCTAACATGATTTGATATATCTCTTTCATGAGATGAGTTGGTCTCTAAATGGGAAATCAAAGATTTTTGGTTGCTACTAATATAATTTTTTCCAACTTCTATGATCAATTTAATGCCCCACTATATAATAAATTTGGTGTATCCAACCTCTTTGGCCTTTTTGAAATTTCAAAGATATTTTCCATAAGTGGCTACATTAAATATCATGTTGAAGTCCTTGCCCAATATCTAGGGAACTATTGCATGTCTATCTCTGAGTTCTACCAGAGAATCCAGAAATTTGATTTTATCATCCAGTCTTTGCGGCCCATAGAGATTCGTGACCAAGTAAGTCATGCTGTCTCCCACAGGTTGTATAACCACTGATAAATAGTTCCTAGATGCCTCAGCATCTATTATGCCAATCTTGTGGGGGTTCCAAAGAGTGAGTAAGCCTCCAGTTGTATTATATGCTTTAACTTCAAGAAATTCATATTTATTGAGCCACTTACTATTAAGTTCTCTGATTTTTTGAATGGAACATTTAGTTTCCTAGATAAAGATCATATACGGAGCCTCTTGTTTCATTCTATTGCTAAGTAATCTTTGCTTCCTTTTATTACCTAAACCTCTGATATTCCAAGATGTGAACTTCATCATTAAATATTTGTAAAGGAGTAACTAGATAGGTCTTTCATCTTACCTGAATCAATCATTAGCTTTCCACATTCCATCAGTAGCTCATTCTGCTTTTTTCTTCCTCTTTTCTTTCCTGGGTTTCTGGGAGCTAGTCCTGGTGTAGATTTCATAGATTTCACTCCTTCGTTGTCTGATCTTTCATTGTTGCTTTGTTTTTCTGTCCCTTTGTCCTGAGTTTTCCATAGGAATAGCTAATATACTCTATTGAACTCTTGTTAAGGTAATGAGTCTACCCCTCCCATGGTTCCCTGTTTCAAAAATCCTTCCAGATCTAGGTTTTCTCTATCCAGAATCTCCTGCAGTTCCCAATCCTCAGTTTCCATCTCACTTTGAATAATTTCTTGATCCATCTCCAGTTCTTCATTATATGGCATTACTTATTTATGTTTAGTAGCATCCCGTGCTTGTTCCCTATTCTCTTCTTTCTCATTTTTTTCTGAGTTTCTTTCCATTACCTGATCTTCCTTTGATATTGCCTCCTCTTCTTTGAGAACTTGGAACCTGTTCAGATTGGCCTATTGTATTTCTGTTTGTTGTTGTTTTGGCCCCCTTTTGCCTCCTTTTCCTTTGTGTCCCACTTTGTGAATGTTTTTAGTATCTTTCATAGTGGTTGCTTTGTATTTGTTCTCTATTTTGCTAAGGGGACAGTCTCTAAAAAGCTGCCCATGCTCATGGCATCTACCACATCTAAAGGGAATATGTTCATAATCTATTGTTTGTACCCATTCTTCATCAAAAACTTCCAAGATGACCTCGCCTGGTAGGGCTCCTGAAAGATCCATCTCAACACATATTCTTGCGAAGGAGGTGTATTTTCCATGTCTGGTGGCTTCAGAGGCTTTAACAAAATGTCCTAGTTTGTTTCCTATGGTAGATAATGGTTCCTCTTGCCAATAATCAAGAGGAAGGGAGTAGAGTCTTACTGAGACCGGCACCGAGGTAAAAGTCTCTCTCTCTGGAACAAAATTCATCATCCACGGTTGCATATAGAGGCCCGCTGCTGCATAGAAGTAGGGTCCTCCTTCAAACATTCTGTTTTTATCCTCAATATTTGTGAAGACCACAGTGAAAAAACCTTTTGACCCAAGGTGTAGGTCAATGCTTCCTTTCGGTTTCCAATGATATTTGATCCATGTTTGTAGTGCCTTTTTAGTGGGCCATAATCCTATGAATTTACGAATGATAGCATACGTCCGCATGTGATCTCTGTGCACCTGCAGGGCAGGATCATTTAAAACAACTCTAGGAGTGACCTCAGCTTTGGGTTTGCAGGGCCCCTTTTGTGCCTTGTTTTCTAATCCCTATATTTTGTCTTCTTCCTCCTTATCTTTCGTGCCGTTGTCATCTCTTGGTTTGGTGACCTCCTGATCCCCTTCCATATTTGTATCCCTGTTTCCTGTATGTCCTCTAATAGGTTCTAAAGGTTTCTTGCCCCTGCTTAGAAACCTGCAACCCTAGTTGTTTGATGTTTGTTGTTCTCTCCAAAGTTGTCCTAAAATATCTACCAACTAATTCAGGTGCCACATCTTTTCATTCTATTCTACACAGAGAAATATTTCCAATGTCGCAAGAATCGCTTCAATCAGAGTCCGTATGCAAAAGTTATGCCACTCTGAAGTTGACCTTCCTATTTTCACACCTATACTTTGGGTGGATGCTGTGTCAAGCCCCATTATTCATGGAAAATGGCCTGGCCACATGTTTGTGATGTAAAATATTATAGAAGAGACTATTTTGTAACTCTAGTTAAGAGTTGATGTAGTCAAACTGAACCACTAGTATGCTATCGGGTTGTGTTATAACTGGGCCACTAAGAGGAAGAGGCATTCCATTCTTTCAAGAGAATTTTGTTCCATAGTTGAGAAAAGATAGCCAGGAGAGGTAGGGGGTAGAGCATACAGAGAGGATTTGTGCACCGTAGTAGCCCATGAGCCACAGACATTACTTCTTTGTATCTGCAGCCATATTTCTAGACAGAGAAAGAGAGGGAATCAACCTCACCTTCCAGCTAGGTTTTCTCCTAAAAGGGTTTCCCAAAGAGCATATCTTGTGTATTATTTATGTGTTAGATTATTTTTTAGTTCTCTTCTTCTCTACTTGATTTACTTTTACATGCATGCACTAATTACAGTTAATTTTACAGATCTAGAAATTAAATAAAGTTGTAATAGTGTAGAATCTTAGATTTTTTAATATAATATTATTGGTTTTGTTGTGACAAACTATCAAGTGGAATATGCACAAAATTTTACGGATCATTTGGTATCAGAGCAGGTATATTTGGGTATTTTGTGGATATTACAGTGTTAAAATTGGGAACTAGGGCCAAACTCCATGTGGGTTAGCTTATTTGTGGTAGCTGATATTTTTATTGGATCCCTCTCGTCGAGAGGTGTAGGATTGATCTAAATATCATCTAATTCTGATAAGTATTTATGGAGATATGAATTTATTTTGATTATGGAATTGTTATCAAGCCAACCAACAATTTGAGTAGGCTCAGAAGCCCAATAGACGTGACTATTCATCATCTATGATTTTAGTATAAATATGTGAGGACTTTAAGTCATTTTGGACATACATTATTGATGTGATCTCCTCCTCTCCACGTCTTGGGTTTTTGGGGAAGGAGAGACACAAAAATAATACGCTGGCCTAGCTACAGATGCCCTAATCTAGCGCAGTCATGAATACATCTATACATAGTAAAAGTGATACTATAACTCGTTGCTCAGGAGAGGCCTAATACGTTGTTCATGGAGACACACTTATATGCTGTTCATGGTTACGCTATTCATGGAGTCACACTTATATGTTGTTCATGGTTACGTTGTACAGTCAACGTGATGCCCAAATTACACAGGGCAAAGATCCTTACACACAGTTAGACTCCATATAGATGTAGTGTAATCTATGTATCGTGTCAATACATGAAGCCGCAATCAATGCACAATCATGGTGATAAAGCCGCAGAGGGTAGCTGCATTAAAGGTGAAGTAAAGCCACAATCAATATGTAGCCGCAGTGATAACAAGCATGCAGAGCCGCAGGCAATAATACAACGCAACAAGATATATATATTCATAGGCAATGGCAATATATATATATATATATATATATATATATATATATATAGAAATATATATATATATATATATGCAGGCATTGGAAATATATATATATCTATCTATATATATATATATATATATATATATATATATATATATATATGTTGGAAATGAAGATATATATATATACTAAGCAATATATGTATGCACAGGAGGGATATCCATGCAGTTACGCATAGATATGGAAACCCTATACGCTGAGCAGGCAATGAACATCCATGCAATCATTTACGCAGATATATATATATATATATATATATATATATACGTCATAAAGAAAATGAATCCTCATTTTATGTGGGATAGTTCTAGGGTTTGGCCGTGTCCTCGGATAGGTTAAGAATTCGCTAAACTAAATCGGCATAAACAACCAGCTATGAATCCATGATGAGATAAGGGTTCAATGAAGAGATTTGTAGTATACGATAGTCTCAACATGTTTCAAAGAACAGTGACAAGCATCATATATATGTATATAAGCATGATCAATAATGGAACTACATTATGATGTAAAGGGTTGCATGATCACGATGATCTAAAGGGTAGCATGATCAGACAATGAGACTGCATGCTAATGTATGAGGCAGCATCAATGAGATTGCATGTTGAGGGATGAGACAACTGATGATGTATGATGCAGCATAATGGGCATGAGTAGCATGATGATGAATAGGGATGCATAATGATGGAAGATGCATAATAATGGGCAACATGATGATGAAAGCTGATGAGATGGTGCTACACAGTAAGGTGTGGTAAATGGATGAAATGGATAGGTGAAGCCATCACCTTGGAGAATCAGTTGAAGTATAATATCTTCCACTGATCTCAGGTATCATCGTTATAAGAGATGATCTATGCTCAGATCTAGATAAGTCAAAATGTTGACTTCTATTGTAAATGTACTCTATCTCTCTCTACTAAACTTTGAAGAACATGAAAGAAGAATTGATCAAAGGTTTCCCCACATTGGGGTTTTTCCCTGGCTAGCACCACATCTTCTATCCTCTTGTCTTGGCTTGTCTTATGCGATTTATATTTATGTTCTATTTGCAGTTTACTTTAATGCTGATGTGATTTCTAATTTGGAAAAGATATTGGAAAATTAAAATAAATCGCCCTAGCATAGAACATACCTAAACTTAACATGGTATCAGAGTTGAGGTGAAGATAGTTGGGACAAGACAAAAGGACCAATGGGTTCCTCATAATTCATCCAGGGTGAAGTCGAAGCAGAGAATATTATCAGACTAGCGTAGCGGAAATTTCTGATGGCCTACCTAAATATCACTTCATTGGGAAGTTTGGATCTAAGGATGGAAGGAAATGCAGATGCCTTGGTTACAATAAGTTTGGCCCGTATGCGAAGGAATGTCTGAATGGTAGAGATGTGGGTCATCAAGGACACAGCTGACTCTTCAGAGAAACCAAGGAACTCCAAGCTCTTCATCAGATAGATGGGTACACTCTCTAATTTGGTAGAGATGGGTGGAATTATACTTGGAGCTGATTCCACCTATCCTGGAAAGGATGTTGGGAATGTTATCCCTCAATTGGACGAGAGTAACTTGATTCATTTATAGAAAAAAAATTATGTACCTAATCGCAAGAAGAACTTGGTGTCCATTTCAGCAATGGAAGTCAAAGGTTTAGGGTGGCACTCATCGATGGAAAGGTACGTGTTTGAAAATAGATTTTTCAAATATCTTTTTGAGTTTAGGGTTGTATCAAGTTGCAGGAAGTCCACTGGGAACCATGTCCATTGACACAACACTGAAGGTTTGTAAGTTAGATCGTGAAAATAATACTTGAATTCAAAAAGAATGAAGGTACATGTTTGAAATGTACCAAAGGAAAATATTACGAGGGGGACCATTCCCCTCATGCAACAGGTCCACAGGTTTGGAACAACCTGAGGAGTTTGAGATTCATAATCGGGAATATCATGTATACAGGTGAAAGAAAGCCCTCTATGGATTGAAGCAAAACACCTCGGGCGTAGTATGAGAGCATTGATAGCTGTCTGATGAAGCTGAGATTCACTAGGAGTGAAACTGATCCAAACCATTACTCAAAGGTTGTGGATGATAGACCTCTCATACCGGCGCCTATGTCTTATAGGTGCAGACCCTCTCATTTGAAGGAGACAAAGGGAGTTGGATTCTGAATGTGGAAAGATAAATTGCAAGCTTGTGTGACTACCTCGAGGATCTTAACTTTCAGAAGTTACATGGTAGTGATGTCGAACCAGATTTGAGAAATGCCTCTAAGTTTCATAAACTCATTTATGTTGATGTTCTTAGTGAACCTCCATCCGGACATATGTTTTGAAATTAGTATGCTGAGCTCATATTTGGTTGAGCTTCATTGGATTGGTGCTTAGAATATTCTGAGACATCTTCAGGGCACAATCTCTCATGGATTGAGATAAACTGCTGAAATATTTCAAATGTTGAGTGGGCAGACAGTGTGGAGGATCACTAGTGCACTTCTCAGTGCTGGTTCTCCTTGGGATCTGCTTCGATATCTTGGTTGAGTAGGAGGTAGAAGTCAGTGGCTTTGAGCACCGCCGAGGCAAAGTATATTGCTGCTAGCATGGCTACCTGAGAGGCAGTTTGGTTACGAAATCTCTTTAGTGAGCTGTTTGGATACCACTATGCAGCAGGATAATTTGTTCTCCTGTGAGGTCTAGATGATGTGTTCTCCATGACGATTATGTAGCAGGATAATTAGTTCTCCTATGAGGTCGGGATGATGTGTTCTCCGTGACGATTATGTAGCAGGATGATTAGTTCTCTTGTGAGGTCTGGATGATGTGTTCTCCATGACGATTATGTAGCAGGATGATTAGTTCTACTATGAGGTTTGGATGATGTGTTCTCCATGACGATTATGTAGCAGGATGATTAGTTCTCTTGTGAGGCATGGACGATGTGTTCTCCATGGCGATTATGTAACAGGATGATTAGTTCTCCTGTGAGGACATGATTGATTAAGTTCTCCTGTCGAGGCATCCTACCCATGCAGTCTGGGACTCATGGGAAGTACCTCTCGTCTAATCAATGAGCAGGGAAACGAGGATAGGGACCATAGTAGTACCGATGGACGCATTATTGTATCTACCGCACTCCCTATGCTAGGATGACCTTCATTGATCTGGGATCAATTATACTAGTCTGGGACCAGTTGTAGGAGTTTTACCTACTATGACGCTGACTTCAAGTCGGTTGAGACTGGTCTGGGACTAGTGGTACATACTCTAAGACTGACTTTGGGTTAGTGTAGGACTGGTCTGGGACTAGTGAGAGTGGTACATACTATGACGCTAACTTCAGGTCAGTTAAGACTGGTCTGGGACCAATATTACATACTCTGAGACTGACTCCAGGTCAGTGTAGGACTAGTCTGGGACTAGTGAGAGTGTACGTACTATGACGGTGACTTCGGATCAGTTGGGACTAGTCTGGGACTAGTGGTACATGCTCTGAGATTGACTTTAGTTCATTGTAGGACTGGTCTGGGACCAGTGAGAGTGGTACATACTATGACGCTGACTTCTGGTCAGTTGAGACTAGTCTGGGATCAGTGGTACACAGTCTGAGACTGATGATACTAGTCTGGGACCAGTGGTAGGAGTGGTACCCACTATGACGCTGACTTTGGGTCGGTTGAGACTGGTCTGGGACCAGTAGTACGCACTATGAGACTGACTTTGGGTCAGCGGAGAATGGTATGACTCATTCTTGATCAATTCTTCTTCTTCATAGTTTAGCAGAGCTAAGTTGAGCAGAGCAGAGCCAGGAGAGCTGAGTAAAGCAAAGCAGAGCCAATAGAGCTAAGAAGAGTAGAGTAGAGCCAACGGAGCTGAGCCGAGAAAAACAGAGCTATCAGAGCTGAGCAGAGCAGAGCATAGCCAACATAGCTGAGTAAAGATGGGTAGAGTAGTGCAGGGCACTGATGGCAGAGATAGTACAGTCGTACATATGGATCATCGGATGGAGTTCTCCTTAGATGAGAGGGAGTGTTAAAATTGGCAATTAGGGCCAAACTCCATGTGGGTCATCTTATTTGTGGTAGATAATATTTTTATTGGATCCCTCTCATTGATAGGTGTAGGATTGATCTAAAGATCATTCAATTCTAATAAGTATTCATCAAGATATGAATTTATTTTGATTATGGAATTATTATCAAGCCGACCAGAAATTTGAGTAGGCTCAGAAGCCCAATAGACATGACTATTCATCATCTACATTTTTAGTGTAACTATGTGAGGACATGAAGTCATTTTGGACATACATTATTGACGTGATCTCCTCCTCTCCACCTCTTGGGTTTCTGGAGAAGGAGAGACACAAAAAGAATATGTTGGCCTAGCTATAGATGATGCCCTAATCTAATGCAGTCATGAAGACATCTATACACAGTAAAAGTGATGCTCTAACTCGTTGTTCATGAGAGGCCTAATACGCTGTTCATGGAGACACACTTGTATGTTGTTCATGGAGTCACACTTGTATGTTGTTCATGGTTATGCTGTACAGTCAACGTGATGCCCTAATTATACACAGGGCAGAGATCCTTACACGCAGTCAGACTCCATATGGACGCAACGTAATCTATGTATCGGGTCAATACATGAAGCCGCAATCAATGCACAGTCATGGTGATAAAGCCGCAGAGGGTAGCTGCATTAAAGGTGAAGTAAAGCCGCAGTCAATATGCAGCCGCAGTGATAACAAGCACGCAGAGCCGCAGGCAATAATACAACGCAGCAAGATATATATATTCGCAGGCAATGGCAATATATATATACGCAGGCAGTGGAAATATATATATATATATATATATATATATATATATATATATATATATATATATATATATATATATATATATATATAAATATATATATATATATATATATATATATATATATATATATATATATATATATATATATATATATATATAGATATATATATATATATATATATATATATATATATATATGCTGGAAATGAAGATATATATAATATATATATATACGCTGAGCAATATATGTATGCACAGGAGGGAGATCCATGTAGTTACACACAGTTATGGAAGCCCTATACACTGAGCAAGCAATGAACATCCTTGCAGTCATATACGCAGTTATACATCATAAATAAAATGAATCCGCATTTTATGTGCGATAGATATAAGATTTGGCTACGTCCTCGGATAGGTTCAGAAACAGCTAAACTAAATCAGCATAAACAACCAGCTATGACTCAATGATGAGATAAGGGTTCAATGAAGAGATCCTTAGCATACAGCAGTCTCAACATATTTCAAAGAAAAGTGACAAGCATCATATATATGTATATAAGCATGATCAATAATGGAACTGCGTTATCATGTAAAGGGCAGCATGATCACGATGATCTAATGTTAGGCCCCTATACTACTAGTGTAACCCCTTATTGTTATTAGTACAACCCCCTTATTATATTTTTATACCCATGTAGTCCCCATATTGTTACTATTGTGCCCCATAGAAGCCCACTATTGTTATTATTATGCCCTTACATTATTATTGTTATGTCGGCTCTAATTATATTATGATCCCTTAGACTCCTATATAAAGAAAGGAGGTATTTTCATTTGTATCATCCAAGAATTTTTCGTTTGTGTAATGTAAAGGAGGTTGCCTCCTTGAAGAGGCTGAATTCTAAGGCGTTCAACTATCCTTTCTATCTTTTTGTGAGTTGGTTTCATAACATCTAAAGGGCAGCATGATCAGATAATGAGATTGCATGCTGATGTATGAGGCGACATCAATGAGACTGCATGCTGATGGATGAGACAGCTGATGATGTATGATGCAACATAATGGGCATGAGCAGCATGATGATGAATAGGGCTGCATAATGATGGAAGATGCAGAATAATGGGCAACATGATGATGAAAGTAGATGAGATGGTGCTACACGGTAAGGTGTGGTAAATGGATGAAATGGGTGAATCCATCACCTTGGAGAATCAGTTGAAGCAGAATGTCTTCAACTGATCTCAGGTATCATCGTTATAGGAGATGATCTATGCTCAGATCTAGATAAGTCAAAATGTTGACCTCTGTTGTAAATGTTCTGTCTCTCTCTTTGCTGAACTTTGAAGAACATAAAAGAAGAATTGATCAAGGGTTTCCCATAATTGGGGTTTGTCCTTGGCTGGCACCACATCTTGTGTCCTCTTGTCTTGGCTTGTCTTCTGCAATTTATATTTATGTTCTATCTGTAGTTTACTTTAATGCTGATGTGATTGCTAATTTGGAAAAGATATTGGAAAAATAAAATAAATTTCTCTAGCATAGAACATACCTAAACTTAACATGCAGGGATATAGATCAGCGGGGCTGAAAATCATAAAACCCTAATCATGGGTGATGAATCTGTAAACAAACCTTGTGATTATGCAGAGGTGAGGTTTTCACGGCTCAAAGAACAAGTCGCAGATATAAATCGCAAGGTTAACCTATTCATTGTAGACCTAAGAAATAAGATGGGGATACTTGGAGAAGAAAGGGGTTTGAATGTAGAGGACAAATCAGAAGGGTAGCGAGAGATCAAGAATATGCAAAGAACTAGACGAAGAAATAACCCAAAAAATATCAACCCAGTTCAAGTTCCATGAACCAATACCTGTTTAAAGCGGAAGAAAAATTTGATATCAAGCCATATCACGACAAGCTCGGCGCTCTGAAGTTGAACCACTGATTGCAACAATTGGAAGTTTATTTCTGTGTCCATCAGATTGAGGAAGGGTAGAACATTTCATTTGTGTGGCTAAAACTAGAGTGCCATGCACTGACTTGGTGGGAGAGCCACAAAGAAACCCTAAGGTTGTAGGGAGAACCTCTAATGACTAAGTGGGAGGATTTCAAAATCATCATAAAGTTATAGTTTTATCCTGTTGGATACATGGAAGACCAGTGGATCCAGCGGCATTACTTCAGGCGAAAACCGGGCCAAAGCATGCAGGAGTACACCACAGAATTAAGAAAGATGGCTATAATGTTGGGTATCTCCCCAAAGAACCCAGATGTACTCCTCAAGTATTTTGGGGGTTTGCACTGCCATATGTGTGAGCAAGTGATGTTGTTCAAGCCCAAAACGATGGATGAGGCTTGTGTATAGGCACAATACCTGGAGAACATAGGCCTAAAAAGAGCGCAATCAGTGGATCAAAGCAAAAGGAGCAATAAGATGCTTAGAAGGAGGGGAAGAAGAAGAAAAGGGGGGAAATGATAAAAAGATGATAGCCACAACACACCAGTGAAAAGATTCTAGTAATGACTACAACTAGTGCAACGTTGATCGCCATACAGAGGAGATGTGTTGGAAATTGCATCCATAGCTAAACCCAAGGAACAAGAAGAAAGATAATAAGAAGAAAAATCTCATGGCCACTGATTCAAGTGACCAACTTGAAAGAAGCTC
The DNA here is from genome assembly GCA_031772625.1 of Pinus tabuliformis. Classification (NCBI taxonomy): domain Eukaryota; kingdom Viridiplantae; phylum Streptophyta; class Pinopsida; order Pinales; family Pinaceae; genus Pinus; species Pinus tabuliformis. The sequence continues at coordinate 674,963,977 of CM062816.1, read as the reverse complement.
GGACAGGGATGAGAAAACTGTTTGTATGTTAGTGCAGAAGGAGGTGAATCTGAGTATCCTCAGCAACAAGAAGAGAAAGTAATGACCAAATTCTTCCATGTAACAATGCATGTCAAGAAGATGAATATTGATGCTCTCTTTGACTCAGGATCGCATGAAAATCTTATTGTAGTAGATCTGGTCAAGAATTTGGGGCTGGAAGTTTGTCGTCATCCAAATCCATATCCATTGGGATGGGTACATAAGGATTCAAAGCTAAAGGTAACAAAACAGTGTAAAATTAGATTTGGTACCAATACTATCTCATCAAGGATGAAAAATCATTCATCATCAATGCACACAAAGGCAAGTAAAAAATTTCACTAGTAAGTGCAAACCAAGCCAAGAAATTGATCAGTTCCAACAAGAAGTATGTCTTATTATTTTTAAGAGAAAACTAGTCCATATAGGAGATAATAAGAGGCAAGGCATCCCTAGAGTGGTGTACTAAGAAACAAAAACAACAATTGAAGGAGTTGTTACAGACATACAAGGACATGTTCTGAGAGCCTAAAGGGATACCCCCTAAGAGAGAACTGAAGTACGAGGTCTTGCTATTTACAGACTCCCCATTGACAAATATTGGACTTTACAGATAGTTTGTTATAGAAGCAAGTGAGGTGATGAAACAGTTTCAGCAGCTACTAGAGCAGGGTGTCATTCGACCAAGTACATCACCATGTGGGTCACCCATCATCATTGTGCCAAAGAAGGATGGGACTTGGCGAATGTGTATATATTACAGGGCATTGAATAAAATCACGCTCAAGAAAAGATACTCCCTACCCAGGATAGATGATCTGCTAGATCATTTGCAGCAAGCATAGTATTTCACCAAGCTGGACTTGAAGTCTGGATATCACCAGGTTCGAGTCAAAGAAGAAGATACATGGAAGATCGCCTTCAAAAATAGGAAAGGTTTGTATGAGTGGTTATTTATGCCATTTGGCCTATGTAATGCACGAGCTACATTTATGACATTGATGAATGATGTACTACCCCCTTTTATAGATTCATTTGTTATTGTCTATTTGGATAACATACTCGTACTATATAGTGCTAGCTGGGAGGAGCATATTTCGCATTTGGCGTAGGTGCTGGAAACATTGAAGAAGCACCAACTACTAGAAAATGTCAAGAAGTGTGAGTTTTCATAGCAATCCTTAGTGTATTTGGTATTTGTGATTGGTTGAGGAGAATTGAAGATAAATCCTTCCAAGATGGAGGCCATCATGAAATGGTCAGCACTTACTAATATTATTGAGGTTAGGAGTTTCAATGGAGAAAAAGAGTACCTGAGGAAATTCATAGCCTCGTTTTTAGTGGTAGCGGCACCACTCCATGCCATAATAGCAAGTGGCGAGAGTCTCCAGTGGGGAAAAGGTCCACTGAAGGCTTTGGATGAGTTAAATAAGGAGTTTAGTGAAGCTCCAGTTCTAGCATTACCAAACTTGCAATGACCCTTTGAAGTGGAGACAGATGTGAGTTGGTATGCTATGGGAGTTGTCTTGATGAAAGGAGGAAGACCTGTTTGCTACACTTATGAATTATTTCATGGGGTAGTTCTTAACTACCCTACCTATGATAAGGATCTCTATGCCATGGTGTAATATATGGAGAAGTGGAATCACTATCTGATGGGAAAGGAGACAATATTCCACATGGATCACTAGTTGTTATAGTACCTATAGGTCTAGAATAAGCTACAAAAGACCTGGCATTATAAGTGGATGGGGATTTTACAGTAGTTTCATTTGGGGATCAAGTATAAGAAGGGAAACACAAACAAGTTGGTTGATATGCTTTCAAGACCACCCACATTAAATATTATAGCTTTGGGGTCTCTTATGCACATGGAGCCATTCACCCATGATACATACAAAGAGGCATATTCATAAGATGAGGACTTCAATGAGGTGTATCAACAGTTACACAGTCAGAGTCATGTGCACGATGGTGACAACACCGTTGACTACCATCTGTAGGATGGGTTACTATATAGGCTTGATAAGCTATGTGTTCCTAAAGGTGATTGCTCGTAGTTGATTAGAGAGGCTCACACCTCCAAGGTTGTAGGGCACTTTGGTGTAGAGAAGACTGTGGCTAACTTGTAGAGGTATTAGCCCAAGATGCAAGAAAAAGTAGCTAGGTTCATAAGAGGATATATGCTTTGTTATATAAACAAGCCTAGCAACAGGAAACAGGGTATGTATTATCCCTTACCTGTACCTAGTCGTCCTTGGGAAAGCATTTCCATGGACTTTGTGGGAGGTTTACCAACAACTAGGAAGGGACATGACTACCTGTTCATGGTAGTTGACAGGTTCAACAAGATGTGTGTTCTAATGCCCTGTAAAAGGATCATCAGCAAAAAATAAGAATAAAACTTGTTCTTTGGACAGGTCTAGTACACTTTGGGATACCAAGGAGCATCATTTTAGACAGGGATACAAGATTTTTCAGTGCAGTCTGGACCACATTGTGGGAGAATATGGGCACAAGGTTGAAGAGATCTACAACATTCCATCCACAGACAGATGGGCATATAGAAGTAGTCAACATGACTTTGGTGCAACATCTGAGGGGTTACAACCAGAAGCATCCAAAGGCCTGTGATGAAAATCTGGTATATATACAACATTCTTATAACAGAGCAGTCCACACTTCTATAGGAAAGTCTTCATTTGAAACTTGTTTTGGATATTTTCACCTTCACCTTTGGATATTTCATATGGGCAACAAGGAGGAGTGACGGAAGACCTAATAGGAGATGCTTTGAGGGCTGAAAATTTTATAGATAAGATCAGGGTTATCCATATGTAGGTATAGGAAACACTGTAGAAGTCGTAGGAGAAGCATAAGGCCAGACATGATCAACACAAAACATAGAAATAATTCAAGGTAGGAGATAGAGTATGGTGACAGTTGAACAAGGAGAGGCTGCATCGACCTCGTAATAAAATTAAGGCTCTCAGATACGGTCCCTTTGAGATAATGGAAAAGGTGGGTGATAATGCCTATCAACTCAGTTTACCACCATATATGCACATTTACTCAGTTATAAATGTGGAGAATTTGAAACTCTATGAGCCTTCCATGCTAGATGAGGAAGAGGAACAGGTCCTACCTTTTGTGTAGGATTAGGAACTAGACGCTCAAGTAGAGTTGACAGAAGATACAATTTTGCAGAAGAGGTCCAGAATTACAAGACAAAGGCAACAAGACCTTTGGCATATTGGGTTGAAGGGACAACTTCCAGGCAAAGCTAAATGGTACACCAGAGAGAAGGTGGAGGAGAAATTTCATCACCTCATTCGGTAAAATCTTTTGGGAACCAAAATCCTCCAAAAATGGGGAAGTGTGATCAGAATTCAACCATTATATTGTTTTTCATCCATATTTATGCATTTGGAGTGGAAAAAGTGGAGGAATTATATCACGGGACCATTTTTACTGGTGGGATCCAGTTTGGCAAAACGGGGTCTGAGGTCTTCTGGGATCGTTTTGAGGCATCAAATGACAATTTTTGTGGGCAAAACTTTGTCTCTTAAGTGCCACAACTTTTCATTCTATTCTACACATAAAAAACTTTCCAACAACACAAGAATCACATCAATCGAAGTCTGTATGCAAAAGTTATACCACTCAGAAGTTGACGTTATTGTTTTCACACGTATAGTTTAGAAGGATGTTGTGTCAGCCCCCATTATTCATGGAAAAGGGGCTAGACATGTGTTTGTGATGTAAAGACTCGAGACGATTCTATTTTATAACTCTAGTTAAGAGTTGATGTGGTCAAACTTAACCACTAGTAGGCTATTGGTTTGTGTTATAACCGGGCCACTAGGAGGAAGAGGCATTCCATTCTTTCGAGAGAATTTTGTTCCATAGTTGAGAAAAGATAGCCAGGAGAGATAGGAGGTATAACACACATATAGGATCTATTGACTATAGCAGCCTACGGGCCATAAACATTACTTGTTTGTATCTACAACCATATTTCCAGATACATAAAGAGAGCAAAGTTTCCTCACCTTCCAGTTGGGTTTTCTCCCAAAAGGGTTTCCCAGAGAGCATATATTGTGTATTATGTGTGTGAGAGATTATTTTTTTGTTCTCTACTTCTCTTCTTGATTTACTTTTACATGCATGCACTAATTACAGTTAATTTTATAGATCTAGAAATTATATAAAGTTGTAATAGTGTAGAATATTAGATTTTTTAATATAATATTATCAGATTTGATGTGACAAATTGTCCAGTGAAATATCCCCACGTATTGTAGACTATTACATGCATAACAAGGGGGGGAAGTCCCCATGTGCAAGAATTTGGGGGAAGCACCGTCCCAAAAAAAATTGGGCAATATTTTTGTATATGTTTTGGCTATTTTTGGCATACAATTTAGCTAAAAGTGATTTTTTGGTCCATGGTGCTTTTTTTCATGGTTTTGAATTTTAGGTAAGGAGCTATGGTTTTATTCTAATCCAAGGTAGATTATTAGAAATTTATGGATGTCATAGGACATATATGTTGTATTTTAACATTGTAAAAAAGAATACATCTTGAAAAAATTGGTTGGTGTTCCTAGTTTTTAGTTTCCATGATAAAATACCTGTGTTTATGTGTGTGTTTGTCATTGCATTTTTTCTATTTTGTTAATAATTTATTTGCAGTAATTAATTGTATAGGGTTCAAACCTACATTGTTCTCTCGTTTTTTTTAAGGAAAGGAAATTTAAAATATTTTGAGATCAAAGCTCCTTGGGTGGTGATGTATTGGAAAAAAAAGTCTATGTTTTATAAAGGAAATGGTATTTATCTGGCCTTGATCTTAGGATGATTAAATCTCACACCTAAGCATCACATTTTTTGCAATCTCTTCCTGTCACTAGTTCATGTATCCTCTTGTTCCCCACCTGTAATTTTAGCTTCTCACGGTCCATCTATCTAGTCTCCTCCCCCACATCCTTTTCAAGCAAAATTTGCATTCCACTTGGAAAATAAATCTAGGGAAAGCATGTATTGGGGGTTTCTTTCACAAAAATGGTGGGTAGGTGCCCTTTTATTATATGGGATCCATGGGACATGACACCAGTTACACAACTAATTTTTTTCCTCTTGAGATGAGTCTCATCCATGCTTCTCAATAGGTTTTCCCCGAACTTGTCATTGAAGGGGAATTTCAGATGGTAGTTAAAATTTTCAAACACATAATGAATGGGTTCAGTCCTAGAAAACCCTCCATTATCTAGAATTTGGAAAAATATTTATTACACATTATCTCTCTCATCTCTTGGCTCAACATGATCTTTACATCCCATGTGCACAAATCAACATACAACGGGGAAGTTTGCCTTACCAATGTTGGTTGTGAAATTCTAGACATAATATTGGTAGAGAAATGGCCTATCCTTCCTATAATTTTCATCAATAGGATTCCTATGCTTTACTCATTAAGGATTATGACTCCTTGGAAGGTGTGATAAATGGTGATGTACAATGTTTATGAGGGGACAACTCACTATCACTCAACATAATGGAGGAGAATGGTGTAGTTTATATCCTCCCCCACAACGAATCAATGTGTGATGGATGCCATTGTGCTACTTAGGTGAATTCAATACCATACTTACTACATGTAGATGCCACAAAGAGTGAGGGACCTTGGGCTTAATTGTATTTGGCACTTCTAGATGTGTTTCATGATAGTTGTGAGTACTATGGAGTTATTACAAGAACTATTAATATAGCCTTTCTAATCTATTTTTTACTCATACAACCTATTTTTTATATGTTGGGGAAAGTTTACCTTTGACCCATCTATGTCTTTGGGAATTCTATTTCTCTATAGAGTGGCTTTTTTCTAGGAGAAGGACCAAGATCTTTTGCTCCCTGAATACCCCTCCTATTAATGGAATTTTGACGTCAAGTGGGTCTCAAAAGAAAAAAAATGTGCTAAAAGATCTATATTTAAAAGAACAATAGGATTTAAGATGATAATGTCATCCCCAAGTCTAAATATTTTGGAGGAAAGGGAAGAAACTACTTTTTTTAATTGTATATTTGTCTTATGTTCTTTAAGATTTACTCAAATATCAAGTGTAGATATCTTGGACATGGAATTAAATTCGACATCCAATGAGTATGCACTCTGCACACTTCTGAGTAGACCAACATAAAAAAATTTGAAAATATAGAGTATTTTCATGTAGTTTCATTTTTTTTAGTGTGGGTCTACTCAAAAGTATGCATAGTGGGTAATTGTTGGATGCGGAATTTAATTTAACATTATGAAGGTATATACCCTTGACATTTGAGTAAACTTATAAGGTAATAAGCCAAAAATAAAATTTAAAAAAAAAAGTTCCTTTCTTTTTCTTTAAAAACCATATCTCTTATTTTAATAATTTCCTTAGGAGGTTGATTTCTGAGCTCAACATTTCCTAATTCCTCAAGCTAAATTGTCTCTTCTCTAGTGAATAATTCATATTTATGGCTATGGATTTATCTATGTAGTTGGTTTTCTCCTTAGGTTTGATGTTTTGGGCTTATGCTTAAGGGAGAGTTTTCTCTATATGGTTACCTATTCTTTCCTAGTCTACCTCATCTTGCTCTTATGTTAGTTCCTTTTTTGCATCCCTAGCTAACATTTTATTTCATTTCATTCCTCTCTCTAGTGATTCTTTGTCTTATTACTCCTATGATTAGGTAGAGAGCTTTTTCCTGGAAGGGAGTAAGTGGAAGGGGTGGATACAATGGTGTTAGAGCTCACTCTCGAGCCCTTGACCCCATTCTTTTGCAAGATTGCATCATCAAGAGACCCCCTTGCCTATACAAAATGAGATTAGGAATGCTGAGTAGGAAATTATTCAAGGTCTAGGGAACCACTCTAACTTTTAGATTATTGCCACAATCCTTAAATGGATCCTCAAGCTAGGTAATTCTGAGGGAAGAAAAAACCATTATTTGCAGACTCTTGATCCATATTGTCATATTAAACCTTTTCTCAAGAAAGTATTACTTGAAATAAATGATAGTAAGGATGACTCCTCCTCATAATGGAGGAAATTCAATTTCTTTTTCAGGACTTGGATGAATGCATGGAAGATTATCATATAAGGAAAGGGACCAACTCCCCTCGAGATTCTAGAGAAATTGATGCCCATTGGTATCTCCACTTCATCTTGACCATCTCCATTTGTATCATTATTATTTCTAACACTACTTTGCTATGTTATGCTCGATATTTTTGTTTCTTTCGATAGTATACTCATATTAGCTACCGGTGATATGCATTTAGTTGTCAAACCAAGGTTTTATAGGTCTATTTTCTATTTTGCAAAATTGTTCAGGTTTGTTTGAATCAATGGACGAAATCTCTATAATTTTGCATGTACTCTAGTTTCCAATCTAATAAGCTTACGTAGACTAAAAGCCATTCATTTTGTACTTAAAATGTACCTTCATTTATGATTAATAGAAGGTTTTGAACTTACAAGTAAAAAAATTCAATGTCTACCACTATTAAAATGATTTTACGTTAAATTTATATAAAGAATATTTGCAAGCAAAATATTGTACATTTTACATTCCATCATGAGCTAGGTGTAATTCTTTGTTGTTTAACATGAAGTTGATGAGTGACTTGGATGAAATAAATAAAATATTTACTTTTCATGACTTAGGATGAAATATTTTAATATCAACTATATCAAATATTTGAATATCAAATATTATATATATAGTCGAATGATGTTGATATGATCTATTTACATCTTATTTTGAAGGAGACATGAGCTAGCACGGAGTAGATGTCTTGCATCTAAAAAAAATTTATTAAAAAAAATAAAAATAGTGCAAGTCATAAATAACTTTTATGGATTATATGCTTGTACATATAAGATATTTATAATAGGAGGGATATGTATAACTCATTCCTTGTTCAATATGGAGCTCACACTTGTGCATATATATAATTATTGTCAATTGTTTCACATTTATACAACATAAGTAGGAAAGTGTGCTTCATAATTTTAAATCTAGAGCGAGTTAGAGTATGTACACCTCTTAGGCCTTTTATTCAACAAACAAGAGATTTCATATACCAATTTAGTATCCTACACCAATACAAATCAAATAATATTCACATTTAAAAAATTACATTTTTAAAAATTTAATCACTTTAAATTTACCCAAAATTAATATAAAATTATTATAATAATATTTATTTTCCATATTTCTCCACCCCTCTTTTAGATTAATCCAAAATTATTTTACTTTACGTTAATTTCCCAAAATTTTTTCCAAAACACATTAAAATATTGTCTCTGTTAGGATATATGATAAATGTGTCCCTAGTTATATGATAAATTCAAAATTAAAATGCAAATTATACTAATTTTCGATTAAATAATTCAAAAAGTATATTAAAAAATATTAAGATAAAAATAAGTTCCCAAAACATAATATCATAATAAAATACGTAAAACATTTTTTTGAAATTTTCATGGATTTTCGTGTAAACATATGTTTCTTTCTTGAGTTGTTATTTCCAGAGAGAAAAAACTTCGTTTGCGACAAACCCGGGGCTCATTCGCATCCAATGTGATGCCCTTTTAGGCTTATACTGGTCACGTGTTTCAAGATTGGGGTTCCAGTGTTGAAAGTTTGGAGGGGATTGGGGCATTGGATATGTGGGGTATTTAAATTGTGTTTTCAGTTAGGGCACTGTGTAGTTTAATTTTTTCCTTTTACCTTTATAAATATTCATAATTAGGTGGTATTAAAATTTAAGATGAGAATAAATTTTGTGAAATAAGAAGATTTATAAATGGGTTAGAGCTCACAAACCTCTGTGTACTGAAATTTCCAACAATAAAATTTCGTTTTTAAAGATGGTGTCGTGACATTTCCAATAAGATGTTATTTCCAAAGTGCAGTTATAATTCTTTATCTATTTAATTTTCTCAAAATTTGGTTCACACGTTGAAAGAAATTGTAAAGTTTGATAGTAGGTATAGATTTACCTTACTAAATTATACCGTTTATTCCTCCCATATGGACAATTTGATCATAAAACTATTATTATAACAGATTACCTAAAATTTTCCTTTACTTTGACTCCCAAAGCCTCGGTGCATACCATTGAAATTTACCAAGGAATTCTATAAATGCATCACAATAAAGAAGAATATCTACAAGAGTTCGGGTCACTATATCTTTTGTCATTCTTGTGTATCAAGCTCTCAGCCTGTCAACCTCAAGGCTCATGACCTTGCTTTCTGATCGTTCGTTTTCTTCTTTCCTTCTATTGAATTTTACATCGTTCTTGCGTTTGTATTCACTCTTCAGAATGGATCGCTGCTACTCTCATCGATTATTGCTTTTACATGGGTTAATTCTGATGGTATCCCTGCTGCCAATACCTTGTCACTGCCGCTGCAACTTTCCTGCAATATTTAACTTCGGAGATTCGACCTCTGATACCGGCGCTATTCACTTTGCTTTCCCGTATCACGAAGCTGCAGAGAATCCTCCCTATGGACAAACCTTCTTCGGTAGACCTGTATATCGCTATAGTGACGGGCGCCTGTCTATTGATTTCTTCGGTGTGTTGTTAATTACAGTCTGCATTCAATATTTAAGTATATTTTCAATTTTCAGATCGCAGTATACCGAACATTGATGAATTTATGATAATGTTTTTTGATTCTAATACAGCGACTGCTCTGGGACTACCGTACCTGAGTCCATACATGCAGAGTGTGGGCTCTAAGTATTGGCAGGGAGCCAACTTTGCAGCTTCTGGTGCAACTGCCAATGACATCAATTCCTTCATTGCTCCAATTTCTCTCGTTGTTCAGATCAATCAGTTCAAGGTATTCAAGCAGCAGGTCACGTCTGGCACATCAGGTAATTAAGACAATTTTCATGGCTAATTTACTATAAATTCTAACAAACACCTATGCAGAGTATTGTTGCATCTAATGTAGATGGAAACATTTGGTTGGTATCATTTTTCTTTTCTGGGTATAGGTTCTCAAATCTCTCTTCCAAGAGCAGATGCATTTGAGAAGGGAATTTACATGATAGAAATAGGAGGCAATGACTTCAGCTATGGGTATAAAAATCTCAATTTGAGTACAAGTCAGCTGAAGCAGAGCCTTCTTCCCAACGTGACCAGATCTGTTACAGCTGCTGTGCAGGTACTATTGATCTCATTATTATATCAATATATAGATTGGGCAGATTGATAAAAGAATTTTTGATTAATAATTTCAAACTAATATTTCTCATAATTTAACTACTAATTGTAAAATATCATGATGATTGTGCAATGGATCCAGGAGCTATACAATGAAGGCGCTAGGACAATTTTAGTAAAGAACGTTGGGCCTCAAGGTTGCCAACCCTTCTGGCTCTCTCTTGCCCCTAATGATTTTGACAAGAATGGCTGCTCTATTTCCTTCAACGATGCAGTCCAATACTACAACAATCTGCTCAGACAAAGTCTTTCAAACCTGCGAACGCAGCTCAACGGTGCAAATATCATCTATGTTGATAATTACAACATGGTCCTTGACTTAATAACTAACCCTTCCACCTATGGTGTGCACTGCAAACTTTATCAATATAGTTCATTTTATTGTGTATATAGATCCTTTTATTGTGTTATGATCTAACACCGATGTAAATGCATGCAGGGTTCAATCAAACCACTAGAGCTTGTTGTGGAGTGGGAGGAAATTATAATTATGATGCCAATATTTGGTGCGGAAGCACTGGGATTATCAATGGCAATGTTGTGAAGGCAGAAGCCTGCGCCGATCCGGCCTCTTATATCATTTGGGATGGAGTTCACTGGACCGATCATGCCAACAGACTGATCACCCAAGCGATACTGGGAGGCAAATACCTCGAACCTGCATTCTCCATTGGAAGTCAGTGTGATCTACAGCCATTTTGATAAACATTGAATTCAGTAAGAGTTAAAAAAGAAAAGAAAACAGATTACAGAGCCGAATTCGAAGATGAAAGATTTCGTGAATTCTATGGCCTTGCAATATCTCAAAGTTTCCTTCTTCCTCATTTGTTATGAGCAGGGTGACACTAGACCGTACTGTTTTTAGTCCCACATGCGAATATGTGAGCTGTTTTTCCAACGAGGGCATCAATTGGTGTAAAAAACTGTTAGCTTAGAACAAAACACGCGCGCGGTAGAAATTTGAATGCTCCAGCGATGGATTGTTTTATGTAGTTGTCCTTAAATTAAAATTATCTAGCCTTTCTTATTTATCAACTATCGAAATATAAGAGGTTTTTTTTCCAAAACGCTTTCATATTAATAAAAATTAGAAAGTACAATAAAACAGAAACGAGAAACTATTAGTTCGTCTAGAAATAAGAAAATATAATAAAACAGAAACAAAAAACTATTAGTTCGTCCTGTCTTTAACCAGAAACAATTTTATACTTGATAAAATACCAGTTCTTATGATGATTAATCATTGCTCTAACATGCAGTGTTGGATAATTTCTATTACATATTTCTCAAGCAGTTTTTAAATCATTTGCAAGTGTATTCAATTAAATCAGAATGTGTGCAGATCGTAGAAATGAACTAGAGGCAAATTATTTGAAGAAGATATTGTTTGATATGAGCTGCAACTTTTTTTGAGAGGTTATTTGTTTCTTTATTTTGTCACTGATAGATGTGAGTAATGAAGACAGAGTTGAAAGCTTGGAGTAGGTTTTAATTCAGCATTTCCATGTATTTCGGTTTGATGAATTTATTGTGTCTTTATTGTTTGCTCAATTTATAATGGATTTGCAGGAATTCAATGCAACATTTTGTTAGACCAATCTATAATGGATTTGCAATCCAAAAAAATAAGAGTTAGGATTTCATGACAAAATACACAGAAAATAACTCTAGAGAGCAAAGAGCTCTCCTCCTAAATTAGATCAAAAACCTCGGTGCCAATCAAGATTTAGTTAGATAACTATTCCGCATACACAGGAGTAAAAAAACATTATAAAATTACCCTTTGGAAAAAAAAAACCAAATATTACCACGAAGTGAAGGGCTTTGAAAGGTCGATTGATTGACAGGAGAGTATTCTATTGGATTTCCCTCAAACCGTGAGGGAAATCTTGGGGGTTAAAAACACTAAATAATGGAAGTGAACATGTTAAAGGAAAAAAAATACTCATTGCATTATGCAGGACATTCTAATGCAACATACTATTCCATATATGTCACAACTAAATGGTGTTTTTATCTAAAATAACTAGATATAGGAAATGGAAAATCGTATGATCCAATTTATGGGATTAAATATTTATTTTTAGCCAAAATCCATTAATTGTTCTAATTATATAATAAATCATATTTTCGCAAAAGATTTTAAAAATAAAAATGAAATAAGCATGAAGTAAAATTAAATTAGATGTAAACCACTTCGATGTATTTGGTAGTGAAGCATGTGCTGATGTTGCTAATGAAAAGAAGTAATCATTATAATGAAAAAATGAGTAATTTTTTTTGTTGGATATTCTAAAAATGTAAAATGATATATATTTTTTCAACCTAATTCCAATGAAATTATTGTTAGAAGATATGCTAATCTTGCTGAATGACTTTTGATTTGCAACTCTAATTTGACAATTGTGCCATCTTAAGCCTACAATCCATCTTTGACATCTATGAACTGGTTTCTTCTTGGGATGGTGATCATGAGGAGAAAATCCTCCTCGACCTACTCACCTTTCCCTAGTTGGTTCCACTTAATATTAATTTAGAATGGCCTCGTCACTTCCAAAATTGTTTTGTTTAACATGAGAAACAATACATGTTCCTATACATGAACACTGTATATATTTACAACTTGAGTGGGGCTCCCAAATTTTGGCACAAGTGTCAAAGACCTATGATCGACAAATATTTACAAAAGCTTCTATCCATTTAAAGTGGGACGCAAAAATGAATCAAGAATATAATTTCTTAATGAAAAATGATATTTGGGATCTTTTAGCTTCTTAAAAAGGAAGAAAACTTGTAATAGGTAGACATGATGTAAATGGGTGCATGGAAATAACTATGCATCAAATAGAAGTCTAATTGGTTGCCAATAGATTTTCTTCAAGGAATTTATTTATTATAATGAAACATTTTCCATTATATCCAAGTGGATTCCATTTAGGGTAGGTTAATCAAGTGAATGTTTATTGTATTTTCTTGCATGTAAATTTTTAGGAAGAAATTTATGAACAACCTCTTAGATATGTTTAGATTACTTTAGCCTCGTGTTCCACCTTAAGAAATCTTTCTATGGTCTTAAGAAATTCTAGTGATTTTTTTTTGATAAAATAGATAACTTTCTTCTTAATACTAAATTTTCTAAATGTAATTCTAAACCTAGTGTCTATATTAATAAATATATGGCAACCATATCACATGTTTTCTTGTTGATTGTTGAGATTTTTCTGTTTTAGTCAAAATAGGCAAAATCCAAGTGTGTGACAACAATAGAAAATCTGTTGCTGGATTATCTCCAGGTTGTTGGGAGAGATTTAATGCATCCTAAATTTGATGTGAGAATCAGTTAGATTCTCCTTGCTATAAAATAGGTGGTCATACGGATAGCTGGGTGTAGTGTGAGAGAATTGATGTAATCTCCTATTTATTGATTAATAAGATTGCCGATGCCTTAGTTTGTGTGGACGTAGCCCAGATTGGCTGGGTGAACCACGTTAATTCTTGTGTTTTATGTGCTTGTTGTTTTTGCTGTGTATATGATTTATGTATTGCTGTGCATCTGATCTCCAACAATTGGTATCAGAGCGCATGTTGGAGGGGCGTATCAGGTTGAGTGAAGCTGTATACCTGCGTGTAAACGCTGTTGGTGCTGGCGGTGCATTGATATAGCACATTACTTCTTGATGCTGCCGAACCGTAAAATGCTGGATTGCTTTGCTGCCACAACGTATTCGTAAAACCTAGCGTATTCGTTGATGTGGCATTGATAGGGCGTGCATTGACACATGCGTGGAAATCAATTTATAAAACCGGCGTGGATCTGGTATACAAAAACTGCGTGGAGATGGTTTTTTGTATCAAACAGCGTTGATACATATTAACATCGGTGCGGATATACATCAGCGTGGGTATGTATTTTTTTTAAAAAACTGCGTGGACATATATATTTGTAAATTGGGTGGAGATGCAATTACGTTGAAAAAAAAAAATGCATGGTTATGCGTGGATATGGTTTTTTAAAACTGTGTGGATATATATATATATTTAAAAACGGCGCATTGATATTTAAAAATTGCATATAGATGCGCTGTGTTTTATATGTATATGGTGGGCTGCAGATTGGCGCGAGTTTCATTAATAACAGTCGCGCCAATAAATCAATTAAGTGCGCCAACCATTAAATTAGCACGGATACGAAGTAATTAAGAGCGCCAATGCGCTAATGGGCCGATTGGCACGCATATGAGTGAGATTCTCGCGCCAATTTTTCATTCCTTAGAGCGTTTTTTCAAAGGCGCGGTTCTTCTGTTGATCAGCAAGCGCCAATTTGATTTACATTTTTTTTTTTAAATGAGATTAAATGTAAACTGAGGCACAGGCATTTATTGAGATTCAATTTTGTTTTTTATTAAATTGAAATTGGAGATTCTTTGTTTTTTATACGAGATGGCCAAAACTCAAAGTGCCCGTTTTGAAATAGAGGAATTTAATGGGAAAAATAATTTCGAGATCTGGAAGGTAAAGATGCACGATCTGCTGGTTCAACAAGGTGTGGCGAAAGCACTGTTGGGGAAAAACAAAAGGCCTCCTTCCATGACGGAGGATGAATGGGATGAGATGGACGATAGAGCTCTGAGCGCAATTCGGTTATGTCTGGCGGACGATGTTCTGTTCAACATTGTGTCAGAGAAAACCGCCGCAGGCCTGTGGTCGAAGCTTGAGAAGCTCTATATGACGAAATCTTTGACAAATCGGATTCTCCTAAAACAACAGCTTTACGGTTTGCGGATGAAAGAAGGTACCTCGATTGCTGATCACCTGAATGTTTTTAATACCTTACTGGTGCAATTAGACAGTCTAGATGTGAAATTTGATTCAGAGGATAAGGCAATAACTCTATTGTGTTCATTGCCCGAATCCTGGGATCACTTTGTTACTTCCATAAGCTTTAGTACATCAGACATCCTTGAGTTTGACGATGTTGTTGGAGCCTTGTTGGCTGAGGAGACGAGGAAGAGGTCGAATGCAGACACCTCTACATCAGAGGTAATGATGGCCAGAGGTCGCTCACGAGAGAGACACTCCGGGGGAAAGCATAGCGACTCTCGCTCAAAGTCCAAAGGAAAGAAGCCAAAGGTGAAGTGCTGGCATTGTGGCAAGGCTGGACATCTGAAAAAGGATTGCTGGAAGCGAAAGCAGGCTGCTAAAGAAGGCTCTTCGACAGAAAAGAAGGAAGCCAACAACACAGATACAGGTTCAGTATCTGGTTCAGGTATGAGTGATGAGGTATTGTCTGTTAATATTTCAAAACAGGATCAACATTGGTTGTTAGATTCCGGGGCATCTAACTACATGTGTATTCATAACGATTGGTTTAAAACATATAGATCAGTTGATGATGGAGTCGTGTACATGGGTAATGATGTCACTTGCAGTATTGTTGGAATAGGAAGTGTACAATTACAAATGTTTGATGGCACAACCAAAATGTTAACTGATGTCAGACATGTACCAGATCTAAGAAAAAATCTAATTTCATTAGGAGCACTGGATACGAATGGATATAAAACTGTAATTCAAGGTGGAGTTATGAAAATCTATAAAGGTATCTTACTAGTGATGAAGGCTAAGAAGGTAGGAAATCTTTTTCAATTAGAAGGTAGAACTGGGTCAGATCATGTGTCGGTGTCTGAACAGGACAGTAGCTCCATTCGCCTATGGCATCAAAGGTTGGGCCATATGAGCGAACGAGGGTTGAAAATTTTGGCTGACCGCAAGTTACTTCCTAATCTAAGATCTGGAAAGTTAGATTTCTGTAAACATTGCTTGTTTGGAAAACAAAGTAAACAAAAGTTTAAAACATGCAAACATACTAGTAAAGGGATACTTGATTATATTCATTCAGATGTTTGGGGTCCGGCCCCTACAGCGTCGTATGGTGGCTCATCGTATTTTGTGTCGTTTATTGATGACTTTTCTCGGAAAGTATGGGTCTACATGTTGAAAAAGAAGTCTAATGTTTTTACAGTTTTCAAGCAATTTAGAGCATTGGTAGAAAACAGCACTGGTAGAACTATAAAATGTTTAAGAACTGACAATGGTGGTGAGTTTTCCTCCAAGGAGTTTGATAGCTATTGCAAGGATGCAGGGATCGAGAGACATAAGACCACGGTTTATACTCCTCAGCAGAATGGAGTTGCTGAACGCATGAACAAGACTCTTCTAGAAAGAGCAAGGTGTATGCTGAGTAACGCCAGGTTGCAAAAGGAGTTGTGGACGGAAGCAGTGGCAACAGCTTGTTATGTGATAAACCGATCTCCTTCAACGACGATAGGCTGCAAGGTTCTGCAAGAGGTATGGAAAGGACACCCTTGTGATTATTCTAAACTCAGAGTGTTTGGTTGTGAAGCATATGCTCTAGTGCTTAAACATCAGCGAACTAAACTAGATCCAAAGTCTAAAAGGTATATCTTTGTTGGGTATGGTGATGGAACAAAGGGATATAGATTGTGGGATCCTACTACCCACAAAATCATCATCAACAGAGATGTAAAGTTTAATGAATCCTCTCTTGTACAATTAGATGTAAATAGTAGATTGAAACAGGATGATGTATCTGATTTCCAGCATATTCAGTTTGACAGCATATCTAATGATAGTCATAATGACCATAGTTCAGATTCTAGTCATGAACAGGTTTCAGAATCAGATTATGAACAGGGTTCAGATGGAGGTCATGAACAGGTCTCAGGTGGCGATCATGAAGAAGTTCGTACAGATGATAGACAGCCAATTATGGAAGCACCAGAAACATTCTTAAGGAGGTCTACAAGGATCAAACGCCCTCCGAGAAGGTATGATGATCATGTTACTTCAGTTGCTTTGATCGCTAATGATGATGAACCTTTGTGTTATCAGGAAGCTGTAGAAGGTTCAAATAGTGACAAGTGGAAAGCAGCCATGAAGGACGAAATGATGGCTTTAAGTAAGAATGGTACATGGGATCTGGTTGAACTTCCCAAAGGCAGGAAAACTGTGGGATGCAAGTGGGTGTTCAAGGTGAAACGGGGTGTGAATGATACGGAAGACAGGTACAAAGCAAGGCTGGTTGCAAAAGGGTTTTCTCAGAAAGCTGGCATAGACTTTCATGAGATATTTTCACCAGTGGTTAAAATTGTTTCAATTAGAATTGTGTTAGCATTAGTGGCTTTGCTTGATTTAGAGTTGCAGCAATTAGATGTTAAGACTGCATTTCTACATGGAGACTTAGATGAGGAAATATATATGGAACAACCGGAACGGTTTGTTCAGCATCGCAATGAGAAATTTGTCTGCAGGCTCAAGAAGTCATTATATGGCCTGAAGCAATCGCCTCGGTAGTGGTATAAGAAGTTTGATTCTTTCATGTTGAGTCAAAAATATGTAAGAAGTGAATATGATCATTGTGTTTACTTTAAGCAGTTAAATAATGGCATGTTCATTATCTTAGTGTTGTATGTTGATGATATGCTTTTAGCAAGCAAAAGCATTGAAGAAATCAACAGGTTGAAGACTCAGATGGAAAGGACGTTTGATATGAAAGATCTAGGAGCAGCAAGACAGATTTTAGGCATGGAGATTTTCAGAGACAGGAGTCATGGTAAGCTGTGGCTATCACAACAGAAGTATGTTGAGAAAATACTTTTGAGGTTTGGTATGAATAATGTGAAGCCTGTGTCAGTCCCTTTAGCTTCCCATTTCAAGCTTTCTTCCAGTTTATGTCCTAATACAGATGAAGAAAAGGATTATATGTCTCGAATTCCATATGCCAATGTAGTAGGATGTTTGATGTATGCGATGGCGTGTACGCGACCAGATATTTCTCATGCAGTTGGGGTTGTCAGCAGGTACATGGCAAATTCGGGTAAAGAGCACTGGTCAGCAGTAAAATGGGTGCTTCGGTATATGAGAGGCACAAGTAGTTATTGTATAACTTACAATAAGAGTAGTGAATCTGTTTGCAGATATGTTGATTCTGATTTTGCAGGTGATTTGGATAAGAGAAGGTCAACTTCAGGGTATGTCTTTACTCTTGCAAGTGAAGCTATTAGCTGGATGTCAAAGCTACAAAACATTGTTGCTTTATCCACTACTGAAGCAGAATATATTGCTGCTTCGCATGCTTGCAAAGAGGCGGTTTGGTTGAAAGGATTGTTTGGTCGGTTTGGTAGGTTACAGGACAACATCAGGTTACTTTGTGACAGTCAAAGTGCAATACATTTGGCTAAGAATCCGGCCTATCATAGTAAATCAAAGCATATTCCAATCAAGTCTCATTTTGTAAGACAGGTTATCACTGAAAGAGGAGTTTCTCTTGAAAAGGTTCATACAAAGGAAAACTGTGCAGACATGTTCACGAAACCAGTTTTGTTAGAGAAGCTACGTTGGTGTTTGGCTTCTCTTGGCTTGCAGAAAAGATGAAAATAATAAACAAACAGGGCATCAGGCTAATTGTTGTCAAGGTGGAGATTGTTGAGATTTTTCTGTTTTAGTCAAAATAGGCAAAATCCCAGTGTGTGACAACAATAGAAAATCTGTTGCTGGATTATCTCCAGGTTGTTGGGAGAGATTTAATGCATCCTAGATTTGATGTGAGAAGCAGTTAGATTCTCCTTGCTATAAAATAGGTGGTCATACGGATAGCTGGGTGTAGTGTGAGAGAATTGATGTAATCTCCTGTTTATTGATTAATAAGATTGCCGATGCCTTAGTTTGTGTCGACGTAGCCCAGATTGGTTGGGTGAACCACGTTAATTCTTGTGTTTTATGTGCTTGTTGTTTTTGCTTTGTATATGATTTATGTATTGCTGTGCATCTGATCTCCAACATTGATGAATTCATTTTCATTGGTAGTGAACCCAAGATTTTAAACCAAGTGAAATACAACCTTAACGAGAATTTTGGAACGAAAAACCTAGATCATTTGAATTATTTGATTTCCCTCCAAGTATTTCAAACCAAAAAATTCATTTCCTTTTCCTAGTCTAAGCATGGGTCTAACCTTCTTTTCCAAGTTCACATGGAATATTTCAACTGAACCCCATCTCCCTTATGATCTAAACTCAGAATTATTTTCACTTGTACTACATTTGAAGGACATACTAGTTTATACCATAAATCAGTTGGCAATATTTTTTTTTATGTTGTTTCTTTCTCCTAGGATATGTAAAGAGCGCATCTGAGATAAAACTAATAAAAAGGGTTACTTCTGGATATGTAGGGCATAGTTTCGTTTCAGATACATTACAATTTAAGGATGACTCTGTTGGTTCATTTCATTAATTTTGATTGGCTAGTGACCTTGATGACTACATGTTTACTACAATCTATGTTCTCAATTTTGTTTTTGGACCTATTACTTAAGATCATGAGAAGTCATAAGATCATGTTTTTACTTTAGTAGAAGAAATGTATTGAGTTAAATATAATGCAAGTCATGAATCCTTATGACCTCAAGTGATTATTTCAAAGCTTGGATACTAGAAAAAATATTAGGCCACACTTGTGTGCGGTAGTAAAAGTTCCATCAAACTTGCCAAATATCCATTTCAACATTAATGAAATAGACAAAATGAGATATGCATGTAATTCATTAGAAAAATTAATCAAGATCACATTCTTGAAGTGTTATTTTCCCTACATATGATGATGTTATGAACATTTTAACAAAGACTCTTATCAAAGTGAAGTTTTATACTTTAATTTACATGAGGATTTTATGAAGTTATTTTTATGATGGGATAAAGACTAATTCCCCCTTCCCTTCCTTCCTATTTCATATTTGTAAATTATTCAATTCTATCACAATTTATTCTTAGGTGGGAATGTTAGTATATTTAGATAATTATGAGTTATTTAAGGTCATCTTGGTCTATTGTGTCTTTGGGTAAAGTTTTTGACATAGTATCCATTTGTAGTTGTGCAATTTAATGGTAATAGTATCTTCTATATGTAAAGTGATCTAACATTTCATTTTCTCCTTAATACTAATTGATATATTTATCTGTGGATTAATACTTAATTGGTCCATAATATCTATTTAAAGAGCATGGATGGACATTTGTTGATAATTGATTATAATTAATTGATGTTATTTTTCATTTTGTATCAATCATATTGCTTTAAGTGGCTACATTAAATATCATGATGGACTATTTCCCTTCTTGAGGGTTTTAGCTACATATCACATTGGTCTACTTATTTCTAATCAATTTTTGTCAGAAATTTCTTAATGTGTTCAACTTATGGACAAATACTCCATTTTTCGAACAATTCTACTAGAATTTGGACATGTCTATGACTAGTGTATCCCTTCCATTCAAGCTAACATGATTTGATATATCTCTTTCATGAGATGAGTTGGTCTCTAAATGGGAAATCAAAGATTTTGGGTTGCTACTAATATAAATTTGTCCAGCTTCTATGATCAATTTAATGCCCCACTATATAATAAATTTGGTGTATCCAACCTCTTTGGCCTTTCTGAAATTTTCCATATCATTTGTGCCACTCCATGTTTTATGCACATAGTGATATTGTGTGTTCAATAAGATATGGAATATTTTATAAACATAATAGACAATGTCAAAAAATGTTTCATTGTGATAGGCCACCTAATATCCCTACAATTATAAATAGTTAACATCCACAAATAATATAAGAGAATATTTCAGTGTGATAGAACACCTAACATCCTTGTTGAGTCAGAACTGCACCAATAGCATAGTTAGAGTCATTTTTCCCAATCTCAAATGGATATTGTAGGTCTATAAAATTGAGGATAGGTGTGAAGTAGAGGTAGTGTTTCAAAGCCTTGAATTCTTTTCTTTTGTGACTTCAAGTAGGAAAAGATTTCTTTATCTCCAACTTTGGTTACTTGACTTAAGCCATAAGCAATCTAAGAGAACCACAACATGAACCTTCAGCAGAAGTTAAAATGGCACAATAAGTTATGGAGCTACACAAGATTCATCCAATCCAATCTCTAATGACTTGGATCTTGGCACACCATGTTCATCCATGACATATCCTAAATATCCAATTATTTGCATGAAAAATGAACATTTCTAATATTGTCAAAATCGTGCTCTCATAGAGTACTTAATACCTATTCATTGTGCTACAAATTTTCCACCTGGGTTTCACTAAATATAAGGATTTCATCCAAATATATGACCAGAAAAGAGTTTGCGAACATCTAAAGGATATATTGCATCATCCTCATGAATGTTTCTAGAGAATTAGCGAAGCCAAAAGGGATGGAAAAACAATAAAGACGTACTTCTTTATATTTGAATGTTTTATTCCAAATATGTTAGCTTGTTCAATTGGAACTTGGTGGTATCTTGAATCTAGATGAACATCAGTAAAAAATTTGGCACCATTAAGCTAATAAATAATATCATAAATTTGGGAGATTGCAAGGATATGTAATATATATAAAGTATACATGTCTCATATTTTTCTTGCACCAACACAATTGGGCTCTCAATTACATCCTGCTGAAGCCCCAACTCCACCGCAGTTTGTAATTGACCAAGCAGTATATGAATCTATCAAAAGACTATTCTCACAGCCAGACCCATCTCAGCCTTTCAGCTTAGTCTGTGATCATCCACACTTCTCAAAAACATTCTGTCAATTCTCATCTGATCCTCCTACTCCTCATGGAGAATCATCAAGTAACCATCGTGTAAATATGATCAAGTTCGTGCCGCCTTCTGGTGAAGATCTTTCTAAACAAAGTTATAAACACGTGTCTTTCTCTATTGTTCAAGAAGACCTCCTAGTAAATTTTGCCAATCCTACATCTTCTAGAGCTTTGGGATTTGTAAATGAGTCTGCTATCCTAGCCTACCGAAGAAATCTTATTGATAAAATTCCCAGTTCAATAGAAATTCCCTCAGATGAAGAAGTAATTTCCTTTTTGAAGATCTTCAAGGGAATTGGACCATATAATCCAGATGATGTCTGGAAAAAGAAAATGTTTAATTGGGATATATACACTCATGAGAAGGAACATCTTTACATGCAAGAAATGCTCCTTCTAGAGAAGAAAGATAGAAAGGCTTTCAATCAGCAAAACAATGAGAAATGGAAAGAATATATGAAAGCCCAAGACCTTTGGATATCATTCTATGAATGGTATTATCCCTCTACAAGCCAAGTAGAGGAATCTCTAATAAAACAGTTCAGGAATGAAGCCAAACAGAAAAGAATCAAAGAACCTGAACAATATGTAGAAAAGAAATTAGAGGAGAATTGTGTCATCATTCCTTCTCCTCTCTGCACTCCTGAATTCTCTCCTAAAATCCAAAATATGCTCTCAAAACCAAATCTGCCAAAACATTTGATTGCAGTCAGAGAAAAAGGAGAAGAATTAGTAAAATCCGTATGCTCCCAGTTTCATGTGAATATGATTAGATCAGGAACTCCAGGGAAGCATAAGTGGGAATTTCTTGATGGATCTATCCAAGAGACAGATACTAAATTCCCACCATGGAAAAATTTTGTGATTCGACAACATGATGGAACGTTGTACAAACTCCTTCCATCTCATCCTGATGATCCTTCTTTGTCTACAAAAGAGGCAATTGCAGCAACCAACTGGACAAACTTAGCCATATCTAGTTTGGAAAAATTCATAAGAAATAGATTTGATTCTGTAGAAGTTGCTTGCTCTGAGATGAAAGCTATGTTAAATATAATTATATAGAAACAAGATTATAATATAGTCTGTCTAAATGACAGTGTGAAGACTCTGGCAGAAAATGATCAAACTATTGCATAGAGTTTGGACAGACTCTCAATTCAAACAGATAAAAATATCCATGAATCAGCAGTGGCTCATGGAAAGGAAATTATCAAGGTAAGAAAAATCCTTGACATAGTAAAACATCAAGTATGGGTTGTGTCTACTGGAGTGGAATCATTAAAGAAAAAGCCTAGTGCAGAGGTTTACAAATCCACCACTCTATTTTCTGAACCTAGAACATTAGTCCCATACTCTATAACTCCTTCATTGGAAAGTCTGATCAAAGCTCCTAGCTCCATAAACTTTCCACCACCTACCTCTACACATTCTTATTCTTTGTTTGCTAATCCTAGTGTTTTCAGCAAGGTTCCTTATTTGCAAGAAAAACCTCCTGAAGAAAAATTTGATGATTTTAAAGGAAGTGTTTATGAATTCATATTTGGTGAATCCTCTCATGATGTCTGCAATTGCAATACAGTAAGAATGATGAAGATAGACTATGAAGAGACTAGTAGGAATCTCTTCACACAAATGATGGCCGCAACAGATCCACAATTGAAAGAAATGTATAAAACATTGCTAATGGATCATCTAAAGCAAGTACCCACAAGTTTAAAAAATCAGCCGCATAAAGGGTATGTTCCTCCTGCAACATTATTTTCAGTAGAAGCACTGACAAGACAATTCAGAACTGAAGACTTTGGAGAAGATCTTCCACAGACCCTTCCAGCTATCCATCAAGCTATAAAAGAACTAAGGAAGACTGTGAAAGAAAATAAGAGATTATGTATTGAAAATCACAAAGATTTATCAGTCAAAATGATGGGATCTCAAGAAGCTTCTACATCAAAAAATCCTCCTCTTTCAGGGAAAACAAAAAACTGGACCTATGTTGTTAATCCAATTTCTGAACAGATGCATAGGCAAGAGCCACCAGAAGAAGAAAACGAGGATGATAGGATATCACTTGGATGCAATATTGTGAATCGGGATGTCATGTATTGCATCAAGATGAGAGTAAAGATTGGGAACCAGTATGAAGATTGGAAAGTTTTAATGGATACTGGTTCAAGATTGAATATTGTAGGTGATACAATGGTAAGTGCACATTTGCGATGGCCCACTGCATATCCTAGAGTTACCACAGCCAGTGGTGACATTGTTACTAAAATAGAGGCATAAATTGATGTATTTTTGATAAAAATATGTCAGAGTAAAAGTGGTATGTCCGATAGTTCTAGGAATGGATTGTGCCATGTATCTTGGAACACCCTTCTTTCAGAACTTCGACAAGCATGGAGCAAAGCTTGACACTGTTACTCAAAGGTATGGATATTTTGCCACTCTGAATAACAGAGAGATATTCTTTCCGTTCATTAATTCAAATGCACCAAATAGACTATGAAGGATAGAGAGATTAGAAGGTCTATTGGCTAAAATGGAGATAAAGAAAGAATCTCTAAAGACAAATGAACTTCTAGATAATGGGAAGTATGCTAGGGAAATAGCAGACCTCACTGCTAAGTTCAAAGAATGTTGTTCAGATGATCCAAATGATTTTGGGCACATTCATAAACATGAAGTGGAGCTCCCATTAAAGAAAGATTTTAGTGGTAAACTCAGAAGATCCAAAGCAGTTCCGATGAATGAAGAACAGATGAATTGTGCAAAGAAGAAATTAAAGATCTTCTGAAAAAAGGATTAATAAGGAAAAGCAAGAGCCCTATTGCTTGCTTTGCATTTTATGTAAATAAGCATGCAGAGATTTCCAGAGGTAAGCCCAGACTGGTGGTCAATTATAAACCTCTAAACAACATTCTTGACTATGATTCTTATCCTTTGCCAAAACCTTCCACAATTCTGGCCCAAATATCAAAATCCAATATCTTTTCTAAATTTGATTTAAAATCAGGTTTTTGGCAAGTTGGTATAAAAGAAGCTAATACATGGAAGACAACTTTTTCAGTTCCACAAGGGAACTATGAGTGGAACATCACGCCATTTGGATTGATCAATGCACCTTGAGCATTTCAAAGGATTATGGATGAGACATTTGAAGGTATGGATGAGTTTTTAAAGAAATACATTGATGATCTGTTAATACACTCTGATAATATACCAGATCATATCAAACATTTGAAGATTTTCTTGAAGAGAGTCAAAGAAATGGGAATTGTATTATCTGCATCAAAAATGAAACTCTTCAAGACAATGATAGATTTTCTGGGATATAATATCCAATATGGTTCATATACTGTAATTCAAAGAAGCCTCAATTTTGTGGACCATTTCCCAGACGAAATAACTGATAAGAATCAGTTACAAAGATTCCTTGGGAGTCTTAACTACATTTCAAAATTCTTAAGTCATTGTGCCCAGGATAGAAAGCTGTTAAACAAGAGACTCCAGAAGATCCCAATCCCATGGGATGAAAACTGTACCCAAGTAGTTCAATGCGGAAATATCTTTCTTTATTAAATATGATATAAAAGATTACAGAAATGGACACTTGCAAGACTGAGTTTTTCTTCCTCAGATTGACTGCAGTAGCATTGAACGAATATATCTTAGCCAAAAGCTTAAGAAATCCATAGGCTACCTAGCATGCATGCAGGCTGAGTCTCAAAAACCAATAGACTTACAGACTTACAGAAAACCTAAATGATTCGACCACTTTAGGTTCACACTAGGGTCAAGCACTAATGCGCAAGCTTCTCAAATCACCTAATGACTTGAGCTCTTCTCTTGATGCAAGCAATTTAGACTGAAAGTCCACAGATGTAGAGCAGGAGAGAAACTCGACTCAGAACTCTAGACTTTCCAACTCTCAAATCCCCAATCCCAAATGAGCCTTACCTTGTGGTTCTGGTTCTATTTATAGAAAACCCACAAGGGGGACAAAGATTCGTGACCAGCTATGTACATAGTGATGACTCAAAAGTAAGATGCCGATCAAATCTGGTTAGATCACCGAAAGCTAGATTCGAGCATGGGAGGACTATCCAATGTTATCTAGTTCCTTCTCCTTTTACGGATAGCCAGAGGCATGTGGGGACTGAATCTAGGACTCATAATTGTTTACACAGTGGAAGTTCATGAAATGAGTGAACCCACAGAAGCTCTAAAAAGAGGATATATGCAAATCTTATTTTGTACAAAAAATTACAAAGTGGAGATTCCTGAACAAGGGAACCCACGAAAGCTTGTCCAACACCAAAGTCGGTTGGAAAGACGACACATCACAGGGTATAATAATCAACTTGGGGGAGTGTATAGTGCTGATAATTCCATCTTTCAATTAGATAGTTGGAGAAGTATTGGACCCTCACTTCTTTTTCAGATTCCCAGACTTGATTATTGTGTCTGTCCGGAGGCTCTGTGAAGTTGATGTTGAGGAAAGGATTGACACTTGGATCAATCTGGCTATGGAAGTCATCATAATTCGTACTGGAGGAGATTGATCTGACTTTGTAGTGGTTTGTGACAAACCAACGCACATGGCCACATCTTCTCATCCCGTGCAGAAATGAAAGATCACTGACTTCTGTCAGATTCCTTACTGAGTTGTAAAGTATCCCAGTCACGAGAGAATTTGGAGTGCTAAAACCAGGAATCTTGAGCATTGTAAGAGAATATGGTTTAGTGAGAAGAGTCGATAAACCATAGATTTTCCACCAATCCATAAACCAATCTGGAATAGGATCATCTTCTTCCATGTCTTCAACTATCATTCCTTCAAAAATGAAGGAAAACTACATAGCATAAAACAGGTTAGAAGAATGATTTTGTAAATTCATACCTGAATAGAAAGCTTCTCTCTGACGATCCTCATCAAATTCTTCCCTGTTGAGATGATTGTTGAGACGTCTGAAAGTTATATGGCAACTTGTAATACGGTCATCATCTTCATCATCTCTTTCTATTACATAAGCAATACTGCCTATGTGTCTCAAATATTCCAAAGCCTCAAGAGCTTCTTCATTCATTTCATTTTGCAAGGTCTCTGTCCAGAGATATGGAATTCCTTCCCTATGTCTGATCTCCTTAAGTGGAAACCATTCATCATCAAGATCTAGTAGAGACTGTTCCAAATTATATGCAATCCATCCATTAGGAGTCTCTATTTCCACTGTATCTTCTCTTCTTTTGATATAGTTGCAAGATAATGCTAAGATGGAATGTTCAGATAAAAATTCTCGGCTTAACATATCAGCGAAGATGTTCTTATCCCCTTTTACAAATTCAATGTCAAAATTATATTGGCTGAGTTGCATAACCCAGTGGACCATTGCCGCATCTTCAAATTCACACTTATGAATTGCATATTTGAGAGCCTGGCAATCTATTTTGACTATGAATTTTGTGTAGATAACAAAGTCTTTGAATTTTTCAATTCCAAGACAAACTGCTCGAAGTTCCTTTTTCAGAATGGACCAATTCAACTGGTTTTTGGCCCATAGGCCTGATGCATACTGACATACCTCTATTTCTCTTTCTTTGCCAGGTTTTCCTGGATTTTCCTAACACAAAACTGCTCCCCATCCTGCTTGGCTAGCATCAGTCATGATTGTGTCTTTCCATTCCTCTCTTATTGGAGACAGAGGCTAGATGTTTCTTACTCTGTCCTTTATTCTTCTTACTGCTTGGGTACAGTTTTCATCCCATGGGATTGAGATCTTTTGGAGTCTCTTATTTAACAGCTTTCTATCCTGGGTACAATGACTTAAGAATTTTGAAATTTAGTTAAGACTCCCAAGGAATCTTTGTAACTGATTCTTATCAGTTATTTCATCTGGGAAATGGTCCACAAAATTGAGGCTTCTTTGAATTACAATATATGAACCATATTGGATATTATATCCTAGGAAATCTATCATTGTCTTGAAGAGTTTCATTTTTGATGCAGATAATACAATTCCCATTTCTTTGACTCTCTTCAAGAAAATCTTCAAATGTTTGATATGATCTGGTATATTATCAGAGTGTATTAATAGATCATCAATGTATTTCTTTAAAAATTCATCCATACCTTCAAATGTCTCATCCATAATCCTTTGAAATGTTGAAGGTGCATTGATCAATCCAAATGGCATGATGTTCCACTCATAGTGCCCTTGTGGAACTGAAAAAGTTGTTTTCCATTTATCAGCTTCTTTTATACCAACCTGCCAAAAACCTGACTTTAAATCAAATTTAGAAAAGATCTTGGATTTTGATATTTGGGCCAGAATTGTGGATGGTTTTGGCAAAGGATAAGCATCATAGTCAAGAATGTTGTTTAGAGGTTTATAATTGACCACCAGTCTGGGCTTACCTCTAGCAATCTCTACATGCTTATTTACATAGAATGCAAAGCAAGCAATAGGGCTCTTGCTTTTCCTTATTAATCCTTTTTTCAGAAGATCTTTGATTTCTTCTTTGCACATTTTCATCTGTTCTTCATTCATCGGAACTGCTTTGGATCTTCTGAGTTTACCACTAAAATCTTTCTTTAATGGGAGTTCAACTTCATGTTTATGAATGTGCCATAATGCATTTGGATCATCTGAAGAACATTCTTTGAACTTAGTAGTGAGGTCTACTATTTCCCTAGCATACTTCCCATTATCTAGAAGTTCATTTGTCTTAAGAGATTCTTTCTTTATCTCCATTTTAGCCAATAGACCTTCTAATCTCTCTATCCTTCGTAGTCTATTCGGTGCATTTGAATTAATGAAAGGAAATAATATCTCTCTATTATTCAGAGTGGAAAAATATCCATACCTTTGAGTAGCAGTGTTAAGCTTTGCTCCATGCTTATCGAAGTTCTGAAGGAAGGGTGTTCCAAGATACATGGCACAATCCATTCCTGGAACTATCAGACATACCACTTTTACTCCGACATCTTTGGTCAGAAATACATCAATTTCTGCCTCTGTTTTAGTAACAATGTCACCACTGGCTATGGTAACTCTGGGACATGCGGTGGGCTGTCGCAAATGTGCACTTACCTCTATATCACTTACAATATTCAATCTTGAACCAGTATCCATTAAAACTTTCCAATCTGCATGTGGTTCCCAATCTTTACTCTCATTTTAATGCAATACATGACATCCTGATTCATAATATTTCATCCAAGTGATATCCTATCATCCTCCTTTTCTTCTTCTGGTGGCTCTTGCTTATGCATCTATTCAGAAATTGGATTAACAACATAGGTCCAATTTTCTGTTTTCCTTGAAAGAGGAGGATTCTTTGATGTAGAAGCTTCTTGAGATCCCATCATTTTGATTGATAAATCTCTGTGATTTTCAATGCATAATCTCTTATTTTCTTTCACAGTCTTCCTTAGTTCTTTTATAGCTTGATGGATAGCTGGAAGGGTCTGTGGAAGATCTTCTCCAAAATCTTCATTTTTGAATTGTCTTGTTAATGCTTCTACTGAAAATAATGTTGTAGGAGGAACATACCCTTTATGTGGCTGATTTTTTAAACTTGTGGGTACTTTCCTAAGATGATCCATTAGCAATGTTTTATACATTTCTTTCAATTGTGGATCTGTTGCAGCCATCATTTGTGTGAAGAGATTCCTGCTAGTCTCTTCATAGTCTGTCTTCATCATTCTTACTGTATTGCAGTTGCAGACATCAGGGTCACTGCATTCACAATCTCTGCATTCAGTGCAGTGAGGGTCTCTACATAATTCTTCTTCTGATGATGAAGAATAATCTGCATAGTTTAAGTCATTTTCTGACTCTGAATCAGAGCTGATTAGCTCATCACAACTGCTAGGAAGATCAAAGAAGTTGACTTTTCCTTTCTTGTTCCTATATGCTATCTTCTTTTTAGAAGATTTCTTTTTATTATCAGGACACTTATTTGCAGTATGTCCTTTCTTATTGTAGTTGTAGCAGATTATTTCCTTTTCTTTTGAGAACATTTCAGTATGTTTGTATGGCTTGTTTTTGGAATGCTGGGAATTCTTCTTGGAATGGTACTTGTGCCTTCGTTTTTGCCCCTCAGAATTGCCAGCTTTCCCAAGGTGCCATTGCTTGCAGAGCTGCTGATAGCCATGAGGTTTCCTTGGATTTGTAGCAGCACGAGCAATTTTCATCTGTGAACAAAGCTCAACAATTACAGCTTTGACTGCTTGTCTGATCACACCAAATTTGTAGTCTCCTACTTTTCCTAGAAGCTTATTGACGATTGCTGAGGATACCCATTGTGGAAGAGTGGCCACAATGATCTCTTTCCATTTTGGTTCTAGAATCAAATCAGGAGACAAAGTATGGAGTCTGTGAAGAAACTCATTAAAATATTCATCAAAATGTTGCATATTATGCAACTTCATAGCAAGCAGTGTTATGGTAGTGATCTCATTAGTGATCTGAGGAAAACCAACAAAATTTATAGTGATCCCATAAAGTAGTTTTCCTATCATATTATTTATAGGAAGATGGGTGACAGGGTCCATGTATGTGGTTCCATCTTCATTCAGCATAACTGACTGTTCCCAAGAAGGAAGAAGGTTAGGTTCTTTCAGTGTTTCAGCTCTTAACCATGCATCCAAAGTACCTTCAAAACCTCCAATTATTCTTCTACAGGCATTAATAGGGCCAATGTCATCTGCAAGATATGTTCTGTAACATACTAACATTGAATGTAAGACTGACATTACCTCTGCCTCAGTACAATTATCAATATTCCACGAATATGTGGAATTTGCAGACCAATCTTTATGATACTCAGATTTCATTAGATCACGATGGTCTGGGGCTGGATCCCAAGTAGAATTCCACTTGGATCTGGAAGAAGTGGCATTGATCTGATTCTCTTGATCTTCTTCAGGTTCTGTTATGCCAAATTGTTCTTTATCCTGTGCAGAAAATTTACTAATACAAGCTTCAAGATCCTCAAGTTCTGGAGTTATTTCGATCTTGTGAAGACTTGTATCTGCATCATCCTTGTCATGAGAGGATTCACCAAATATGAATTCAGAAACACTTCCTTTAAAATCATCAGATTTTTCTTCATGAGGTTTTTCTTGCAAATAAGGAACCTTGCTGAAAACACTAGGATTAGCAAACAAAGAATAAGGATGTGTAGAGGTAGGTGGTGGAAAGTTTATGGAGCTAGGAGCTTTGATCAGACTTTCCACTGAAGGAGTTATAGAGTATGGGACTGATGTTTTAGGTTCAGAAAATAGAGTGGTTGATTTGTAAGCCTCTGCACTAGGCTTTTTTTTTAATGATTCCACTCCGGTAGACACAACCCATACTTGATGTTTTACTATGTCAAGGCTTTTACTTACCTTGATAATTTCCTTTCCATGAGCCACTACTGCTTCATGGATCTTCTTATCTGTTTGAATTGAGAGTCTGTCCAAACTCTGTGCAATAGTTTGATCATTTTCTGCCAGAGTCTTCACACTGTCATTTAGACAGACTGTATTATAATCCTGTTTCTGTAGAATTCTATTTAACATAGCTTTCATCTCAGAGCAAGCAACTTCTACAGAATCAAATCTATTTCTTATAAATTTTTCCAAACTGGATATGGCTAAGTTTGTCCAGTTGGTTGCTACAATTGCCTCTTTTGCAGACAAAGAAGGATCATCAGGATGAGATGGAAGGAGTTTGCACAACTTTCCATCTTGTTGTCGAATCACAAAAATTTTCCATGGTGGGAATTCAGTATCTGTCTCTTGGATAGATCTATCAAGAAGTTCCCACTTATGCTTCCCTGGAGTTCCTGATCTAATCATATTCACATGAAACTAGGAGCATATGAATTTTACTAATTCTTCTCCTTTTTCTCTGACTACAATCAGATGTTTTGGCAGATTTGGTTTTGAGATCATGTTTTGGATTTTAGGAGAGAATTCTAGAGTGCATAGAGGAGAAGGAATGATGACACGATTCTCCTTTAATTTCTTTTCTACATATTGTTTAGGTTCTTTGATTCTTTTCTGTTTGGCTTCATTCCTGAACTATTTCATTAGAGATTCCTCTACCTGGCTTGCAGAGGGATAATACCATTCATAGAATGATATCCAAAGGTCTTGGGCTTTCATATATTCTTTCCATTTCTCACTGTTTTGCTGGTTGAAAGCCTTTCTGTCTTTCTTCTCTAGAAGGAGAATTTCTTGCATGTAAAGATGTTCCTTCTCATGAGTATATATATATCCCAATTAAACATTTTCTTTTTCCAGACATCATCTGGATTATATGGTCCAATTCCCTTGAAGATCTTCAAAAAGGCAATTATTTCTTCATCTGAGGGAATTTCTATTGAATTGGGAATTTTATCAATAGGATTTCTTCGGTAGGCTGGGATAGCAGACTCATTTACAAAACCCAAAGCTCTAGAAGATGTAGGATTGACAGAATTTACAAGGAGGTCTTCTTGAACATTAAAGAAAGACACTTGTTTATAACTTTGTTCAGAAAGATCTTCACCAGAAGGCGGCACGAACTTGATCATATTTACACGGTGGTTACTTGATGA
The DNA here is from genome assembly GCA_031772625.1 of Pinus tabuliformis. Classification (NCBI taxonomy): domain Eukaryota; kingdom Viridiplantae; phylum Streptophyta; class Pinopsida; order Pinales; family Pinaceae; genus Pinus; species Pinus tabuliformis. Next base: position 674,931,395 of record CM062816.1, on the reverse strand, counting down.
TTCTCCATGAGGAGTAGGAGGATCAGATGAGAATTGACAGAATGTTTTTGAGCAGTGTGGATGATCACACACTGAGCTGAAAGGCTGAGATGGGCCTGGCTGTGAGAATAGTCTTTTGATAGATTCATACATAGCTTGGTCAATTACAAACTGCGGTGGAGTTGGGGTTGCAGCAGGATGTAATTGATTGATAGAGACTGTTGTAGGGACTGTGGTGACGAAGGTCCACCATGCTGAGCTATTTTTACTCTGGGAAAACGTGTGATAACTTTCCCATCTTTCTCTGTAATGATAGATTGGGCTGCAGCAACAGATTTTCGTGTCGGTTTTCCCCAATTAGTAACCCAATCATCTGGAGGACAAAGATCTCTACGGGAAACATATACAGGAGCTACTGGATTACATGCAGAGTCATACTGTACAAGGGTTACTCTGCCAGAGTCTTTGTCAGGAGAATGTAAAACTGCAGGAATAGTAGTATTATAGAAACGGACACAGGTAATATAAAAAATGGTCAAATTTTTTGCTTTTGCATGAAAGTTTTCATAACCTTGTGTCTGAACACCTAAGGTTAGACATTTTAGAATATGTGGGTCATCAAGAGCAACAGAAAAATCAGGATAGACATCATATTGAATCAGACCATCAGAGAGGCTAGTCTCGATTCCTCCTATCATGGCTTGAGTAAAACTAGTCCATCGATTATCAAACAAGGCTGAGAAAACAAAGGATTTTTGGCCTTTTCTATGCAAAGCATTTAGGCCTACTCTCACCATTCCGAGATGGGTGTACTGATATCCCAACTTAAGGGCTACTTGGATATGGTGTTGTTCAAGTAGTGGGATTGTCATCATGACATTCAGGCTTAACTCAGTCTTGACAGATTTTTCTTTTATTTTTATTTGACTAAGTGCTCTAAAATTAAAAGGAGTAAGACCCCTATATACATCAGAAGGTGAAACTGGGGGAAGTTTCCAATTAACAGAAGGATTATCTTCTTCTTTATTTAAACATGCTTCATTTCCAGAAGATTCTTCAGAATGACATAAATCATCTAAACCAGATCTTAATTCTTGTTCATTTTGCAATGCATCAAAATACTTAGAACCAAATCATCCCATTGAATCAGAAGAACTTGCAGAGTCCATTTTGTTCAGATTAAAGAAAGATAAATACCCGGTAAGATTTTGCAGAATAGTAACAGGAAGAGATTGTGGCTTCCTTTTGCAGGCTAAATTGCGGCTTCCTCAACTTGAATTCTTAGTCGAACGTCTTCAACACCCTCTAAACACCACCACGGCAACAACGAGCTAGAAATGCTATTCATGACTTAAACAAATTCATGATCCACTCAAACAATATAGTGCTAGAAACATCCGCTTAGACAATAACTTGGCTCATAAGGTGATGATATCAACAAAATGTGGCCCTTTTGGACGAGATCGTGAATTTGACATTTTATTTCCTCATTTTCTAGAAGAGAGTATCTATATAATGGGCCATTATGTAAAGGAGCACCAAGTATCAAGTCAATTGAATGTTTGAATTGGAAATGAAAAGGTACCCCAAAAGGTGAACTGAATATATCTCTATATTCCTTTACAATATTTTCAAACTATTCTACTATGTAAAGAGGCCCCATGCCAATGCTATGGTGGTTGCAGTGACCTTCCTTTTACATTTTGACCAAACAATGAAGAGAAAAAAAATCAATATGAGTTATTACCTTTGAGAATTTTTTTTTAAGATCAATTAAACTAGAATAGATGGAAATACCTCTAGAACCCTATAGAAATGACAATGAAACTATTGTGACATGACACATAAAAAAATGACATTTCCACATATAAGTTTTGTCGAGGGAAAATCACAAAATCCAAGTGGAGAAACATAAAAAAAAACCTCATACTTGAAGGATTGATGTTATAAGAAATGAGGCATTATTGCCTCATGAGAATGTCTTGTCCTTGTATCAACCAACCAATGGTGTATGGTTGGTGGTGTGGCAAAATAGAAAGATTCAATCCCTTGATCACCTTAGCTGAGATAAGGTTCTTTCGGATCTGGGTCTAAATTATAATTTGTGCAATTTTTATTATTTATTTTTCTTTAATTTCATCCAACAATGATTTCTTCCAATGAAATTCATTAATGTTATGCTAGAGGATTTTGTAGAAATCACACCACTTTATAGTTTCCTTATTCAACTTTCCATTATGCTTATTTTCTTATGACTTGGATTGGTTATCTTGAGGTTCTTATGTATTTTCCCTTTTCTCTATGATTTATTTACACATTTTCTATACTTATTTTCTAGTTGATTTGTAGATTTTAACTCTCACTTATTTTTTTGCATAAATTTCTACTCAATTTTGACAGCATATCGATAAGCATATCCTAGTGAGGAGATGTACCTATATATGCCACTATGATAGTTTAGAGCCAAGTTCTATTTATATTATTTGATACCTAATTTTGAGAAAAAGGTATAAAAAACATTGATTCATTTCATCATCTTTTTCCTTTTTCATGTAAGGGCTTCCTTGGGATATAACTTTATATGATCTCCTCCTCCGTTATCTCTTTTTATTCTATCATGGAAGGTTGCTTAAGCTATAAATATTGATCTTCCCAAGTGAAAACACCTTGAGACCCAACTCTCTCTACCCTAACCTCATAAGGGACGTGTATCGAGAGACAATATGGACTATATTTCTCTAATACCACTAATATGGGATATACAAGGAATGAAATGATAGAAAAGAAATGAAAATGGAACATGAACATAGAGAAATATAGTAGAGAGAAAAATAGTTTAGTGAAAATCCAAATTTTATAAATAAATAAAATAGTAGAATATTATAGAACATAATTGGATAGGATGGTGATGGCATATGGATGTTATACTCATTAGAAAAATCTATTACAAGGGTTTCAAACAATGCATTTTAACATAAAGAAAATAACCCTAAGGGTCCAAAAATGTAACCCTAGAAGATGAACTATCAAAAGGTTTACAAGCCCCAAGGTGGTTAGTTGCTACATTGACTTTCTAGGGGTGCAACATTTTCCTACAATCTCCATTTTGGGTGGGTGGTATCTCATTGCAAAAAATTATCCGAGGATTACAACTTTTGTTTAGGTCTAAGAAATTCCATGGAAATCCTTGGTATAGAAATTCCATGGAAACCTATGACCCCTTGAATTGCCAAAAGAAATCATTTGAGGACTTGAAAATGTGTTTGATGTTTGGGTCTAAAAGACCATAGAAAAACTACTAAAAGTATATATAACTATTGAGTTAATGGAAGAGATAGGTGGGTACTTATATCCACCTAAATAATTTATGGTGTCAATGACCATTGAAACATATTTTTTAAAAATATAACCAAACATTATCACCCACCAAAAAAATTACTAGAAATCGATTGATGCCTTAAAGAGTCATTGTTTATTAGGGGTGGTGAATGTTTCAAGCACCTAGGAATGTACCAATGTTAGACTTTCAATAAAAGAGATAACATTTTGTTGTCCTTTCTATTGGTGTGAATAGTTTTTACGTGAAAGCGTAACTTGAAATTCATGAGTTGTAAGGGTTTGATAACTAAGAAAATATGTACTGTAGAATGTTGTAGAAAAATGTCGTTGACCACCTTATAATTGCCACAATGTCACCTATAATGTAACTCCCACCCAGATTTACCTGCCTTTATAACCTGTCTAGGGTAAACATGAGATGAAAGTTACTATGCATGACCTACCATTGTCTTGAAACTTTATTACAACCTCCTAGGGACACCTGATCACCTCGAGGTTAGCAAACACCCATTGGTGATCCCTCCCTAAGTTGGAAATTTCTTTTTACTTGAATTCACAACCTATCTGCACACATGTAGACCTATGCATGTGGCTATAAGGCTCCATCTTCATGCACAACTCACCCTCCATGTGACTACAACTGAGATTTTTGGGATTTGAGAGTGTGGCTAGAAGCCATGTTCAAGATTTTCAGGTCTAACCTATAGGCCAACTACCCAAACTACCCAGAACTTCCAAAGCTTCCTTTAAGATTCTTCTTGCAATATTTTTGTCTCAATCCCTACTCAAAATTTTCAAATATATGGTAAACATTCTTACAAACACATTGTAAGAATAGTGCCTATAGGTCATGAACACATGTTTGTACAATAATTCATTTAGTTCATAAGAGAATCATCAGGAAGGATTGTTTCCCTCTATTACTAGCTACAAAAACACACATTAGCTCATGCATTCATATAAGGTAACCAGGAGCCCATCAAACCATGGAATAGATCCATAGAAAGAGAGAATCATATGATAAGAAATATACCATGCATGTAACCAACATGTAACCAGAATAGAACCATGACAAATCATTCATGAAATTGTACATAAAATCAAGGCTTTTTCTCATTAATTTCAATAAGAATCAACACATATTAATATATACAAATGCTAATTACTAATTAATTGACTTCTAGGTACCACCCGACTGTAGATTGGGCTTGTAAAACCCTCCTCCCACATCTACCCAAGTAACTAGCCAACTGAGGTAAACATGTGATGAAGAGTTACTACGATATGATTCAACTCGGTATGTGTCAGTTAAGGAAGTGGAACCGACGAAACAAAAATACCTAGACCTTCCAGACATACTGCAGAACCCCCTTAGGATCCATCTAAACCTTCCAGGTGACTGGCCCTTGAGACGAACTGACCTTTTACTATCTTAAACCCTTAGTCACTCCAATGACATGGGAATGAGTGCGATTGGAGCTCTATAGGCGCTCCCATAGCAAGAAAATGCTTGTTACTGGGGAATTTCCAAGGTATTTATGTGCCTGCGACTCTAGATTTTGTGCCACCTTTCTAGATCCAAGGCTTAGGTCACTACCCAAAATTCCATGAAACTTCCATAAATGAAAGAAAAAATTGGAACAATGATACGAACACAATTTCTTGAACAAGGACTTGACTGGACCCTTACTAGCCATGACAATTATTTCTTCAAACATATTACAAATATGAAATATATAGGACTTAAAAAAAGATCTAAGCATAGGGGTCTCATACATATCTGAGAATCTATAAGAAGGATTAACGACTTATCACATTAGCTGCATTATCATCTATTAGGTCATAGATTCATTGTTAATTCATTTACAAATCAAAACATGATGAGAGCCATACATCATCACTATTATAAAACATAGTTATAACCAACATATAAATGATAGAAATGATAAGCATAGAACAACCATATAAGACACATAATAACAAGTACATTTACCCATCAATACCATAGAAAAAGAGATCTTATTTCCATATGGAAAATGCAACCAACTCTAGGACTTCCACAAACCATCCAACCATAGACATGGTTGAACCAAATCTCTCTTTCAACCAACCACCCTTGTGCCATATTCCAAGCATGAATGTGGGATCTCATGGAACAATCCAAATAAAACCAAGCCAAGGCTTTCAAGGGCCAAACCACCTCAACCCTCAACCAGTGACTCCACCTCATGGTCAAACATCACTAACCATCACCAAATTTTTATCTACCCAAGTTGTCTAAGGCTCTAGATTGTTTGTTCCAAGAAGGGATTCCAGGACTAGTAACTCAACCCACAACTATCGTTAGGCTTCGAGAGTGTTTGTCCAACCAAGGCTTCGAGGACTACTAAATCAACCCAAGTTTTTACAAGGCTTCCAAAGTGTTTTTCCAACTAAGGCTTCCATGAACTAGTAACTCAACCCATATCCATAAGGAACATGAGAACCAACCAAAAATCAAAACAGAGGAACGCACAATACCATGGCTATCCAAGAAATGGCAATTCTAGGCAAATCCAATGTAAATATAGGGAATCCTCCATTCCAATGACAGATCATAATCAAGACACCACATGCATTCCAAATCTAGTAAGGAAATCATACATGTAACTCAGTACCTACAAGAAAAACTCGTTGTAGTTGTTGATCCCCATGTCCTCTTGTTCTTTCTTTCTCTTCCTTTGCCTTATTTCTCCAAAACTCCAAGTATGCCACACTCCTCCAAGAGTGCTCCAAGGAAACTCTAAGTGACCAAGAGTATGAGATAGAGAGAATAGAGAGAGAGCTCCAAAACTCAATTGATAAAAGGTTACCAACGGATGTTCAGAAGCCTTTTTATCAACAAGGCCTCTATTTTCTTCATTTTCCATTGTTTTCCTTCATTTTCCTCCTCACATCCAAACTATGACATTTCACCTCCCTTTTCTCCTATTTTCCATTATTTTCATAAATAAAATGCCAATAATGCCTCAAGCATTTCCAAATCATTTGCCATTTCCTTTGCTAATTTCCTTAGCCATTAATTAATCACAAGTGATCCCCATCACTATGTTTTTTCCCAACATTCATCTTGGAATACATCTCGCATGACCTTGGTAAATAGTTTACCATTTATTAACTTTTACATGATTTTTTGACTAGGGCTATTACAGAACCCTCCCCCTTGGGGGAACACCGTCCCTAGTTTTTGATGACACCTACAACCAATAAGACTATTGTAAGAAAAACATACTACCCATGGAGCTTTATAAATTAGCTCATTGCATTATTTACAATGATCAACCTACTAAGAAGAAAACCATCATGAAAACATAACAATTTCATGATAGCTATAATGACATGACACCCATATCGCTTATTGGAGCTTTATAACACAAATTATGGTGGTATTTCCATCCATATACATATGTACATGTACCAAAACATCACCATAGCATGTACCAAAAACATATACTAAAACATTCACTCAACCAGTGAATAGGGAAGGATACATAGCCTGCATCTGACCTTCCATCTCCCATGTAGCTTCATTAGGCCCAAAGTGCTTCCATTACACTTTAACATGTTCGATTGATCGGTTCCAGATAATGAGCATATTTCTCTGCAAAATGCATTGAGGTTCTGACTGGAATTCACCTTCTGGTTCCACCTACAATAAAAACCATTCAATCATATGATCAATAGCTTTAACATACTTAGTAAGCAGTCATACATGGAAAACATCATGGAATTTCAATGTCAGAGGTAGTGCAAGATGATAGGCTACTCGCCCGATTCTCTTAAGAATATTGAAAGGTACACAAAACTGAGGTGTTAGCTTATCGCGTGATCCAATCCTTAAGGAGCTCTTCTTCATCTTGATGCGTAAATACACCTACTCCCTAACATCAAAATCCTTAAACAACCTGTTCTGATCTTAATAACTTTTCTGTGTATCCTGTGCTCCTTTCAAATTCTTCTTTATTACCCTCATTTATTGTTCCATCTCCACCAACATGTCATGTCAAATTAACACCTTGTTAACTTGATTAATCCAATTGATGGGAGTATTGCAACTCCACTCATACAATGCTTCAAACAAACTCATCCTTGGTGATTCCTATGAAGCATTGTTGTATGAAAACCTTACCAATGAAAGGTGCTCCTCCCATCTCCTCTACTCATGAATCAGATACATCCTCAACATGTCCTCCAATATCCTGTTAACCCACTCTGTCTTTCCATTTCTCTACAGATAATAGGCTATAGTGAAGGCCAAATTAGTACCTAATCTTTCAAATAACTCCTTCCAAAACTTGGAAGTGAAGTTCACAACCCTGTCTCATACAATATTCTTCAGAAGACCATGAAATCTAACCATATCTCTGATGAAGGCATGTGATATATCATTTTCTGAGTATGTAGACTTCACTGGAATGAAGTGCGCTACCTTTGCAAACCTATCCACCACAACCATGATGGAATCATGTTATCTAGATGTCCTCGACAAACCTATGATAAAGTCTGTGGAAATTATCGCCCATTTCCACATTGGAATCAGAATCAATTGTAGTAGTCGACCTAGATTCTTACACTCTGGCTTCACCTATTGAAAATCCAAGCACCTAGGTACAAACTCTGTTGCATCGTCTTCAGATTTGGTCAATAGTAAAACTCTTCACTGATGTTAGTGTCTTTTGATAGCCTAGGTGACCTTAATATGGTTTCACATGAGACTCCCTTAATATCAACTTCTTGAGCTCACTGATGTCTGGTACATATATCATGTCTCTAAACCTAACCAATCCATCTGATGTGAGACAATAGTCTACATCTTCTACACCTATACCTACACTTGTACCTATACTTGTGCCATTACCTCTACTTGTACCTATACCACTACCTGTACCTACACATGTGCTTTGTTGTAACCTATTTCTAAGCTTCATGTACCTAACATCTTGTTGACCTTCTTGAAAGATCCTATCTTGTAAATATGTCCCATTGGAGCTCATAGCTTCTCTATGGTTCACATGTATCTGTCTGCTAAGAGCATATGCAACCCTATTCTCTTTACCTTTAATATAACTAATCTCAAAGTTGAACTCACTAATCCTTCCCAACCATGTAGATCAAATAGAATTTAGATTTGGTTGGTCAAATAGACACCGTAATCCACTGTGATCACTCATATGTACAAATCGTCTTCTAAGAAGATAATGCCTCCACATGTTCAATGCCTGTATAATCACTGCGAGCTTAAGATCGTGTGTCAGATAACTCTCCTTATACTCATTTAGTTTTCATGACTCATAGCATACCACCTATCCTTCCTATAGAAGGACTCCACCAAGCCCTCTCTTCAAGCATCTGTACATAACACAAGATCTTTTTCTGGATCTGTGATCTTTAAGAATGGAGCATCTGTCAACAACTTATTTAACTACTCAAAATTGGTTGCACATTCCTATGTCCATTCAAACCTCTTACATTTCCTTTTCAATGATATGATAGGATAAGTAATCTGCAAGAAGTTCCTAATAAACCTCCTATAATAGCCTGCTAAACCCATGAAGGATATCACCTCATTCACATTCCTAGGAGTTTCCCACTCCATGATATATCTTACCTTTTCTAGCTCCAATGCTATGCCTTCCTTGGAAACCACATGTCCCAAGTAATGTACCTTAGTTTGAAAGAATCTGCACTTCCTAATATTAGCATAAAATTGAGGGTCTCTCAATAATCTCAATATTGTTGCTAAGTGTTTGACGTGCTCTTCTTCATTTTCAGAATATATCAATATATCATCAATGAACACAATAACAAACTTGTCCAAATAAGGACACAAGACATTATTCATCAAGCACATAAAAGTAGTAGGAGCATTAGTCAAACTGAAAGGAACTACAAAAAACTCATAATGCCCATACCTCAGGAAAGCTATCTTGTAAATGTCTTCCTCCTTGATGCGTACCTGATGATATCCTTATCTCAGATCGATATTAGAGAACACTCCTACTCCCTTCAACTGGTCGAACAAATCATCTATTCTCAGCAACGGATATTTTTTTTGATGATCACATTGTTCAACTTCCTATAATCAATGCATAACTTGAGAGTACCATCTTTCTTCTTTACAAACAACATTGGTGCACCCCAAGGCACCAACTACAACTTCAACTCTACCAACTCTGATGTGCTCATCTTGTAAGGTGCCTTTGATGTTGGTCCTTCTCCTGGTACCAACTCAATAGAAAAGTTTACTTCCATGTAAGGTGGAATTTATGTAATATCTACAGGAAATACATCCTAAAACTACTGTAAAACTAGGTATCTGCTCAAAACATCTGAATCCTCAACTTCCTTACCTTTGTCAATAGAAATATGCAATGCAAATAACACACATCCTTTCTTGTGGCTACACTTGGTGTGGCTAGTTGTAACCATTCTCACAAATGTTTCTTTAGTCTTACCATGAAAGACTCTTTGTTCGCCATTGTCATCTAGTCACTGAATAGCCTTTTCATAACAGTCCACCTTGATCCTATGAAGATAAAACTAATGTCTTCCCAACAACATACTATATGATCCCAACAAAAATAAATTCTAATGTGCCGAAGTAGGCATACCATTCAAATCAAATGCACAAGCTCTTACCCAATGATGAACTCTCTTGTTTGTACCTATAACTAGCTGTACTAACCAAGACTTTGCATGTACTTCTTTATTCAAACCACACTTATCCACCAAGTTAGGATTAGCATAACTATAATTAAATCTAGGGTCAACCAAAATAGGAAAAAATTGATCAAAAAGCTTACCATCCTTCTAGATAATAGGTGGCTAGTGATCTACCTACCTATTATCTAGCACTGCATAAATCCTAACAATACTTTTTCCCACATCTCCCACTATCTATGCCCCCTAAGCACTGTAAATCTGCGGTCTACCACCCTGATGTTGTTGAAAATCTCTCATGTGATGCTCTCCTCCACAAGTCCAACACTAAAAGGGCTCCCAACCTTCATCCTTATTATGCTCCTCATATTGAAGTCCCTATCCTTTGTCAGGTGCATTGAACTTCTTAGTTGGTGTTGAATTTTCTTTATTACCTGTACCGTGAGGTCTTATTTGCTTGTTGTCCCATCTTCCTTTGTTATTTTCATTACCTTTCTAGTCTAGTTTCGTCTTAGATATTGTAATAGCCCTGGTTAAACTTCCATGTAAAAATAAAATAGAAAGCCATGGTGATGGGACACGCATTCTAAGTTGAATGGTGGGCGAAACATCCTAGTGGGTGTTGATTTGGTTTTTTATGGTTAAGGGAATTTAGAAGGACAATGGGAAGGTCTTTGGAAAGGTATGAGGCATTCATTGGCATATTATTTATGAAAATAAAGGAAATTAGGAGAAAACAAAGGTGAAAGTTCACAAGTTTCATGTGAGGAGGAAAATGAAGGAAAACAATGGAAAATGAAGAAAATAGAGGCCTCATTCATAAAAAGGCTTATGAGGATTAGTTGGTAGCTCTTTGATAGGTTTTGGTGGAGCTTTCTTCTATTTTCCCGCTCTCTCATACTCTTGGAGACTTAGAGTTTTCTTGGAGCACTCTTCAAGGGTCTGGCATACTTGGATTTTTAGAACAAGAAGGCAAAGGAAGAGTAGGAAAGTGCAAGAGGGCATTGGGATCAGTAACTACATCATATTTGCTTGCAAGTATCGAGTTGCATGTAATACTTCTTCACTATTTTTTCCATGCATGATACATACATGTGGTTTCTTGGTTATGACCTATGATTGGCATGGAGGATGGTCGGATTGACATTGGATTGCCTAACCTTTCCATTTCTTGAATAACCATGGAGTTTGTGGGTTTATTTCCTTAATTGTTTTGGTTGGTTCTCATGTTTCCTTAGCTTGGTTTGAGTTATTAGTTTAGGGAGCCTTGGTTGGTAAAACACTCTGGAAGCCCTATAATGGCTTGGGTTGAGTTACTAGTCCTGGAACCTTGGTTGGACAAATGATATGGAAACCCTGTAACAACTTGGGTTGAGTTACTAGTCCCATAGCCTTGGTTGGACAAATGCCTTAGAGCCCTTGTTGGGTTGAGTTACTAGGCCTAGAGCCTTTGTTGGACAAACACTCTGGAGCCCAGCAATAGTTGTGGGATGAGTTACCAATACTAGAGCCTTGGTTGGACAAATGCTCTAGAGGCTGGTGGTAGCCATGGGTTGAGTTACTAGTCCTGGAAGTTAGGTTGGAACAAATGCTCTAGAGCCCTGGAAGGCTTGGATAGAGACTAATCTAATGTTGGTTTTGTGATTTCTGACTCTGAGTTGGAATCAAAGTTTTATGGGTTGAGGTGGATGGCCTCTAGAAGCCCTGGATGGTTTTTCATTGATGTATTCTATGAGATCCCACATTCACGGTTGGAATATGGCACGGGGGTCAATAAATGAAGCGAAATTTGGCTCAATCATTCTATGATCAGGTGGAATGTGGAAGTCCCATCCTGAGTTTGGATTTTGCATAATTAATGAAAGGTTATTCCTCTTGGTACTTCAATGAGCATTATGATGGATTATATGTGGTTTATATGGTTGTGATTTCTTTAGTATTTTTGTCCCTATTATGTTGGTTATTTACATGTTTTATGATAACCACCATGAGTGGCTCTCATCGTTTTCTTACTTGTTATTGAATGATCAATGTATTTATGACCTAATGGATGAAATGGTATCTAATGTGATAAGGAGACAATGCTTCATAGAAAAACTCAGATAAGTATGAGACCGTTTATTCTCGGATCTGTTAATTACACCTATAGATTACACATTTGCAATATGTTTAACAAAATGTGTGTCATGACTAGTAGCGGTTCAGTCAAGGTATTGAACATGTATTTTCTTTAGTACTTTCATTTCCATTTTACTTTACAGATCTGAAGAGATAGTTCAATTCTGGGCAGTGACTTGTGCTCTGGGCCTAAAAAAGTGGCCCAACTCCTACATTCGTTGGCATAGCACTAATAGTTTTGGTCTTTGGTCACTGTCAGGTAAGCCTGTGAGAGAAACTTTGCTTTTTTGGTTGCCCTCATGCCTATATCATGGGAGCGACTCAGGCTTACATTGTCCAAAAGTTCAGTGGTACCCCAAGGTAAGTTGTCTAAAGTATTGGATTGGTTCTTGATGGTCCTCTATTTGATGATTAACGTCTATATGGTGTGTTTCCATTGGTTCCACTTCCTTAACATCACTTAGGAGGTTGAGTCATATCATAGTGGCCTCTCATCGCATGTTTACCCCAGCTGGCTAGTTTCTTGGGTAGATGTGGGAGGATGGTGTTACAGAGTGGTACTAGAGAATGGTTCACCGCTCGGATGACATGTGTTGTGTGTTGGTCATGCATTCAGATTGGTTACATATGTGTTCCTTATGAATGTAGTCCATTGGATTGTTTTATTTTCATGGTGTTGATCATGGTTGTAGTGATGTCACCATGTGAAGGTTGATGATGTTGTTGTTAGGATGTGTCGTCATGAGTGTCTGGTTGTATATGCATTTTTTATGCATGTTAGTGTTCACATGTTATTAAGTGCATGTGATGTGGTTGTTGTTGTTGTCATGCATGAGTTCATGGTTTGTGTAGCCTTTATGGTCGTGCATTGATGACTCAACTCTAGCTAGAATGATGTGTATATGGTTTTGTACTCAATTGTGTTATACGTCTATATGCAGTTGTTATATGTATGGTCTTGGTTATAGTTATACATGAATAGTAGGTCAAACATGCCTTGTGAAGTCCTTGTATGAAATTTAGGTCATCATGATGCTATTAGTTGTTATGATACTAATGTGTTGGCTAAGATAGAGCAAGGGATGAGGATCATCATAATGAGGTTGCAACATTAGACTTTGGGATAAGAGAAAACTGTCATACATGTTTGCATGTTGGGCATGTAGGTAAGTAAGTTAAGGATTCTTATATGCATTAGGTTTATGTATGTGTCTTTTGATGTTATGGTTACATACATGATAGATGATAGTTGATTAATATAGTCATAAGCACATGTGTTAGATAGTCAAGAATGACAGTACCATGTGGTTGTATGCATTTCTATTGATGTTTTATTCCAGTAACTTGATGATTAAGGTTACTATATTTATATCTTGATGTTATATCTTTTATGTTAACTGGATTGGCCTATGTAGATGGTTATGGTTACGATATTCAGATATGAGTCTACTTATTATGGCATGGTGTTGTACTAGTCTAGATTGATCATACATGTGTGATTGCCATGCATGAACAAAAAATGTTTATAAAATTATGATGTGAACATGCTAGTTAGTGAATATTTTGGATATCATGATCTTATTTATATTTGGGTTCATATGTTGTGAAGTTATATCATGCTAACTAGATTGACTATGAAAACAAGATAGCCTCCCCTGAGACACATTAAGGTATGAACTTGTTTATGTCATCTACCTTGTGCTTGATTGTTCGATTATGACATCTATTTGGTGTTTAAGTGTTTGGTGTCTAGTTGATTTATTTAACATGGTATGTTTGCAAGTTGATTGAATGTTTGATGAATTTCATAATATGAGTATGCGTTCCAATGATCTTGTTTTAAAATGATTGTACTAACACATATGTGTTGAGAAAGTTGATATATACTTGAATGTAATTGAGAATTGTAGCATTATGTCTATTGACTTTGAGTTGACTATGGATTATGACATGATTGCTAGTCTTGCTAAACGTTGATTTGAAATTGATAGATATGATTGTCTTGATATTTGGAATGTGCGATTGACATGGGTAAACAATTGCAGGAAACATGATTGGGATTAGCATAACAAGGTAATAGTTGATGTGTTTATATAACTAACAATTGGGTGATGTTATAGTACATAGTAGGCCTTGATTGCAACAAGGTAAAAGGTAAAGGAAAGGAATTTGGCAAGAATTAATTTGGCTATGTTTGGAAACCCTAATTCCAACAAATGAGTGCTTTCTATATAGGAAGTATTCTTAACCTTGATTTTCTTTGACATTATGTGGATATGTGTTAGATTCATGAACATGTACTTGAGAGGTATATTAGCTAGTCCCTAGTTACAGGTGGATTTGCCAAGGGAATTGGAGACCGTTGAGAGATGGCCTCGATGTGTTCAATTGCAAGAAAATAGCTTGGCAGAAAAAGGTAAAGTAACTACTGTATTGTTATATTTATTTATGCAATGACAGTTATGTGTTTATGGTTGTATGATGTAGGAGATTACATGGCAAAGAGACTACCATGAAATATTGAAGAAGGCTCGGGTTTAGATTTCACTTGGAAGCACTGGGAACCATGGGGATTGAGTCATGGTGTCCATTTTTACTCTTTTTCTTTTGGTCTTTTGTGATTTTTGCACCTGATTTGTGATTTTGCGTGGTTCTGGTGCATATTATTCCACCTTATTGTGGTCTCATGTTGTTATTAGTTTTCATAGTTTTCTTCTTGGTTGTTTCTTGGTATTTCCTTTTATGCTTTGAGTCTTGGGAATTGGTTGGGAAAGGAGGAAGTTAATGGAGCTCTGGCAGAGTTGTGTGGTACCCAACAGGTAATGTAAGACTCAAATGAAGCTTGGTGCATGAGTAAGCGCGACGGAAAGTAAGACTATGATAGTCAGTAGGACTCGTTGGGTCCATTGTGGTAGATGGACAGTGGCAGTACAAACATGAGAAGAGTAACTAGAAAGGGTAAAGTAAATAGACCTGAGGTGTTGGATGGTTTGACCAAGTTGGGAAAAGTTGTTCTCAATGTTTTGCATGAAGAAAGGAAGTTCTCTTAACCTTGACCTTGATATCTAGTCTTTATGTTATGATCATGATTGCTTTATGATAATGATTATATTCATATATGTATGTATGTACGTTGTTATCTGATAGGGTCCTCATGATTTTTTTATGCTAATTTTTATGTATATTATGTCTCTATGTATCTATGTCACTATCCACCAGGGTCATAAAGAATTTTTCTGGTGGAGGAATGATTGTTTATGTAGGAGAATGACATGAATAGGTTCCTAGTCTTACTAGGAATCAATTAGGAAGAGTAGTCATGAAAAATATATGAGGTAAATATCACATGGTTATGAGTTGATGTTATGTAATTAGATTATGTCTATGTTATGGTCACGTTATACCAAGGGATACATCAGTGAAATGAAAGCAGTGTGGTCTGCAACATGCGAGGACAAACATGGATAAGACGTTGCAAGAAAGGTTGCTTGGTAGAGGCAGTATTGTTTCGAATGTGTGGTATTATTATTGTGCATATGTCATAAATGTTGTACATGTTGCATCTATGATGATTTTGTGCATGCAATATTGTGCACATCTAGTGTGTGTACATGTTGTTTTTGCAATATTATGTATAGGGTGTTAGTATAGATATTGTTGTATAAATGTCGTATATTCAGTGCTAGGTATAGATGGTGCTATATACATATTGGATATAAGGTGTTGTGTACATATTGTACTGTGTGCATGATGGATATGCAGTGTTGTATGCATATGGTGCCCTATGCATGTCGAATAAGTGGTGTCATGTATAGATGATGCTATGTACATGTTGGATATGCAGTACTATGTACATGTGGTGTTACGTGCATGTTGTACATGTTGTGCTATGTACATATGGTGTAGTGTGCATGGTTTTACAAGTGGTGATGTGTGCATGTGGTGTTATGTACGTGTTGTACAAATGGCATTACATGTAGGTGGTGCTGTGTACATTTTGTGCATGTGGCATTGTGTACATGTGGTGTTGCATACATGTCATGCATGTGGTACTATGTACATGTGGTATTGTGTACACGTTGTACAAGTGGTGTAGTGTACATGTGGCATTGTGTACACATTGTGTAGGTGGCGTCATGTACATGTGATGTTGTGCACATGTTGTGCAGGTGGTGTGGTCTACAGGTGATATGGTGTAGATGTTGTACATATGGTACTCGTGCACATGTGGCATTGTGTGCATGCCATACATGTTGTGTTGAGGGCATGTGGTACTAGGTATGCACATTGTGTAGGTGCATGTATTGAGTGGTGTTGTACATAAGGTATAGATGTATTGTGGTGTGTTGTATGCCATTTGTAGGTGTATGTATTATGTTATGCACTAGATGTAGGCATAAGTTTTGTATTGTATACACTGGGTGTAGGTGTATGTGTTCTACGTCATGTGTAGGGGCATGTCTTCCATGGAGTTATATGTTGTTTATGGTCATATGTGTGTGATGTAGACTATGTATATTTTCACATGGTTGGGGAGAAGACACTGGGTGTTTGTTGCATGTGGAAACTGATCCGGTGTGCATATGAAATAAGAATAAAGGAAGAATTAAGGATCGATTAAAGGATAAGTATCGATAGATTATTTCAGTTTTATTATGCATGTGATTTATGATTCTCTTATATGATGATTACATGTGAATTATGATTTTGGTTTATGATGGATAAATATGATTTATGATTTTGATCTATGATGGTTATGTTTTTAGCTAACTTGATGAGATACTTTTATATATGTTGATTTGGTCAAATATGCTAGTTTAACTTGTTGTGACAAGAAGCGAACATGATTGCAAATGTACCTTATTGACGAGCTACTAGTGAGGTATGATGTGAATTTATTTCAATTTATTTTAAATCTAATGGAAGTTATGTGATTGGTACATGAATGCATGAAATGCCTAGTTGGGTGATTGGAATCGACTACGATAATTTTCAACAACAAAACAAATTGGAAAATGCAGTAGTATACTAGTAAAGCATTCAAGAACAGGGCCATTGTGGGACACTGGTACCCAATAGTGTCCATTGATTTCTATGAGCATTTTATGACCAATATTATGGTTTTGAGGCTGGGATATTCCTTGTTTTTTGTATCTTCCTATGTGAGGAATCCTTTCTAAGGGATGGACTGCCCGAGATGGGGGTGCTAGCAGAACTTGGAAGGTGAGTAACTGCATAGAAGGGGTTGAATGGATTGCCTGAGGGACTATGTAGAAGAGAAGAGAAGACCAGGGATGGATTTGTTTTGGTCATTACCATTACCAAATGGAATTAGATGCACATCATGAGTGCACCCTAGAACAATATGTTAGTAAATATTCACTGAGAGGACAAGTAGCGCAGGATTATAGCACTGGACATCAGATGTAGTTTTCCTTTTCAGTGGATTATGGACTTCTTGGGAAGGAGGTGAATCCTAGTATTACTTTGAGGGTGGAGGTGAGAGCCTCTAGATTCCCTTTTTGTGGATGCAGGAACCATATCCTTTTATTTGCTGGTTGAGAAAATGTGCATAAGTGTGTATCATTGTAAATATTGTATCAAGCTAGTTTATAAAGCTCCATAGACGGTATGGTTATTTGTTGGCTGAAGAAAATGTGTATGTGTATATGTGGTTATTATTGTAAATATCGTAATGAATTTACCACACCATGCAAATTGACCACATATCTTATGGATACATATGCTAGATCACTAGCTGAGAATGTAGAATTCACATGAATGAAATGTGAAACCTTTGTCAACCTTTCCACAATAACCATGATGGAATCATGTTGTCTCACTGTCTTTGGAAACATTGTGATGAAATCCATGTAAATAACCTCCCATTTCAACTCTAGAATCGCGATCGGATGTAGTAATCCACCTGGATGCTTACATTCTTCTTTGACTCGCTAAAAATCAAAACGTCTAGCCACGAACTCTGCTACAACCCTCTTCAAATTCGACCAATAATAAAATCTTTTCATTACTGTCAATATCTTTTGATACGCTAGGTGACGCGATTATGGTTTCGCATGAAAATACCTCAAGATCACCTTCTTGAGTTCACTGTTATCTGGTACATATATCCTGTCTTGGAACCTGACCAACCCATCTATTGTAAGACAATAATCCATACCCTATGAACTTGCACGTGTACCTGTGCTTGTACATATACTTCTACTTATACCTGTACCACTACATGTACCTATACCTGCACCTATACCTACACCTATACTATCACCTACACCTATCCTATCACCTATACCGATACCAACATCCTGCTGCAACGTGTGCACAATCTCCATATACCTGACATCTTTTTGACTTCCCTGCAAGATCCTATCCTGTAATTCTTTCCCATAGGATCTCATAGATACCAAGTGATGTACATGTATCCATCTACTGAGAGGATATTCCACCCTATTCTCTTTACCCTTGATGTACCTAATCTCAAAATCAAACTTTCTGATCATGGCCAACCATTTGGCGTGCCTCACATTTAGATTTGGCTGGTCAAACAAATACCTCAACCCAATATGATCGCTCATAAGTACAAACCTCGTGCCAAGAATATAGTGTCTCCACATCTTCAATGCATGTATGATCGCTACTAACTTAATATCATGTGTCAAGTAGCTATTCTCATTCTTGTTTAGTTTCCAGGACTCGTAGCATACCACCTGTCCATCCTGGATAAGGACTCCACTAAGAGCTCTCTTGCAAGCATATGTGCATACCAAAAGCTCTTTTTTTAGATCTGCAATCTGTAGCACTGGTGCATGTGTCAACAATTTCTTAGTTTACTCAAAGATAACCTCAAACTCCTCTTTCAATTCTAACTTCTTACCTTTCCTTTGCAATGATCTGGTAGTATAAGAAATCTATGAGAAGTTCTTGATGAACCTCCTATAATAGCTTTCCAAACCCATGAAATATCTCACCCCATCCACACTCTTAGTAGCTACCTACTCCATGGTGGCTCTTATCTTCTTCGGATCTATTGCAATTCCCTCCTTGGAGAAAACATGCCCCAAGTAGTGTACCTCAGTTTGAAAGAAACTACACTTGTTGAGCTTAGCATACAATTGATGCTCTCTCAACAACCTCAATAATCCTTGTAAATTCTCGGCATGCTCTTAATCATTTTAGAATATACCAGTATACCATCAATGAACACAATAACAAACTTATCCAAATATGGAGGAAACACACTATTCATCAAGCACATGAATGTAGCTGAAGCGTTAGTTAACCCAAATGGAACAAGAACAAACTCATAATGGCCATACCTAGTCCTGAATGTAGTCTTGTAAATGTCCTCCTCTTTGATACGTACCTAATGGTATCCAGATCTCAAGTCTATCTTTGAGAAAATTGTTGCTCCCTTCAATTGATCGAACAAGTCAAATATCCTCGGAAAAGGATATTTGTTCTTGATAGTCTCTTTGTTCAACTGCCTGTAGTTGATGCATAATCTAAAGTACCATCTTTCTTCTTCACGAACAATACCAATGCGCCCCAAGGTGATACACCTGGCATAATGTATCCCTTATCAAACATTTCCTTCAACATCAACTTTAACTCAACCAACTCAAGTGTGGTCATCCTATAAGGTGCTTTTTATGTTTGAGCTACCCCTGGCATTAACTCAATAGAAAAGTCTACCTCCCTATGAGGTGGAAATTCTGTAATATCCTTAGGAAATACATCCTGAAACTGCTGCAACACTGGGTACCATCTTAGCACCTCTGCATCCTCAACCTCCTTAGCCTTATCACTAGAAATATGTACTGCAAATAACATACACCCTTTCCTACGACTAATATTTGCTTGCATAGTTTTCACCATCCTAGCTAATGTGGCTTTCTTCTTAACCTGCAAGACTTTGGGTTCTCCATTGTCATCAACACACTCAATGGATTCCTCATAGAAGTCTACGTTGGTTCTATGTTGATACAACCAATCCATTCCCAACAACATATTGTCGATCCCAATGGTAATACATTCAAATGTGTTGTGGTAGGCATACCATTCAAATCAAATTCCCAAGCTCTTACCCAATCATGAACTCGCTTCTTGGTACCTGTAGCCAACTACACTAATGAATATTCTGCATGAAATTCCTTACTAAAACCACACTTATCCACCAAGTCAAGACTAACATAGCTATAATTAGATCCAAGGTAAATAAAAATAGAAATAAATTGATCACAAAGCTTACCATCCATCTCAATGATAGATGCATGGTATTATTCTTGCTTGTTGTCCACTGCTGCATAGATACGTGGAATACTCTGACCAACATCCCGAACAATCTGCACCTCCTATGCATTGTATATCTTAGGCATACCACCCTAATGTTGTAGACAATCTCTCTTAAGGTGTTCTTTACCACATGTCCAACACTCCAACCGACCAGTGACCTCACCTCTATGTTGTTGCTATTTTTATGACCCATGTCCTTGTCCAGTTGCATTAAAATTATTTTGCAGTGCCATAGTTTCTTTCTCATCTTCATTCTAAGGCCTTGTTCTCTTAGGCTTCCATTTACCTCTACCATTGTCTTTTCCCTTCCATCCATGCTGATATTCATTCTTGTGCTTTGACTATTCATAGCAATGCTTCAACTTCTCATTGACTTCCTCAACTAACCAAGGCTCATCATATTCAATCCGATCTCTAAATTCTAATGGAAAACCACTAAAAAATCTATGAAATTTATCCTTCTCATCAGTAAGATACGGTACATACCTCAGTAGCACCATAATCTTGGTTGTGTACTCACCTATCATTCATCGCATCTTTAACTCATAGAATTCTTTAGCCTTACTATTGTAGTACCTCTCTAACAAGTACTTCTTCCTAAAAATCCTCTTGACCTCCCTCCAAATCAAGTCAATTGTTATGACGTCTTTGACCCACTTAACATCTTCCCACAAGATGTCTGCATTACCTTTGAAGATGAAGATAGATATTATGGCCTTCATGTTATCTTTGTACTCATGCAACTCAAAGAATTAGTTCATCCCAAGTATCCAAGCCTCTGCATCTTCTAGCTTCTTCACATCTCCATCAAAAGTAGGTGTTTTTTCTTTCTTGATTTCATTTGGATAGTATCTCCTATCACTCCTCCTGTAAGGATGATAATGATGAAGATGATGTTGCCTATCATAACCAGAACTAGAATAATACCTATACTCATCACCTGTCCTATCCAGAGTGTCGAACAACTTGCCATCTCTCACTGTTTTAGATCTATCCGACTTGTGTCTGCCAGAAGACTTACTACCATATGATGCATTAGTTTTATCCTAATGTCCATGGATGATTTGAAGCAACCCTTGTCACCGCAAGTCTAACAAACTATGAAGAAGTATAGCATTACCTCTGCTTGTTTCTCTTATGCGTGTATGATCCGGTAATTATCTTCCTTATAACTCCTTATCTCTTCCTTCAAGCTTCTAAATGTATTCTCCAAATCAGAAGTATGCCCCACACCACGTTGCTCATCTGATGCATAGGGAGATTTTATGTAGTCTAACACCTTTCTAGCCATTTGATCATTTTCCTGCAATGCATAATATGTCAAATAAACTAAATCAAAATAAATCAATGTACCCTAGTATAGGTCGGGAATGATACCTTGTCTTCAAGATCACCAAATCAACGTGATACATGTATAACATAAACTGCAAATAAATGTATCAACATATAAACATCACTCTAGTTATGGTCCAATCATCCATGCAAGGCCATATCAACAATGCATGTTATGACCTCATGCATGAAAACGACCATTACTCCATTGTACACATTGCCACACGCAACCAACAATATGCATAAGCAATGCCTAACAAACTACACCTACACATAAATTCATGTAGTAGAGCATAAGTGATCAATTCTTGTAATCAACCTACAATACTAATACATGTAATCAAAATATTTAAGTAGGTGACATAAAATCAACATCTAAGCGACAAATAATCCATATGCAACTAGTCACATACTCATGAAAAATTCATTCCACAAAATCAACAACAAATTATCCATGACAACCACGCTACAAACATAATCAATCATCAAAAGATTCAACAAGCACATGAAATGCAAGTGTAAGAGACACACATGCAACTGACATGCATGCATGACCAACACACACCACCCATCTGTTCCGAGGGTTGAACAATGTTTTGATACCACTCTGTAACACCCTTCTCCCACATCTATCCAAGTAACTAGTGAACTAGGGTAAACATGAGACGAGAGGCTACTATTATTGGATTTGACCTTCTATGTGACCTTAAGGAAGTGGAATCAATGGAAAAATCACACATAGTCATCCAACATTAGCTTCAAAATCCTTAGTCCCACTAATGTTCTGGACATCTTAGGTCTTAGTTTCTCCCACGCTATGGGCAAGATAACATCCAGAATCCCAAAGTCGCTCTCACAGACTTGCTTGCCAGTGACCAGAGACTAAAATTTCCAGTTTTGTGCCAGAGACCTCGACATTTAGAACACTTTTTCAAGCACAAAGCCCAGGCCACTACCCAGAATGGAGTGATAGCTTAAAATTAGTAAAAGTACAAGGAAATAATGATACCAAAGCAATAACTTGATCAAGACCTTAACGAGACCCATACTAGGCATGCCAAGCATTTTGTCAAACATATCATCAACATGTAATCTACAAGTGTAAACAACATAATTAAGTGTAGGGATGTCATACTTCTCTGAGAATCACTATGAAAATTTGCTCCCTCATGCCATTTGCTACATTATCATCTATTAGGCCAAAGATACATTATCCATTCATTTACAAGTAAAAACATCTTGAGAGCCATACATAGCTGTTTTCATAAAACATACATATAACCAACATAATAGGGACCAAAATATCATGAACATAACAGCCATAAAATCCACATATACATCTGTACA
Source organism: Pinus tabuliformis (assembly GCA_031772625.1). Classification (NCBI taxonomy): domain Eukaryota; kingdom Viridiplantae; phylum Streptophyta; class Pinopsida; order Pinales; family Pinaceae; genus Pinus; species Pinus tabuliformis. The sequence goes on along the minus strand of CM062816.1, from coordinate 674,908,271 downwards.
TTTACACATGAAAATCAAGGGAATTAATTTATCATTAATGAATGCAATAAACCAATCGGATATGGGACTACCACATTCCACTCAACAATAGATTGGTTGATCCATGTCTCTCTTCAGCCAATCACCCTCCTGCCATATTCCAAGCATAAATGTGGGACTCATAGAACACACCAAAAAACACCAACACGCATGGATGCCACTGGAGTTCTCCACCAACACTGTGAGGAATTTGAGTGCAGCCTAGTCTCTTAGGCTCTATCGCAATTCATAGTCCAATCAAGGGACACTAGACCCTACACTGATACATACTCTCCAGGCTTTACCGTACATCCCATCCATTCACCGGCAAGGATTCCTAGGCCCACTAAGGCATACAATCTTTCTTTACCACAACCCATAGTCTGGTTTATGGGTTACTAGGCCAGTGGCTTTACTGTAATCCACAATCCGGTTCAGGGACCACTAGGCCATGTGTTTTTGTGTTCAGAGATCCACCTGATTCAAATTCAAATCCATCTGTCCATCCCACATTAATCGAATATGAAAAACCCATCTCATCAAATCTATCAAGAAATGGCAAGGCTAGGCTGAAGAATACTATCAGACCTATAAAAACCCATGCCATGATAGAAATGAACCACATGCAATCTCATGCATGCCAAATATAGCAAGGAAAATACACATTCAAGTTGATACCTGGAATGAAGCCTACTATAGCTGTTTGATCATGCCTTTCCCTACCTGATCTTTGCTTCCTCTTTCCTTCTTTGCCTTTCTTGTTCCAATGCCAAAGTGATCCAAGAAAAATCTAAGTGTCCAAGAGTGAGAGAGAGAGAGAGAATAATAAGAGAGCTCCAAAACTCAACTAAAAAAATGTTACCAACTGATCGTCATAATCATTTATATGAATGAGACCTCTATTTTCTTCATTTTCCATTATTTTTCTTCATGTTCCTACTCACATGCAACTTGTGACCTTTCACCTCCTTTTTCTCCTAATCTCCATTTTTTTCATAAATAATTGTGCTAAAAATGCCATTTTCCTTTCCAAAGCCTTAGCCATTTCCTTTGCCAATTTCCTTAGCCATAAACAACCAAATGAATACCCCCTAGGATATTTTTCCCAACATTCAGCTTGGAATAAGTGTCCCATCAAGCATGGTTATTATTTTTGCCTTTATTAACTTTTATTACATGGAATTTTCACTAGGGTTGTTACAAAAATGCATATTGATATTTTGTATCACTTTATAAGATATAATATATATGATTGAAGACAATAAGGTTTTACTGGAAAAAATGGACACTTTAAAGAATGTTGTTTATTCATTAACAAAATCTATGAAAAATGAGAATTTGTATTTGTGTAGAGAAACAATGGGCATTGTTTCCCTAGATTGTTGACCATGTACACATGTGACCTCCTTTTAGGAAAGAAAACAACAAGTGGGAGAGTTTTGGATATGCGTTATATTCTTTACATTACTATACCCACATGTTGTAGACTATGCCATGCTCAACAAGGGGGGGAAGTCCAATTGCGCAAGAATTTGGGGGAAGCACCCTCCCAGAAACAATTGAGCAATATTTTTGTATATGTTTTGGGTATTTTTGGCATACAATTTAGCCAAAAGTGATCATTTGGTCCATGCTACTTTTTTCCATGGTTTTGAATTTTAGTTAAGGAACTATGGTTGTATTCTAATTCAAGGTAAATTATTAGCAATTCATTGATGTCATAGGACATATATGTTGTATTTTAAAATTGTACAAAAGAATACATCTTGAAAGAATTGGTTGGTTTTCTGATCTGAATTGATCATCATAACTTTTTTCATCCATCTCGATGAATTTGGAGTGGAAAAAGTGGAGGAATAAACTCACGGGACACTTTTTACTGATGGGATCTGAAACCTTCTGGGAGCATTTTGAGGCATCAAACAACATTTTTTTGGGGGTAAAACTTTTTCTCTTAGGTACCACACATTTTCATGCTATTCTACACACATAAATCTTTCCAACGTTGCAAGAATCATGTCAATCAGGGTCTGTATGAAAAAGTTATGCCACTCAGAAGTTGACCTTCCTTTTTTCACACCTATAGTTCAGGAGGATGTCGCATCAACCCCCATTATTCATGGAAAAGGGCCTAGCCACGTGTTTGTGATGTAAAGTAATCTAGAAAAGTCTATTTTGTAACTCTATTTAAGAGTTGATGTAGTGAAACTTAACCACTAGTATGCTATCGAGTTGTGTTATAACCGGGCCACTAAGAGGAAGAGGCATTCCATTCTTTCGAGAGAATTTTGTTCCATAGTTGAGAAAAGATAGCTAGGAGAGATAGGAGGTAGATTACATAGAGAGGATCTATGCACTGTAGTAGCCCATGGGCCACATACATTACTTCTTTGTATCTGCAGCCACATTTCCAGACAAAGAAAGAGAGCGAATTGACCTCACCTTCCAGTTGGGTTTTCTCCCAAAAGAGTTTCCCAAAGAGCATATCTTGTGTATTATGTGTGTGTGAGCTTATTTTTTTGTTCTCAACTTCTCTGCTTGATTTCCTTTTAGATGCATGCACTAATTAAATTTAATTTTAGAGATCTAGAAATTAAATAAATTTGTAATAATGTAGAATCTCAGATTTTTTTAATATAATATTATCATATTTGTTTTGATGAACTATCGAGTAGAATATCCACAGTAGTTTGTAGATCATTTGGTATCAGAGTAGGTTTCTTTAGGTATTTTGTGGAGATTGCAGGGATCTAGATTGGTGGGGCCAAAAATCATACAACCCTAATCATGGGTGATGAATCTGTAAATGATCCTCATGATCCTACAACGATGAGGTTTTCGCGGCTCGAAGAATAAGTCGCGGATATAAATCACAACGTTAACCTACTCATTGCAGCCCTAACAAATAAGATGGGGATATTTGGAGAAGAAGGGGGTTTGAATGCAAAGGACAAATCATAAGGGGGATCAAGAGATAAGGAATACGTAGAGAACCAACTGAAGAAAGAACCTAGAAAAGATCAACCCAGTTCGAGTGCCATGAACCAATACCTGCTTAAAGTGGAAGCAAAATTCAATATCAAGCCATGCCATGGCAAGATTGACGCTCTGAAGCTGAACCATTGGTTGCAATAACTGGAAGTTTATTTCTATGTCCATCAGACCGAGAAAGGGCAAAAGATCTCATTTGCATGGATGAAATTGGAGGGCCATGCATTGACTTAGTGGGAGAGCCACACGGAAGCTGTAACATTGTAGGGAGAACCTACAATGACTAAGTGGGAGTATTTGAAAACCCTCATTAAGTCACAGTTTTATCTTGTTGGGTACGTGGAAGAACAGTGGATCCAGTGGCATTACTTCAGGTAAAAATCAGGCCAAAGCATGCAGGAGTACACCACAAAATTCCAAAGAACCCAAATGTACTCCTGAAATACTTGGGGGGTCTGCACCGCCATCTGCGTGAGAAAGTGATGTTGTTCAAGCCCAAAATAATGTACGAGGCTTGTGTACAGGCACAATACCTGGAGAACATAGGCCTGAAAAGAGCATAATCAAGTGGATCAAAGAAAAAGGAGCAACAAGACGCCTCTAAGGAGGGGAAGAAGAAGCAAAAAGGGGGAAAAGATAAAAATATGTTAGCCACAAAACACCAATGCAAAGGTCCTAGCAACCACTACAACATTGATGGCCATACAAAGGAGAAGTGTTGGAAATTGCATCTAGAGCTAAACTCGGAGAACAAGAAGAAAGATAATAAGAAGAAGAATCTCATGGCAACTGATTCCAAAAACCATGTTGAAAGCAGCTTGGAAGTGGATGAGAAAATCGTTTGTACGTCGGTGCAGAAGGAGGTGAATCTGAGTGGCCTTTAGCAACAAGAAGAAAAAGAAATGACCAAACTCTTCCATGTAAAGTTACAGGTCAAGAATATGAAGATTGATGTTCTCTTTGACTCAGGATCGTAGGAAAATCTCATTGTAGCATATCTGGTCAAGAAGTTGGGGTTGGAATTTCGTGGTCATCCAGACCCATATCCCCTAGGATGGGTACATAAGGATTTAGAGCTGAAGGTAACAAAACAGTGTAAAATTAGATCTGCTATCAGTGGTGATTTTATTGATGAAGTAGATCTAGATGTGGTTCCCGTTGATGTATGTGGAGTTGTGTTTGGGAGTCCATACATGTACATGCATGATGCAATATTCATGAGAGCTAAACAGTACCGGTTAATCAAGGATGCAAAATCATTCATCATCAACACGCATAAAGGCAAGTCAAAAATCTCACTAGTAACTACCAACCAAGCAAAGAAATTGATCATTTCTAGCAAGAAATATGTCTTATTATTTTTAAGGGAAAACCAATTTGTAGAGGAGTCAATAAGAGGGAAGGCATCCCTAGAGGGGTTTACTAAGAAATAAAAAAAAAAATGGAGGCGTTGTTACAAACATACAAGGACTTGTTCAAAGAGCCTAAAGGCCTACCCCCTAAGAGAGAAGTGGAGCACGAGATCCAATCATTTCTAGACTCTCCATTGCCAAATATTGGGATATACAGGAATTTTGTTATAAAAGCAAGCGAGGTGAAGAAACAGTTGCAACAACTACTGGAACAGGGTGCCATTTGACTGAGTACATCACCATGTGGGTCACCCATCATCATTGTACCAAAGAAGGATGGGACTTGGCAGATGTGTATAGATTATAGGGCATTGAATAAAATCACGCTCAAGAATAGATACCCCCTGCCCAGGATAGATGATCTGCTAGAGCATTTGCAACAAGCAAAGTATTTCACCAAGCTAGACTTGAAGTATGGGTATCACTAGGTTCAATTCAAAGAAGAAGATACATGAAAAACTGCCTCCAAAACGAGGAAAGGTTTGTATGAGTGGTTAGTTATGCCATTTGGCCTATGTAATTCACCAACTACATTTATGAGATTGATGAATGATGTACTACGCCATTTTATCAATTCATTTGTTATTGTCTATTTGGATGACACACTGGTATATAATGATATCTGAGAGGAGAATATTTTGCATTTGGTGCAGGTGCTGGAAACATTGAAGAAGCACTAGTTGCTAGCAAATCTCAAGAAGTGCGAGTTTGCACAATAGTCCTTGGTGTATTTGGGATATGTGATTGGTTAAGGAGAATTGAAGATAAATCCTTCCAAGATGGAGGCCATCATGAAATGGCCAGTGCCTACTAATGTTACTGAGGTTAGGAGTGTCAATTAGTGTTTTAAAAACCGGCCGGTTAGCAAGTCCACTGGATCAAACCAGTAGAAAAACCTGGTTTGACCCACCATTTCACCTAAAAATTTCCTTAACTGGTCCTAATCGGACGGTTTAGGATGGAACCGGATGGTTTAGGATGGAACTGGCTAGTTTGTGGTCAAACCAGTCGGTTCCATCTGAAACTGGCCGGTTAGCTGCCACGACTGCAGAGGACCCACGCAACACTATTTTCCAATATTTTAGCGTGTTTTGGAGGGAAATTAAGGGTTCTTTCCCTCCAAAAACACCCTCTTCAAGCCTTTTAAAAAGCCCTTCTCCCTCTCATTTGTGTCACACATCTCATTTGGAGTATTTGTGAGTTTGATTGGGAGCTTGGAGATTGTTGAGTTTTTGCTGGAGTAGTGGAAAAACAGAGAGTTTAAGCTAATTAGTAGTCATCATGCCTCCAAAGTCCAAGGATACTGCATGGGCTCATTGTGATATGATTGATGGCAAAATGATCTACAAATATTGCCAAAAATCTATTAAAGAAGGGGGTATTAACAAGTTCAAGCAACACTTGGCTGGGATAGGAGGCCATGTAAAGTCATGTGGAGAACCAAATGAAGTAATAGGGCATATTAGGGAAGAATACCTTCAGAAGTTTGAGAGTCAAGTCACTGAACCATTAGAGAAGTTTGTGACTCAAGCAGTTGCAAAGTGTGGGAGTCGAGACTCAACCAACTGAGTTTGATCACGATGACTCATGAGAAGTTTCAAGTGATAATGTTGATCACTATTATCATATATGTAGACTTGTAGTAGGCCACTCGCCCCATAGTTTGTAGTCTTTGTTTTTTCACTCTAGAGGCCATTTAGAGCCTCATTGCTTATGTATTTTGTCGATGATATATATTGCACTTGGTGCCATTTTGATATATTCACATTTACATGGTATATAAATGAGCAATCTTTGCATATTTTGTCTCTATTATCTTGGAATCATGGTTTCAAATCTTAAAAATAGTTTTTTCATTAAAAATTAATTATTTAATGTATTTCTTAAAAACAGGTTCATTTAGACATGACTAGTTCTGGGTCGACTAGTTCTGGCTCAAAACATGGTTCATTAGGTGGACCGATCCGGTCATCGATTCTAGTTTTTAAGACATTGGTTTCAATGCAGCAAAATAGTACCTGAGGAAATTCATAGCCTCTTTTTCAGTGGTAGCAGCACCACTCCATGCCATAATAGCAAGTGTCAAGAGTTTCTAGTGGGGAAAAGGTCAGCAGAAGGGTTTCAATGAGTTAAAGAAGAAGATCAGCGAAGCTCCAGTTATAGCATTACCAAACTTGTAATGGCCCTTTGAAGTGGATATAGATGTGAGTGGGCATGCTATGGGAGTTGTCTTGATGCAAGGAGTAAGGCCCGTTTTCTACCATTTTGAAGTATTTCATGGGGCAACTCTTAACTACCCTACCTACGATAAGGAGCTCTATGACATGGTGTAAGTTGTGAAGAAGTGGAAGCACTATCTGACGGGAAAGGAGACAAGAATCCACATAGATCACCAGTCATTATAGTACCTACAGCCCCAGAGTAAGCTACAACAGACCAAGCATTACAAGTGGATGGGTTTTTTACAACAATTTCATTTGGTGATCAAGTATAAGAAGGGAAACAAAAACAAGTTGGTCTATATTCTTTCAAGGCCACCCACATCAAACATTATAGTTTGGGGTCTCTTATGCACATGGATCCATTCACCCATGATACATATAGAGAGGCATATTCAGAAGATGAGAACTTCAACGAGGTGTATCAACAGTTTCACAGTGAGAGTCATGTGCACGATGGCAACAACACCATTGACTACCATCTCCAGTATGGGTTACTATAAATGCTGCATAAACAACGTGTTCCTAAAGGTGAGATCTTGTAGTTGATTAGAGAGGCTCAAACCTCCAAGGTTGCAGGGCACTTTGGTGTAGGGAAGACCATGTCTAACTTGCAGAGGTATGTGTATTGGCCCAAGATGCAAGAACAAGTAGCTAGGTTCATAAGAGGATGTATGCTTTGTTGTACCACAAAGCTTAGCAACAGGAAATATGGTCTGTATCATCCCTTACCTGTGCCTAGTACCTACTCATCCTTGGGAGAGCATTTCCATGGACTTTGTGGGAGGTTTACTGACAACCAGGAAGGGACATGACTACCTATTCGTGGTAGTTGACATGTTCAACAAGATGTGTTTTCTAATGCCTTGTAAAGAGACCATAAATGGAAAAAAAGAAGAAAACTTGTTCTTTAGACAGGTCTAGGTACACTTTGGGATAACAGGGAACCTCATTTCAGATAGGGATACAAGATTTCTCAGTGCATTCTGGACTACATTGTGGGAGAAGATGGACATGAAGTTGAAGAGATCTACAACATTACATCCATAGACAGATGGGAAGATAGAAGTATTCAACATGACTTTGGTGCAACATCTGAGGGGTTACAACTAGAATCATCCAAATAGCTGGGATAAAAATATGGTATATATACAACATTCTTGTAACAGAGCAGTCAACACTTCTATAGGAAAGTCTCCATTTGAAACTTGTTTTGAATATTTTCCACCTTCACCTTTGGATATTTCATATGGTCAACAAGGAGGAGTGAAGGAATACCTTAGAGGAGATGCTTTGAGGGCTAAAAAATTTATAGAGAATATCAGGAATATCCATATGCAGGTACAAGAAACACTGCAAAAGTTGGAGAAGTATAAGGCCAGACATGATCAACACAGAACAGAGAAATCGTTCAAGGTAGGAGATAGAGTATGGTGATAGTTGAACAAGGAGAGGCTCGAGGGGTCTGGTAAGAAAGTCAAGGCTCTCAGATACGGTCCCTTTGAGATACTAGAAAAGGTGGATGATAATGCCTATCGACTAATTTTACCACCATATGTGAATTTACTTACTTGTAAATGTGGAGAATTTGAAACTCTATGAGCCTTCCATGCTAGATGAGAAAGAGGAATAGGTCCTACCTTCGGTGGAGGATTAGGCACCAAACACTTAGGTAGAGTTGAAAGAAGATACATTTTTGCAAAAGAGGTCCATAACTACAAGACAATGGCAACAAGACCTTTGGAAGATTGATTTGAAGGGACAACTTCCAGGGAAAGCTAAATGGCACCAGAGAGAAGGTGGAGGAAAATTTTCATCACCTAATTCAGTAAAATATTTTGGGGACCAAAAGCCTCCCAAAATGGAGAGGTGTGATCCGAATTGAATCATTATATTGTTTTTCATCCATCTTGATGCATTTGGAGTGGAAAAAGTGGAGGAATTAACTCACGGAACCATTTTACTAGCAGGACCTAGTTTGGAAAAACGGCATCCGAAGCCTTCTAGGATCGTTTTTAGGCATCAAACGACATTTTTTGGGTGTAAAAATTTGTCGCTTAAGTGCCACACCTTTTAATGTTATTATACACACACACAAAATTCCAACAACACATGAATTGCATCAATCAAAGTCCGTATGCGAAATTTATACCACTCAGAAGTTGACCTTCCTGTTTTCACGCCTATAGTTTGGGAGGATGTCGCTTCAACCTCCATTATTCATGGAAAATGGGATAGCCACGTGTTTTTGATGTAAAGGACTCTAGAATAGTCTATTTTGTAGGTATAATTAAGGGTTTATGGGGTCAAACTTAGCCACTACTAGTCTATCTGGCTGTGTTATAACCAGGCCACTAGGAGGAAGAGGCATTCCATTCTTTCGAGATCATTTTGTTCAATAGTTGAGAAAAGATAGCCAAGAGAGATAGGAGGTATAGCACACATAGAGGATGTATTCACTTTAGTAGCCTACGGGTCACAAACATTAATTCTTTGTATTTGCAGCCATATTTAAAGATAGAGAAAGAGAGCAAAGTAGCCTCACCTTCCAGCTGGGTTTTCTCCCAAAAGGGTTTTCCAAAGGACATATCTTGTGTATTATGTGTGTGTGATCTTACTTTTTCGTTCTCTACTTCTCTGCTTGATTTACTTTTACATGCATGCACTAATTATAGTTAATTTTAGAGATCTAGAAGTTAAATAAAGTTGTAATAGTGTCGAATCTTAGATTTTTTAATATAATATTATCAGATCTGGTGTGGCAAACTATCCAGTTCAATATCCCCACATATTGTAGACTATTGCATTCACAACAAGGGGAGGAAATTCCCCATGTGAAAGAATTTGCGGGAAGCACACTCCCAAAAAAAAATTGGGTAGTATTTTTGTATATGTTTTGGCTATTTTTGGCATACAATTTAGCTAAAAGCGATTTTTTGGTCCATCATGTTTTTTTCCATGGTTTTGAATTTTAGGTAAGGAGCTATGGTTGTATTCTAATCCCAGGTAAATTATTAGCAATTCATGGATGTCATAGGACATATATGTTGTATTTTAACATTTTACAAAAGAATACATCTTGAAAAAATTGGTTGGTGTTCCTAGTTTTTGGTTTCCATGATAAAATACTTGTGTTTATGTGTGTGTTTGTCATTGAATTTTTCTATTTTATTAATAATTTATTTGCAATAATTAATTGTATAGGGTTCAAACCTACACTCTTCTCTTATTTTTTTTAAGGAAAGGAACTATAAAATATTTTGAGATCAAAGCTCCTTGGGTGGTGATGTATGGGAAAAAAATATATGTTTTGTAAATGAAATGGTATTTATCTGGCCTTGGTCTTAGGATGATTAAATCTCATGCCTAAGCATCACATTCTTCACAAGCTCTTCCCATCACTAGTTCATGTATCCTCTTACTGCCCACCTGTAATTTTGGCTTCTCCCAATCCTTCTATCTAGTCTCCTCTCCCCCACCCTTTTCAAGAAATATTTGAATGACACCTGAAAAAGAAATCTAGGGAAAGCAGGTATTGGGGGTTTCTTTCACAATGATGGTGGGTAGGTTCACTTTTATTATATGGGATCCATTGGATGTGACAAATGACACAACTAATTTTTTTCCTCTTGAGATGTGTCTCATCCATGCCTCAATAGGTTTTTCCCAAACTTGTCATTGAAGGGGAGTTTCAGATGGTAGTTAAAAATCTCAAACACGTAATCAATGGGTTCAATCCTAGAAAACTCTCTATTATCTAGAATTTGGAAAAATATTTATTACGCATTATCTCTCTCATCTCTTAGCTCAATATTATCCTTACGTCCCTTGTGCACAAATCAACCAACAATGGGGAATATAACCTTACTAATGTTGGTTGTGCAACTCTAGACATAAGCTTGGTAGAGAAACAACCTATCCTTCCTATAATTTTCCTCAATAGGATTGCTATGCTTTAATCATTAAGGATTATGACTCCTTGGATGGTGATAAATGGTGATGTATGGTGTGGGTGAGGGGGAAACTCACTATCAGTCAACATAATGGAGGAGAATGGTGTAGTTTCTATCCTCCTCGACAACGTATCAATGCGTGATGGATTTCATCATGCTACTTAGGTGAATTCAATACCATACTTACTACATGTATATGTCACAAAGAGTAAGGGATCTTAGGCTTAATTGTATTTGGCACTTCTAGATGTGTTTCATGATAGTTGTGAGTACTATGGAGTTTTTACAGGAAATATTAATATAGCCTTTCTAATCTATTTTTTACTCATACAACCTATTGGATATATGTTGGGGAAAGTTTACGTTTGACCTCTCTATGTCTTTGGGAATTTTATTTCTCTATAGAGTGGTTTTTCTTTGGGAGAAGGACCAAGATCTCCTGCCCTGAATACTCCTATTAATGGAATTTTGAGATGAAGTGGGTCTCAAAAGAAAAAATTGTACTAGAAAAGCTAAATTTAAAAGAACATTAGGATTCAAGATGAGAATGTCATCCCCAAGGGTAAATATTTTGGAGGAAAGGGAAGAAAATACTTCTTTTAATTGTATATTTGTCTTATCTTCTTAAAGATTTACTCAAATGTCAAGTGTAGATATCTTGGATGTGGAATTAAATTCGACATCCAACGAGTATTCACTATGCATACTTCTGAGTAGACCAACATAAAAAAAAAATGAAAATATAGAGTATTATCAATCCTTCCACACTAACTATTATCAATCCTTCCACACTTATACAATATAAGTGGGAAAATGTGCTTCCAAAATTTTAAATCCAGAGTGAGGTAGAGTATGTACTCCTCTTAGGCCTCTCATTCAACAAGCAAGGGGTTTCATACACCAATTTGGTATCCAATCCTTCCACATTTATACAACATAAGTGGGAAAATGTGCTTCCATAATTTTAAATCTAGAGTGAGGTAGAGTATGTACACCTCTTACGCCTCTCATTCAACAAACAAGAGGTTTAATACACCAATTTGATATCCAAGAACCTGACTTTTAAAATAAATTAGTATTATCAACCTCATGCACCAAAGAAAATCAAATAATGTTGAACTTAAAAAAAGATTGCATTTCTAAAAATTTGATCACGTTAGATTTACCCAAAATTAATATAAAATTATTATAATAATATTTATTTTCCATATTTTTCCAACCCTCCTTTAGATAAATCCAAAATTAATTTAATTTATGTTAGTTTCCAAAAAAAAATCCAAAACACATTAATTTATGTTAGTTTCCAAAAAAAATCCAAAACACATTAAAATAATGTCTCTCTTGAGATATATGATAAATGTCACTCTAAGTATATGATAAATTCAAAATTCAAAATTAAAATGAAAGCTATATTAATTTTCAATTAAATAATTCACAAAACATATTAAAAAATATTAACATAAAAATAAGTTCCCAAAACATAATATCATAACAAAATCCGTAATTTTCGTGTAAACATATGTTTCTTTCTTCGGTTGTTATTTCCACAGAGAAAAAACTTCGCTTGCGACACACTTGGGGCTCATTAGCATGCAATGTGATGCCGTTTTAGGCTTATGCTGGTCATGTGTTTCAAGATTAGGGTTCCAATGTTGAAAGCCTCGAGGGGATTGCGGCATTGTATCTGTGGGGTATTTAAATTGTGTTCTCAATTAAGACACTCTGTAGTTTAATTTTTTCCTTTTATATTTTTAAATATTCATAATTGGGTGGTATTAAAATTTAAGATAAAAATAAATTTTGTCAGATAAGAAGACTTATAAATGGATTAGAGATCACAAACCACTGTGTACTGAAATTTCCAGCAATAAAATCTCTTTTTTAATGATGGTGTCGTGCCATTTCCAATAAGATGTTATTTCCAAAGAGAAATTATAATTTTTTATCTATTTAATTTCCTCAAAATTTGGTTCACACATTAAAAGAAATTGCTTAGATATACAGTAAATCAGCTAATCATGTAAAGTTTGATAGTAGGTATTGATTTACCCTACTAAATTATACCATTTATTCCTCCCATATGGACAATTTGATCATAAAAACTATTATTATAACATATTACCTAAAATTTTCCTTTACTTTGACTCCCAAAAACACGGTCCATCCCGTTGAAATTTACCAAGGAATTCTATAAATGCATCACAATAACGAAGAATATCTACAAGGGTTCGGGTCACTAGGGTCACTATATCTTCTGTCATTCTTGTGTATCAAGCTCTCAGCCTGTCAACCTCAAGGCTCAAGACCTTGCTTTCGGATCGTTTTTTTTCTTCATTCCTTCTATTGAATTTTATCATCGTTGTTGAGTTTGTATTCGATCTTCCTGAATGGATCGCTGCTACTCTCGTCGATTATTGCTTTTACATGGGTTAATTATGATGGTATCCCTGCTGCCAATACCTTGTCACTGCCGCTGCAACTTTCCTGCAATATTTAACTTCGGAGATTCCACCTCTGATACCGGCGCTATTCACTTTGCTTTCCCGTATCACGAAGCTGCAGAAAATCCTCCCTATGGACAAACCTTCCTCGGTAGACCTGTATATCGCTATAGTGACGGGCGCCTGTCTATTGATTTCTTCGGTGTGTTGTCAATTACAGCCCGCATTCAATATTTACGTATATTTTCAATTTTCAGATCGCAGTATACCAAACATTGATGAATTTATGATAATGTTTTTTGATTCTAATACAGCGACTGCTCTGGGACTACCGTACCTGAGTCCATACATGCAGAGTGTGGGCTCTAAGTATTGACAGGGAGCCAACTTTGCAGCCTCTGGTGCAACTGCCAATGACATCAATTCCTTCATTGCTCCAATTTCTCTCGTTGTTCAGATCAATCAGTTCAAGGTATTCAAGCAGCAGGTCACGTCTGGCACATCATGTAATTAAGACAATTTTCATGGCTAATTTACTATAAATTCTAACAAACACCTGCGTAGAGTATTGTTGCATCTAATGTAGATGGAAACATTTGGTTTGTATCATTTTTCTTTCTGGGTATAGGTACTCAAATCTCTCTTCCAAGAGCAGACGCATTTGAGAAGGGAATTTACATGATAGAAATAGGAGGCAATGACTTCAGCTATGGGTACAAAAATCTCAATTTGAGTCCAAGTCAGCTGAAGGAGAGCCTTCTTCCCAACGTGACCAGATCTATTACAGCTGCTGTGCAGGTACTATTGATCTCATTATCATATCAATATATAGATTGAGCATATTGATAAAAGAATTGTTGATTAGTAATTTCAAACTTACGTATAATATTTCTCATAATTGAACTACTAATTGTAAAATGTCATGACGATTGTGCAATGGATCAAGGAGCTATACAATGAAGGGGCGAGGACAATTTTAGTAAAGAACGTTGGGCCTCAAGGCTGCCAACCCTTCTGGCTCTCTCTTGCCCCTAATGATTTTGACAAGAATGGCTGCTCTATTTCCTTCAACGATGCAGTCCAATACTACAACAATTTGCTCAGACAAAGCCTTTCAAACCTGCGAACGCAGCTCAACGGTGCAAACATCATCTATGTTGATAATTACAACATGGTCCTTGACTTAATAGCTAACCCTTCCACCTATGGTGCGCACAACAAATTTTATCAATATACCATTTGGATGTGTATATAGATGATTTTATTGTGTTCTGATCTAACACCGATGTGAATGCATGCAGGGTTCAATCAAACCACTAGAGCTTGTTGTGGAGTGGGAGGGAATTATAATTATGATGCAACTATTTGGTGCGGCAGCACTGGGATTATCAATGGCAATGCTGTGAAGGCCGAAGCCTGCGCCGATCCGGCCTCTTATATCATTTGGGATGGAGTTCACTGGACCGATCATGCCAACAGACTGATCACCCAAGCGATACTGGGAGGCAAATACTTCGAACCTGCATTCTCCATTGAAGGTCAGTGTGATCTACATGTTGGAATAATAATTTTAAACTGCCGCGAGCTGAACAGCGATTAGACTTTCCCTGCGATGCGATCTGATCGCATATCGCACTTTCCCCCGTCACCCTTCGCTGCATACTTGTATTATCTGCGATGCGATATTTGCGATGCGATCGCAGATCGCAGATCGCATGATTTAAAGGTCATAGAGGCGGTGGCTCATGTTCTCTCTTCTTGCGATGCGATGGTGTGATAAGCCATGCATTAAATTCCAGCAAGATATTTTGAGGCATGTAATTAATGACATTTACTAGGGTCGGTAAATGTAGGTGAAATATTAAATTTTACTATTTTTTTATTTTCACGGAAGTGGGAAAAAGCAACACGTATTGTAAAAAGGATTTTTTGTGTTGTTCATTGTATAAAAAAATATGCAAGTGTAGAGAGCGAGTAGAGAGTATTAGCAAGAAGAGCTCATTCTTCTCTGCAACGCACAACAATGCTGAAGACATAATTTTCTGAGTTAGTGGAATCAAATTCTGGAACTGAAGTTCCTGTTGTAAATCCCTCTGAGTTGAGGAAGACAAATTCTGTAACAGTTTTTATTATTGTTTTATAATAAAGATCCTGCAGAAAACCAGAGCGTTGTTCTCTGTGTTATCTTTTTCTGTTATGTTTGAAATCAACAGAAATTTCCATCATGGTATCAGAGCTAGTCTAGGCACTCAGTGAATAAAAAAACAGAGGTGGTTTTTTCACTGTAGGAGCTGTAAGAAGCTTATTGAGCATTTTTTTTTTCAGCAGAGAAAAGTTTTTGCTTGTTTTTTTTTACAATAAGTATCTCTTCTTTATTTTTCACAAGTTAAGATGGCAGATGCTGGAACTGGGTTGACAAATCCCCAACTGCCACAGTTTAATGGAAAAAATTATAGTTATTGGTCCATAACCATGAAAGCATTGTTTGCTTCTCAAGGAATATGGGAGCTGGTTGAAACTGGCTATGCTGAACCGACAGATGCAACAGCGTTGGCTGCCTTGACAGCAGCAGAAAGAGACCAGTTGAAGGGCGACAAAAAGAAGGATGCCAAAGCCCTCTTTTTCCTCTTCCAATCAGTGCATGAAAGTGTTTTTCCACGGATTGCAGCAACAACAAAATCCAAGGAGGCATGGGATACTCTCAAAACTGCCTATCAAGGCATGGAGAAAGTGAAGACTGCAAAGCTGCAGATGTTGAGGAGAGACTTTGAAAATCTCAGCATGAAGGAATCTGAAACAATAGATTCATTCTTCACTCAGGTTATTGGCTTGATAACCCAGATAAGATCTCATGGTGAGATTCTTGAAGAAAGAAGGATTGTAGAAAAAATCTTGAGATGTTTACCCTCAAGGTTTGAATCTATTGTGGTAGCAATAGAAGAAACAAAAGATCTCTCACAGTTCACGGTAGATGAACTGAGTGCTTCTCTGTTGTCTCATGAACACAGACTGAGTAGAGGAACAGATTCCTCATTTGAGCAAGCATTCAAGACTCAGATGTCTTTTGGCCAAAGAAGAGGTCGAGGCAGAGCAAATAACAGAGGTCGTGGAAGAAGCCAAAACAGAGGCAGAAATTATCCTGCAAGCACAAGCGGAAGGAGCTGCAATCAGAACCAAGATGAAGGTTCAAGCAAACAGCAAGCTCATGGACAAAGGTATGACAAATCCCAAGTCCAATGTCATTATTGTAAGAAATATGGGCACTATGCCAATGAATGTAGGAAAAAGCAAAGTGACATGAATAATAGGCAGAATGCTAATTTTGCAAATGAAGAAGATAAGAACCCAAAGAACGTGCTGTTAACTTGTAACATAGCACAAGACAAACAAGAAGATTTTTGGTTCTTAGACTCAGGTTGTAGTAATCACATGACTGGTAATATTGCAATGTTTGCCAATCTGGATGAAAATGTGAAATCTGAGGTAACAACAGGGACTGATGATACGATATCTGTCAAGGGTAAGGGCAGAGTCAGTATCCGAGCAAAAAATGGAGAACAGATGATTGTGCCAGAGGTATACTATGTACCTGGTCTGAAATGTAATCTTTTGAGCATTGGACAGCTCATTAACAAAGGTTACAATGTGTTCTTCAAAGATGATTTGTGTACAATCAGAGACATACCTCCAAGTAAGAAGATCATTGCACAGGTGCAGATGACCAGCAATAGAATGTTTCCTCTCAAACTCAGGGCAGATTTGAAGGAAGGCAGAACTATTGCGGCTGTAACACAAGAAGTCTTTCAGGAACAACTGAAAGATGTGAATTGGTTGTGGCATTTGAGATTTGGACATCTCAATTTCGGAGGCCTGAATCTGCTGCACAGAAAGGGAATGGTAAAGGGATTACCATTGATCGAGAAACCAGAAAGCCTTTGTGAAGGCTGCATCTTGGGCAAGCAACACAGAGAAAGCTTTCCAACAGGAAAGAGTATAAGGGCAAAAGCACCATTGGAAATTGTTCATTCTGATGTGTGTGGACCAATGCAAACACCGTCATTTTCCGGAAATAGATATGTTTTAACTTTCATTGATGATTACACCAGAAAGACATGGGTGTATATGCTGAAACAGAAGAGTGAAGTGTTTGAGAAATTCCGCCACTTCAAAACTCTTGTGGAGAAGCAGTGTGGGCATTATATCAAAGTGCTCAGAACAGATAGAGGAGGAGAGTACATCTCCCAAGACTTTCTGCGCTTTTGCAGAGAGAATGGCATACAAAAGCAGTTCACCACAAGGTATACACCTCAGCAAAACGGAGTTGCTGAAAGGAAGAATAGGACCATTCTTGACATGGTCAGAAGTATGCTGAAGGCAAAACACTTGCCGCATGAGTATTGGGCAGAAGCTGTCACTTGCGCAGTTTACATCTTGAATAGATGCCCAACTAAAGCTGTCATGAACAGAATACCAGAAGAAGCATGGAGTGGTCAAAAGCAAACTGTCACTCACATGAGAGTATTCGGTTGTGTGGCATATGCACATGTACCGGATCAACTAAGGAAGAAGCTTGACAGTAAGGGGGAGAAGTGTGTCTTTATTGGCTACTGTGATGAGTCAAAAGCATACAAACTCTATAACCCATCCACCAAGAAATTAATAGTAAGCAGAGATGTGCAGTTCATTGAAGATGAAGCCTGGGATGGAAGCTTAGAGAAGACAGTGAATGTGAAGACAACTGTGTCTCACGAAGAAGAAGAGGAAGGGACAACAGCAAATAATCCTTCCTTAATGGCTCCTCCTACACCATAGCAAGTACAACAAACCACACCACAAACTGGAATTCGAACAGCCTTAAGAAGTCAAGGAAGTGCTTCTCTAAGCACACCACAGGGATCAGAAATACCCTCAAGTTCGGATGGAACTCCAAGTACACCAAGAAGACCAAGATTCAGAAATCTGAATGAGATTTATGAACAAGGAGAGGTAAGTAACAATACCGGTCTGAATTCATTATTCGCTTTATATTGTCATGTTGATGACCCAGTCCATTTTGAAGATGATGTAAATGAAGATAAATGGATTGAAGCAATGAATGAAGAAATTGGTGCAATTGAGAAAAGTAAAACATGGGAGTTAGTGGACCTCCCTGAAGGCAAAGATGCCATTGGAGTTAAGTGGGTCTATAAGACCAAAAGCAATGCTGAAGGCAAGATTGACAGGCACAAAGCAAGACTTGTTGTGAAAGGCTACAAGCAGCAACAAGGCAAAGACTATGATAAAACCTTTGCACCAGTAGCAAGGATGGAAACAGTCAGAACAGTGTTGTCTATTGCAGCACAACACAAATGGAAGATTTATCAAATGGATGTTAAATCTGCATTCCTAAATGGAGTGTTAAAAGAAGAGGTTTATGTTGATCAACCTCCAGGCTATGAAGTTGAAGGCCAAGAGCATAAAGTTTGTAAACTGAAGAAGGCTCTTTATGGGCTGAAGCAAGCTCCAAGAGCATGGTACAGCAGAATAGATGCTTATCTGATTGAGAATGGGTTTGACAAGTGTGATGGTGAACCCACACTCTACATAAAGGAGAATGACGGTAAGATTCTTATCGTTGTTCTATATGTAGATGATTTTATTTTTACAAGCAATGATGCTTCTCTCATTGCTGATTTTAAAGCAGTCATGAAAAGTGAATTTGAAATGACTGACTTGGGCTTCTTAAGATATTTTCTTGGAATTGAAGTAGACCAAAGTGAAAATGGCGTTTTCATTTCTCAAGATAAATATGTAGAAGCAGTATTGAAGAGATTCAATATGCAGAACAGCAAAGCAGCTGTGACTCCAACTGTAATGGGGTTGAAATTGACTAAAGAAGATAGCAGTAAGGATTTTGACCCAAAATTATACAAGAGCATAGTTGGCAGCCTTATGTACTTGACTGCAACTAGGCCGGACATTATGCACGCTGTGAGCTTAATCTCCAGATTTATGGAAAGACCGAAAGAGACTCATTGGCAGGCAGCCAAGAGGATTCTAAGGTATGTGAATGGAACGAAGGGGTTTGGTATTTTATACTCCTCTTCTAAAAGTTTCATGTTGACAGGTTACACTGACAGTGATTGGGCTGGAAGTGTTGATGATAGGAAAATCACATCAGGATATGTGTTTCATATGGGATCGGGAGCCATCTCATGGGCTTCCAAGAAGCAACCAGTTGTGGCTTTGTCGACAGCAGAGGCAGAATATGTGGCAGCAACAGCAGCAGCATGCCAAGCAGTATGGCTGAGAAGAGTTCTCAGAGACTTGTGTCATGAACAAGGAAAGGGCACAACCATTTACTGTGACAATAGCTCAGCAATAGCATTGTCTAAAAATTCTGTTTTTCATAAAAGAACAAAGCACATAGACACCAAATTTCACTTCATACGTGAATTGGTTAACAATGGTGAGATTGTTTTGCAGCACTGCAGAACAGAGGATCAGCTAGCCGATATCTTGACAAAACCATTGGCAAAGAAAAGCTTTGATCATTTCAGGACATGCCTGGGTATGCAGAAAAAACCCAGCAGTTAAAATTAAGGGGGAGTGTTGGAATAATAATTTTAAACTGTCGCGAGCTGAACAGCGATTAGACTTTCCCTGCGATGCGATCTGATCGCATATCGCACTTTCCCCCGTCACCCTTCGCTGCATACTTGTATTATCTGCGATGCGATATTTGCGATGCGATCGCAGATCGCAGATCGCATGATTTAAAGGTCATAGAGGCGGTGGCTCATGTTCTCTCTTCCTGCGATGCGATGGTGTGATAAGCCATGCATTAAATTCCAGCAAGATATTTTGAGGCATGTAATTAATGACATTTACTAGGGTCGGTAAATGTAGGTGAAATATTAAATTTTACTATTTTTTTATTTTCACGGAAGTGGGAAAAAGCAACACGTATTGTAAAAAGGATTTTTTGTGTTGTTCATTGTATAAAAAAATATGCAAGTGTAGAGAGTGAGTAGAGAGTATTAGCAAGAAGAGCTCATTCTTCTCTGCAACGCACAGCAGTGCTGAAGACATAATTTTCTGAGTTAGTGGAATCAAATTCTGGAACTGAAGTTCCTATTGTAAATCCCTCTGAGTTGAGGAAGACAAATTCTGTAACAGTTTTTATTATTGTTTTATAATAAAGATCCTGCAGAAAACCAGAGCGTTGTTCTCTGTGTTATTTTTTTTTGTTATGTTTGAAATCAACAGAAATTTCCATCACTACAGCCATTTTGATCAACATTGAATTCATTTAGAGTAAAAAAAAACAGATTACAGAGCCGAATTCGAAGATGAAAGATTTCGTGAATTTTATGACGTTGCAATATCTTAAAGTTTCCTTCTTCCTCATTTGTTATGAGCAGGGTGACACTAGACTGTACTGTTTTTAATCCCACATATGCAAATATGTGAGCTGTTTTTCCCATGAGGGCATCAGTTGGTGTAAAAAACTGTTAGCTTAGAACAAAACACCTGCGCGGTATTGTTCAAATTTACGGGGAAATTTGAATGATCCAGCGATGGATTAGAAAAATGCTTTCAGATTAATAAAAAATAGAAAGTACAATAAAACAGAAACGAAAAACTATTAGTTCGTCTAGAAATAAGAAAGTATAATAAAACAGAAACGAGAAACTATTAGTTCGTCCTGTCTATAACCAGAAACAATTTTATACTCGATAAAATAATGATCTAAAAACCAGTTCTTATGATGATTAATCATTGCTTTAACATGCAGTGTTGGATAATTTCTTACATATTCATCTAGCAGTGTTTCAATCATTTGCAAGTGTATTCAATTAAATTAGAATGCGTGTAGATCGTAAATCTAAAACCCAGTTCTTATGATGATTAATTATTGCTCTAACATGCAATGTTGGATTGATTCTATTACATATTCCTCTAGCAGTATTTCAATCATTTGCAAGTGTGTAGATCGTAGAAATGAACTAGAGGAAAATTATTTCAAGAAGCTATTGTTTGGATCTGAGCTGCAACTTTTTTTTGAGAGGTTATCTGTTTTTTTCTTTTGTCTCTAAGAGATGTGAGTAATGAAGACAGAGCTGAAAGTTTGGAGTAGGTGATGTAGGAGCATTGGACTGAAAAGGTTACCGCTGGAAATGGTTATTTATTTATTTTTATGTTTTTCGCTGGAAAGAAAAAAACATTTCTAATTTTGTTTTATTTTTGTTTTACTTAAATTAAGAATGATACAACGATTTTCCCTTAAAACTTAAGCAAGTAAAATAATATTAGTTAAGAGTATGTTTAAAGAAACTGTTAGATAATTGAGAGATAATTGAAGAACAGTTCCTCAATTGTAAGAGACTGCTAGTAAGGCATTAAAAGAAAAACCAGATCCTCATGAAGAGGAGGCTGCCATCTAGAGAAATGAAAGGACATAGCAATTGAAATTACAATTTTCTTGAATATATATGAAAGAAAATGAATCTAGAACATCTGTTATTAAGAAAGAAAGACAATTTCTTTTTTTTTCCTTTTTTTTTTTATGTGCATTAATGTTTCAGGTATTGTTTTAAAGAAAAATAGTGAAATATTTCATTGAGAGGCCGAATGACATCGAAAAAAATCTCGTGACTGAAGGCATTTTAGATTAGGGACCAGACAAAGGCAAAACCAACAAAGATATCACATCCTTTCTCAACAAAAACACAGGTACATTTATATTCAATATTCAAGCACACCTATGCATTCGTTATATTTCCAAATTTAACAGTTAATTATACATTTATACAACCAAAAGAAAAGATGTTTCTGAAACCCACGAACATCGAAAAACAACGATTTGCAGGCCAAGACTAGTCAAACAACGAGGGTGTGAAACCCACGAAACCATACAAACATACGGAGAAAGCGAAACCCCAAGGGTTATGCCCAACTAAGGATAGCGCAAGTAAAAAAAACCACAATACAATCACGGAGGGATCCTACCCTGTTTTTCCCCAAGCTTGCGAAGACTCCCAAGGATGAGGCCGTGGAGCAGCATTCTCCAGGCACAACTTTCACACCACCACAAAAACAATATGGGTAGTCAAGAAACCAGAAGGGCAAACAAAACAAAGTGACAGAGCAGATAAAAGAAGGGAGGAGCAGGGGTTTACCTGGAAAAGGCCTGACTCCGAGCCAGAGGACGAGAACCGAGTCTCTCGCCAGAGGGTTTCTCTCAGCAGGAACGCCATAGGAAAGTTTACCTGCTCACCAAGGAGCCAGAGGGTTAGAATCACAAAAACGAGATGCAGGAATGAAACTGGAACAAGAAATTACCTGAAGTAGTGTTTGCTGAGCCACCCACCACAGTAGCAAGGAAAGAACCTATGGTTACACAGAGCCAGATCAACACTAGAACCAACATCAAAAATCACCACGAGCAGAGTAGAGACGAAGCATGAGCTGGGTAACAAAGAAAAAATGAAACAACTTGCAGATTGAAAGTCGACCTGAAACCTCCGAGAACTAGCAAACAAACCACCACAAGAAACAAGCGAAGGCACAACGCACACACAGAGTCAAACCAGATCAACAACGGATGTAAGAATGGAGACCAACTCCTAGTTTCCCTCGGTAGGTGTGAAATGACTGCATTTGCGAAACCAAGGCAAGTGCAAAGGGTAGACCGAAACAATTAAGTGCATTAAAACCTCACACCAAAAACCCTGTTTTGTTTATTCGGAAAATCTACAAAGTTAAACGGTCATTGATATGTGTCCCTCCTCGAGATTGCGACCAATTTTTGGTATTATAGCAAAGTTAGTTCCTTTCTCTCAGTAAAGATGGAGGTAGGAAGAAGGGGTCGAGGTAGAGTCATCAAAAGAGTAGAAGATGAAGGGCTACGAGAAGAGATTAGGACCTTAACTGTACGTTTGGCAACAGTGGAAGCAGGAAGGCGTAGAGATCTGGAAGGTGGGGATGATAGTGAGGAGGAAAATGCAGCCGTGACGGATGGGTCAAATGAAGAGGGAATGGAGATTAAACTATTGAGATCAGTTTTGCTAGCTAGTAGCAAGCCAAGACCAGATCTTTCTAGTTATGATGGCAGTTTGTCCACAAAGGCATTGTTGGACTGGATAAGTGAGCTAAATAAATATTTTGAATATGAAGAAATCAGCGAAGACAAGAAGATCAGGTTTGCCGTCACCAAGTTGAAAGGACATGCAGCACTGTGGTGAGACAGTGTGTAGGCAAAAAGGAGAAGATTGAACAAACCATTGATTAAAAAATGGGATAGGCTGATTGCTAGGATGAAGAGAAAATTTTTGCCTAAAGATTACCCAATTGCCCTTTATAGACAAGTACGGAACCTGAGGCAAAGAATGATGATCGTAAAGGAATATACTGAAGAATTTTATAAAGTAAACCTGAGAACTCGCTATGGTGAAGATACCCCTGAAAAACAATGAGGTTTGTAAATGGTCTACGGATGGAGATCCTATGCAAAATTAGTATTCTTTCTTCTAAGACCATAGAGGAAGCCTATCATAGTGCTTTGAAGGCAGAGGAAAAGATTGCTAGGAAATAGAATGCTAGAAGAGGACGTGGTTTTGATAGAGGTAGGGGACAATCCTTTAGCAGAGGTAGAACTGCCAACAGCAATGAAGAGGGCAGTAGTTCAAAAACTTCAGGAGAGATTAAAAGGGAAGGTAACACCAAAGGAAGAAGGTCATACCAGCGAGGAAGAGGTAATGGTAGAGGCATAGGAAATGCCTATCAATGTTACAAGTGTTACAAGTGTCACAAGTGGAGACACAGGTCCTTTGAATGTCCTGAAAATGAACAAACTAGACAGAGGGGAGCATATGTTGTTCAACCCAATGAAGTAGAGGCACCGCCACATGAGGTGGAAAATATGCCTGAAACCAAGGGAGCCTTGGTGTTGAACAAGGTATTATTGAAACTAGATAAGGAAGTAGCTAATCAGACAGAGAGGAAAGCATTGTTCCGTACTGTGTGCAAGTCGCATGGGAAATGCTGCAAATTAATCATAGACAGTGGAAGTACTGATAATTTGATAGCTACTGAAATGGTGGGGAAATTGGGTTTGAAGAAGTTGAAGCACCCAACTCCATATAGGGTGTCTTGGTTGTAGAAAGGTCACCAACTATTGGTCGATGAGCAATGCGAAGTAGAGTTTCATATTGGCAAGTACAAGGACAAGGTGACTTGTGATGTCATGCCGATGGACGTGTGCCATATTCTGCTGGGCAGACCATGGGAGTATGATAGGAAGGTTGTCGATGATGGCGAACAAATTGTTACAAGTCTGTTAAAGATGGGATAAAGCATACGCTAGTGCCCATGATGGAAGAGGATGCTGCAGAAACCAATGGAACAAAAGAATTACTGTTAGGTGGAAAAGAGTTTCTACGACAGATGGAGGATAATAAGGTAAAATATGCAGTTGTGCAAAGGCCAAAACTAGTATTGATCCATACTAAAATCACTGACTTACCTAAAGAGATACAGGACATGCTGCAAGAATTTAGTGATATTATGGTAGATGATCTACCAGACAAATTACCACCAAAGCAAAGCATTAGTCACCATATTGATTTCATTCCAGGAGCTATTTTTCCAAACAAAGCTGCTTATTGGATGGGTTCGAAGGACAATGAGGAAATCAGGAAGCAGTTGCAAGAGTTGTTGGATAAAGGGCTGATTCGGGAAAGTCTAAGCCTTTGTGTGGTTCCGACTGTTTTAGCTCCAAAGCAAGGAGGTGAATGGGGAATGTGCACTAATTTCGGGGAAATTAACAAGATCACTATCAGGTACAAGTTTCATTTACCTCAAATGGATGATATGATGGATTGTTGAGTGGAGCAGCATACTTTTCAAAGATAGACTTGAAAAGCGGCTACCACCAAATCAGGATTAGAGAAGGTGATGAGTGGAAGACAGCTTTCAAGACTAATGAAGGCTTATATGAATGGCTAGTTATGCCATTTGGACTGAGCAATGCCCCCAGCACGTTCACGCATTTGATGAACAAGATGCTGAAAGAATTCATTGGTAAATTTGTGATTGTATATCTGGATGACATACTTATATTCAACAAAACGAAGGAAAAGCATTTTCGACATGAGGTATGTATTGGAAAAATTGCAGCAAAATAGATTACTGATAAATTTTAAGAAATGCTCTTTTTTCAAGAAAGAATTAATTTATTTGGGATTTGTGATTTCCGAGAATGAACTAAAAATGGACCCGGAAAAGGTTGCAACCATAGTTCGCTGGCTGTCTCCCAAAATTTTGTTTGAGGTACTGAGTTTTCGTGGATTGGCGAGTTTTTATCGAAAGTTTATTAAAAAATTTAGTGGGATTTGTGCACCTATGGTGGACACCATTAAGAAGACAAATCAGCCTTTTGATTGGACAGAATCGGCTAAGAAGAGTTTTCAGCTGCTCAAAAGGAAGATCACTGAAAAACCAATTTTAAGATTACCAGACTTTAACAAACTTTTTCAAGTTCACTGTGATGCCAGTGGAACAAACCATTGGTGCAGTACTTAGCGAAGAAGACAAGCCAGTAGCCTATTTCAGTGAGAAATTAAATGAAAGTAGGCAAAATTACACGTCTTATGAGAAAGAATTATATGCACTGGTCCAAGTGCTAAAGCATTGAAGACATTATCTACTAGCCAATCAATTTGTCTTATTTTCAGAAAATTCTGCATTAGAGTATATTATGCAATAGCATAAGCTGAACCATAAACATGTGAAGTGGGTGGAGTACTTGTAGAGTTTTACATTTGTGTTGAAACACATCAGCGGTCAAGCCAACAAAGTGGTAGATGCATTAAGCAGGAGGAATTTGATCCTACAGGAAAGTACGATACAAGTATTAGGATTTGAACATCTTAAGGACTTGTATGAAACAGATGTAGATTTTAAGGAAGCCTATGAAGCTTGCTGAAATCCACTGTTAAGGGATAACAGTTCATGGCTGGACTATAATATGCAGGGAGGGTTGCTGTTCAAAGGAGGGTAGTTGTGTATCCTGGAATGTTCTATGAGAGAGAACTTAATCTAGGAAAAACATAATGGAGGTTTAGCCAGGCATTTTGGCATAGACAAGACCTTGGATCAGATGAGCCACTTTTACTATTGGCCGAAGATGCGTAGAGATGTATAGAGGTTTGTGACTAGACGCAAAGTGTGTCAGCTTGCAAAGGAACACAACCAGAACAAAGGGTTGTATACTCCCTTACTTATTCTGAACAAACCATGGGACTCAGTCAGTTTAGACTTTGTCTTAGGTCTACTGAAGACACAATGGGGATTCGATTCCATCATGGTGGTGGTGGATCATTTCACGAAAATGACACATTTAATTCCATGTAGGAAAACCAGTGATGCCACACATGTATCACACTTGTTCTTCACAGAGATAGTCAGATTTTTTCCAAGGAAAAAAACCGCGCTTTTCTATTATAAAAATAAAAGAGCTACAAAAGATGAGTTAACATCCGGCAGCTAAAAACACTGCCTGAAACAGATATGTTGCCACAAGGGCTCGCATCGTTAGTGAACTAACGTGCACAAAGAATATGAAGGAGAAGAGAAAAAAAAAACGAAAAAAGGGGAAAAACCTGGCTTTTGGCTCAGGTTTTTCGCCCCTTTTTCTTTTCAACCTTGCGCCACTCTCCCACTATGGGCTCGGTTGATACAATGACTAACTGGGTTGTTTCGTTTTGTTGTCCAGTTTCTTTATCTGAATCGGATGTATCTGAATGATGCTGCCGTTTGATGCCTCCCATGCTTGGATCCATGCTTGTCATCTGTTGCTGAGTCTCTGCCTGGAAAATATCTGACTGTAGTTCCTTGTTGTCTACTGTAGTTTCCTTTTGGGTCTCTAGATCCACCTCCTCTATGATTGTATCGTCCTCCTCTTCTTCTGTTTCTGCATCTTCTGGTACTGTGGGGACTTTCTTTTCCTCTGTTTTCTTCTTTATGACATTGTCTATGTTCTGCCATCCTTTGTGCTTCCTTTGTTGTGGCTTGTTCTTGTTTTGGCTTTTGCATGCATTGAACAAATGACCTGTTTGTTGACATCCCCTGCATCTGAATGCTGTGTTCTCATAGTCCAGAGATTGTTTCCATTGAGTATTGTTGAAGTTCAGGATGATGCTTTCTGGTAATCCCTGGTTGAGATCTACCTCGACGCAAATTCTAGCAAATGTAAAGATCCCTTTTAGATGTCTCTCTGTGTCTATTTTTAACATTCTTCCGAGAGTATTTCCTATGGCTGCTAGGGAAGAAAAATACCAAAAATGCATCGGAAGATTATGTAGCCTTACCCATACCGGCATTTTTGATACCACCATGGAGTTTGGATCAAACTCCGGGAACCAGGGTGTAACAAATAATCCCGCGCTGCCCCAGAACCATGGTCCTTCGGTGAGGGCTTTATCCCTTTCCTCTTCGGCTCGAAAGACTACTATGAAGAAACCTTTCGAGCATAGCTGAATCCGGCAGTTTTTTGTCCATGTCATGTGTATCCATTGGTACAAAGCATCCGATCTAGGCCAGAAGCCGTTAAATCTACAAATGACTGCATTTTTTTGTAGATCTGTGAAAATGCCCTTTACCTCTGGGATATCCAACAGAATGGATGGGCTTTCTGGTGCTTCATCTACGATATACTGCCCTGGAGGGGTGTTTTCATTTGCATGTTCTTTCCCCTTTTGAGTTCCTGTCCCCTTTGCTGCATCTCTGTAGGATCCTGTAGGTTTTGATGTAGATCCCTTTGATCCACCTCGCAGCCGGAGATTGAGAATAACAGTAGAATCTTTTTCAACCCTGTAGTGCTGGAGGGTGTGATGATCTTGCATGCATAACCCAGAAAATAATAGGTTTTGTGCCGTAGTTGGAAAGCCCAGTCTGACCTGTATCTCTTTTTTTAAATTCAAGACAGTCATCCATGCCCAGATCTGCACACAAAAATGCCTTTCGTCTGTTGATCTAACAAAGATATGTTTCAGTTCTGCTATGTCTGCCTTGTTCTGGTTCCTTGGTAATATTTGTTGCGTTGCCGAAGGTATAGAGACCTCATAGCCCATATCCCTACTCCCCCGCAAACCCGAATCCCTACTCCACCCCATACTTGTTTTCTGGATTTGACCTTTTAAGAACCGCCCTGGATCTGCAGCACGAAGCCCCGGCGTACCAAAACGAGGCTTGAGAACTGGCATGCTCCACTTGTCTCCGTATTCCAACACAGAGTTTCCATACCTACGCAGTGTGTTCTTGAATGCGGGCGTAACAATCCAGGACAGGAGAAGAACTGTTTGATTTGTAGTAATAAACTCCAGACAGAGGGTTTCCGTTGCCGCCGTGCGGTAAACCATCTGCAAAAATAAATAGGGTCGCCCCAGCCGCCATTTGATGAGATTTGATTCGCAAGAGACCTTTCCATCCGCCGATCCAGACCAGAAACCGTGTGAATCGATCTCTAGATCTCCCGCGGCCATGCATCCAACTGATCCAATACGGATCAGGCCTTTTAGGACCTCGACTGCGTAGGGTTTTTCCTCAGAAGCCCTAAGTCCTCGACGCGCCTCCATTTTTTCTCTCCCCACCGATTCATGCCTTTGCGATGGCTTACCAAAACAATACAAAGGGCAGACCATTTGACTTTGGGAGTGAGACTCCGGCCATGAGGTTTCTGTTGCCGCCGCGGAAGAGAAACTCTGCACCAAGACGGAGGAGCATTTCAGTTTGCCCTGATTCGTTTCGTTGGATTCTTTCCCATCGTCCGGTTCAATCCAGGATCCTTGAGGCCCAGCCTGCCCATAGTAACCATCGACCAGACGTCTCACCAGTCCGCAACAGAGCAGTTCCTTTGGGACCGCGGCGGCCCTGAGAGAAAACTCTGAAACCCTAAATCCCGTGTTCGCCTCCATCGCTCTCCTCCTTCTGCATCCTCAGAGATAGTCAGATTACATGGCTTGCCGAAGTCTATTATTTCGGACTGAGATGTAAAGTTTAGAGGTCATTTTTGGTGGACCTTATGGAAAAGGTTAGACACCAAACTGAACTTCAGCTCAGTTTATCATCCGCAGACCGATGGGAAAACCAAAGTGGTGAACCAAAGTCTGGGAAATCTATTAAGGAGTTGGGTTGGTGAAAATTCTCAACAGTGGTATCATGTACTTGCACAAGCAAAATTTGCTTATAACGATTCGCCTAGCAGAAGCACGGGCAGTAGTCCTTTCCAGATCCTATATGAAATGCACCTATGTGGAGTACATGAGTTGCGGGATTTGGGTCAGTTGGAGCGCAGGAGTGTTGATGGTGAAGATTTCGCAAAGGTAATTAACGATCTTCATGAACAGGTAAAATTAAAATTACAAGACAATAGCCAAAGATACAAACAAAAAGCAGATTTGAAAAGGCGGGAGATACAATTCAATGTAGGGGACCTGGTATTAGTACACCTATGCAAGGATAGGTTTCCTAAAAGCAAATACAACAAGTTAAAATGGAAGAAAATTGGGCCTTGCATGATTCTTCGAAAGTTTTTTGTGAACTCTTATGAGTTGCAGTTACCTCTAGGTATAGGAATCTCGCCCATTTTTAATGTGGCAGATCTGTACCCATACATTATGGCAAATGAAGAAGACATTTCAGAAAGACGAACACGGAATACCCAGAATGAGAACAACTCATGGATTAAACAGATGCCCCCAACAAATCCTTTAGAGATCGAAAAGATCCTAGACACCCAGGTGGTCAGACAGATTCGAAGAAAAGAATATTTGTGGTACTTAGTCAAGTGGAAGGGCCATCCTATTGAAGATAGTTCTTGGTTAGATGCTGGCCAAATTCAAAGCGTCAAGTACTCTATTGAAGAGCTCATGGACAGGAACCATGAGTTTAATTTACCCCGGGAACCTGATGCAGGAGCATACGATTGAAAAGGCGACAGCTGGAAATGGTTTTTTTTTTTTGGCTGGAAAGGAAGAAAAACATTCTGAATTTTGTTTTATTTTTGTTTTAATTAATTTAAGGATGATACAATGATTGTCCTTTAAAAATTAAGCAAGTAAGTAAAATAGGATTAGTTAAGAGTATGTTTAAAGAAATTGTTAGATAACTGAAAGGTAACTGAGGAACAATTCCTCAAC
Organism: Pinus tabuliformis; assembly: GCA_031772625.1. Taxonomy (NCBI): domain Eukaryota; kingdom Viridiplantae; phylum Streptophyta; class Pinopsida; order Pinales; family Pinaceae; genus Pinus; species Pinus tabuliformis. The sequence goes on along the minus strand of CM062816.1, from coordinate 674,878,057 downwards.
TGTAAGAGACTGCTAGTAAGGCATTAAAAGAAAAACTAGATCCTCATGAAGAGGAGGCTGCCATCCAGAGAGAAGAAAGGACACAGAAATTGAAATTACAATTTTCTTGAATATATATGAAAGCAAATGAATCTAGAACCTCTGTCATTAAGAAAGAAAGACAATTTCTTCTTTTTTTGTGCATTAATGTTTCAGATATTGTTTTAAAGCAAAATAGTGAAATATTTCATTAAGAGGCCGAATGACATCGACAAAAATCTCGTGACTGAAGGCATCTCAGACCAGGAACCAGACAAAGGCAAAGCCAGCAAAGATATCACATCCTTTCTCAACAAAAACCCAGGTACATTTACATTCAGTATTCAAGCACACCTGTGCATTTGTTATATTTCCAAATTTAACAGTTCATTATACATTTATACAACCAAAACAGTAGAGGGTTCCGAAACCCATGAACACCGAAAAACAATGATTTGCAGGCCAAGACTAGTCAAACAGCGAGGGTGTGAAACCCACGAAACCATACAAACATACGGAGAAAGTGAAACCCCAAGGGTTATGCCCAACTAAGGATAGTGCAAGTAAAAATAAAAAAAACCACAATACAATCACGGAGGGATCCTACCCTGTTTTTTCCCAAGCTTGCGAAGACTCCCAAGGACGAGGCCATGGAGCAGTGTTCTCCAGGCACAACCTGCACACCACCACAAAAGCAAGACGGGTAGTCAAGAAACCAGAAGGGCAAACAAAACAAAGTGATAGAGAGCAGATAAAAGAAGGGAGGAGCAGGGGTTTACCTGGAAAAGGCCTGAATTCGAGCTAGAGGACGAGAACCGAGTCTCTCGCCAGAGGGTTTCTCTCAGCAGGAACATCGTAGGAAAGTTTACCTTCTCACCAAGGAGCTAGAAGGTTAGAATCACAAAAATGAGATGCGAGAATGAAACTGGAACAAGAAATTACCTGAAGTAGTGTTTGCTGAGCCACCCACCGCAATAGCAAGGAAAGAACTTGTGGTTACACAAAGCCAGATCAACACTAGAACCAACATCGAAAATCACCACGAGTAGAGTAGAGATGAAGCATGAGCCGGGTAACAAACAAAAAATGAAACAACTTGCAGATTGAAATTCGACCTGAAACCTCTGAGAACCAGTAAACAAACCACCACAAGGAACAAGCAAAGGCACAACGCACACAGAGCCGAACTAGACCAACAATGGATGCAAGAATGGAGACCACCTCCTAGTTTCCCTCGGCAGGTGTGAAATCACTCCATTTGCGAAACCAAGGCCAGTACAAAGGGTAGACCGAAACAATTAAGTGCACTAAAACCTCACACCAAAAACCCTATTTTTTTTATTCCAAAAATCTGCAAAGTTAAATGATATGTGTCCCTCCTCGAGATTGCCCCCACTAGGGTTTTAATTCAACAATTTTTTTAATTCAACACTTTCATATATTTAGGTTTGATGAATTTAATGTGTTTCTATTGTTTGCCCAATCTATATTGAATTTGCAGGACTTTAATCAATATTTCCATATATCTAGGTTTGATAAAGTTTGATGAATTCAATGTGTCTCCATGGTTTGCCCAATTTATAATGGATTTGCAATCCCAAAAACAATGAGAGTTGAGATTTCAAGCCATGATGCACACTACAAAAAAAAATGATTGCAAGAAACAAAAAACTCTCCTCGTAAATTACATCCAAAACCTCAGTGCCAATCAAGATTTAGATAAATAACCATTCCGCATACACAGGAGTAAAAAAACCACCATCAAAAAAATCTGCTGAAAAAAAACCAGATATTACCGGGAAGTGAAGGGCTTTGAAAGGTCGATTAATTGACACGAGAGTATTCTATTAAAATGCTGCAGTTATTTTGCGAGATGTTATGTGATTCATTTTAATCAAACCGTGTGAGGGAAATCTTGGGGGTAAAAACAATAACGCAGATAATTTAATCTGAATTTTAAAAGTTAAAGATTTACAGTTTATAATGGATTTATCACGGTTTCTAATAAATCACATATCACACATCAACAATTACACGTTGATTATAAAACAATTTGTATCTATTAAAATGGGTTAACCAAAATCTATCTTATTCACATCTCTCACACATTAAGATTTAGAATTTAACATATAATTATGTTGACTCGTAACTTGAAGTGTTAACGGTTGTGTGTGGAGCATGATTGTTTAGAGGTCTTTGCTTCAGCCGTTGTATACCCCAGGAAGTTTTGTACACCCCTCTACGCGGGGGTGCGGGGGGACTTGTTCCCCTCGCGGGGTCCGGGGGCCCATCCCCCGGCTGGGGGGTCTGGGGGCCAGGGATCCCCCGGCGAGGGCTTGGGGGCAGCGCCCCCGAAGCCAAAAATAAATGTAAAATTGCCTTGTAAAAGTATTGTAATTTCTAGTCAATCTGGTCCGTTCATTAGGCGGATGATCTGACGGTAGAACTTATGTTTAGTTTAGGGTTTTTTTCCCTAGAAGGCAACCCCTCTCTTTGTATGAGAGCATTGTATTTGAGGCTGTGTGATAGATGTGTATTCTGTGAGCGAGAAACAGAGAGGTGATATTGTGAGAGAAAACAGAGGATATTACAGCGGATTTGCTGTAGGTTGTGTCTCTTCATTTTGCTGGAAAATAGAAAGGAAGGACTGGCTATTCGGGGTGGACGTAGCCCAAACTGGGTGAACCACGTATATCTGTGTCTCTCTTGTTTTGTGTGTTTTCTGTGTTTATATTTCTGCAATATTTTATGTGTTCCATTGCTCTGTAATATATAATTTTCTAACATTAACTGTCAGATTAAACGCTAAAAAATCACAGATTTTGTTATTTTAGATATTATAAGATTGTTTTTTTTTGTTTTTTTCTTCGATAATTTATGTGAATATTAAAATATTTAATTTAGGTAATTTTTTATTTTTTTTTGTTTAATGTGTTTTAAATGTGTTATTTGATAGTATTCCATTCATCCATACTTGATTTGTTCGTTTTGACATCAACATGCCCATAATTATGGATCTATTTTAATAAGAAATTTTGTTATTTTCAAATTTTTTAATTTCCTTATATACGCCCTTCATATAATTTTGTTTAATTTGGTTTAAAATGAGTATTGTGATATTTTATTTACGGTTGAAATATCTTTTTGTTATTAATAATAATTTAAGGCCATAAATTATTTTACTTAAAATTGAAAATTGATATGAAATATTTTAATTAAATAAACATTCAAATATTTTAATTAATTTCTAGTAATTTATGGTTTTACTTCACAAAAATAAAAACCATAGACTAAACACGAAAATGAAAACCATATGCTAAACACGAAGAGATTATAGCTCAGAAGATTACACACATCAATTATTTTAAATCTCAATGATTTTTTTGCATTGAAAATTATTTAAGCTCAAAACACATAGAATTTTAATTGAATGCTACATCATAAAATGGATAGATAATTAACTAATATATTATATTATTTCTCAGCTTTGTATGGCTGGTTTTTCTTGTCTAACTACTTTTCACTCCGACAAAGAAGCTCTAGGGATTTTATAAAACCACCTTCTAGAATAATTATATGATTCTATTATTGGACAATAAAATAAACTATTGCACAGTGGAGGGATCAAATTTAGAAGATTCATATAACAAGCTCTTAGTGGCCCAATAGAAGGATAACGCATCTTAGTGGCCCAATAGAAGGATAACGCATCCAAAGAATGGGTCACTCTCTTAACCACCTCCTCATTTCAATGGTGACAAAGTACAACAAAATTCATAAGTAAGAACATTAAGAGACATCACAATTTTTTGGGTTTAGATGGTAATATAAAGTCTAAATGTTTTAGAATTTTTTTTGGAGTTAGATGGTAATATAAAGTCCAAATGTTTGGATGTAATAGAATTAGTTGAAAACGAAAAACATTAATCTTGATTTTTTTTCTTTGAATACATTTTTTTTTAATCTCAAATAAATATCTGCGCGTGATGATAAAATCTCTTAGTGTTCTATGGCGTAGAATGATTTGTTGGTAATACGCAGTTTAATATTGTTTTATGTGTTTCAAGTCTTTCTAACAATATCTTGTTAATATATCAAATTGCTCATTCAACAAAAAAACAAAACAATAGAGTTTTCACCTCACCAAATTATAATTAAGGATCTCATTGATCCCAAACATGTCCTAGCAACTAGAATTGTTCATGATATTACTAACTTGTATAGATTTGATAACTCAAGATTTATCACCTTTTTCATTTGTTTTTATTTATCATAGAAATGGCTTAATAAAATCTGTCATCACTAATTTAGTCATCTAAATTATGAGTAATTACATAAGCTATATAATTAAGATATGTTCATTAGATTTCCTTCCTGCTCTTATAGAGATAGTGTTTCTGTCAACTATGTTCTCCAAAAACATCATGAGAATAATTTTGATGAATGTGCAACTTGACATGCCTTGCCACCCTTACAACTTGTTCATAGTGATTTTTATGGTTGTTTTCTACCTCCTTCTGGGTGCATGTACTTCTTAAATTCCATGGATGATTTCTCAAAGAACAATTGGGTTATTTATTAAAACTTAAAAGTGAAGGTTTTCCATTGATGATTTCTCAAAGAACAATTGGGTTATTTATTAAAACTTAAAAGTGAAGGTTTTGACAAGTTTTTTACTTGAAAGGCCCTTGCAGAAAATTATCAAGACGTCAATTGCAGAAGATAAGAATAAATAATGGAAGTGAACATGTTAAGAAAAAACTTTAACTCATTGCATTATGTGGGACATTCAAATTGAACATACTATTCCATATATGTGACAACTAAATGGTGTTTTTAAGTAAAATAATTAGACATAGGAAATGGAAAACCATATGATCCAATAAGGGATTTAAATATTTATATTTAGCTAAAATCCATTAATTGTTCCAACTACATAATAAATCATATTCTCGCAAAAGATTTAAAAATATATAAAAATAAAATAAGCATGAAGTAAAATTAATTTAGATGTAAACCACTTCCATGTATTTGGTAGTGAAGCATGTGCTCATGTTGCTAATGAGAAGAAGTAACCATTATAAAGAAAAAGTGAGTGATGTTTTTTGTTGGATATTCTAAAGATGTAAAATGATATATATATTTTCAATGAAATTATTGTTAGAAGATATGATAATGTTGGTGAATGTATTTTGATTTGCAACCCTAGTTTGAAAATTGTGTTATCTTTGGCCTACAATCCATCTTTAGCACATATGCAATATTATATTTCCAACTTTTATATTAATTATTATACTTTGGTTTATTCTTAGGATGGTGATCATGAGGATGAGAATCCTCCTCCACCTACTCACCTTCCTCTAGTTGGTTCCACTGAATATTAATTTACAGTGGCCTCGTCACTTCCCAAATTGTTTTGCTTAACATAAGAAACAATACATGTTCCTATACATGAACATTGTATATATTTACAATTTGAGTGGGGCTCCCAAATTTTGGCACAAGTGTCAAAGACCTACGATCAAAAAATGTTTACAAAATATTCTATCCATTTAAACTGGGACACAAAAATGAATCAAGAATATCATTTCTTAATAAAAAATAATATTTGGGATCTTCTAGCTTCTTAAAAAGGAAGAAAACTTGTAATATGTAAACATGATGTAAATGGGTGCATGGAAATAACTATGCATCGAATAGAAGTGTTAAAGGAAATAAGGCCCAATTAGTTGCCAATATATTTTTTTCAATGAATTTATTTATTATAATGAAACATTTTCCCTTCTATCCAAGTGGATTCCATCTAGTGTAGGTTAATCAAATGAATGCTTATTGTATCTTCTTGCATGTAGATGTTTAGGAAGAAATTTATGAACAACCTCTTGGATATGTTTAGATTACTCTAGCCTTGTATTCCACCTTAAGAAATGTCTCTATGGTCTTAAGAAATTTCAGTGAGCTTTTTTTTGATAAAATAGATAACTTTATTCTTAATACTAAATTATCTAAATGTAATTCTAAACCTAGTGTCTATATTGATAAATATATGGCAACCATATCACATTACTTGTTTTTTTGTTGATGAATTCATTTTCATTGGTAGTGACCCCAAGATTTTAAACGAAGTGAAGTACAACCTTAAGGAGAATTTTGGAATGAAAAGCCTATATCATTTGAATTATTTGATTTCCCTCCAAGTATTTCAAACCAAAAAATTTATTTCCTTTTCATAGTCTAAGCATGGGTCTAACCTTATTTTCCAAGTTCACGTGGAATATTTCAACTGAACCCCATCTCCCTTATCATCTAAGCTTAGAATTCTTTTCACTCGTACTAAATTTGAAGGACATACTAGTTTATACCATAAATCAGTTGGCAAAATTTTATATTTGACTCATACCCATCTTGATATTTTTTTTTATGTTGTTTTTGTCTCCTAATATATGAAAAGAGCCCATCAAAGATAAAACTAATAAAAAAGGTTACGACACATGCAGGGAATAGTTTGGTTTCAGATACATTACAATTTAAGGATGACTCTATTGGTTCATATCATTAATTTTGATTAGCTAGTGACCCTGATGACTACAAGTTTACTACAATCTACGTTTTCAATTTTGATTTTGGACCTATTTCTTAAGATCATGAGAAGTCGTAAGCTCATGTTTTTACTTTAGTAGAAGAAACATATTTAGTTAAATATAACGTAAGTCAAGAATCCTTATGACCTCAAGTGATTCTTTCACAACTTGGATTCTAGAAAAAATATTAGGCCACACTCGTGTGCGGTAGTAAAAGTTCCATCAAGCTTGCCAAATATCCATTTCAACATTAACGAAATAGATGAATGGGATATGCATGAAATTCATTAGAAAAATTAATTAAGATCACATTCTTGAAGTGTTTTTTTCCCTACATATGATGATGCTATGAACATTTTAACAAAGACTCTTATGGAAGTGAAGTTTATACTTTAATTTACATCAGGATTTTAGGAAGTTGTTGTTACGGTGGGATAGAGACTAATTCTCCCTTCCATTCCTTACTATTTCATCTTCGTAAATTATTCAATTCTATTACAAGTTATTCTTAGGTGGGAATGCTAGTATATTTAGATAATTATGAGTTATTTAAGGTCATCTTGGTCTATTGTGTCTTTTGGTAAAGTTTTTGACATAGTAACCACTTGTAGTTATGCAATTTAATGGTAATACTATCTTCTATATGTAAAGTGATATAACATTTCATTTCCTCCTTAATACTAACTGATATATTTATCCATGGTATAACGCATAATTGGTCCATAATATATATTTAAAGAGCATGGATGGACATTGGTTGATAATCGATTATAATAAATTGTTGTTATTTTTCCTTTTGTATCAATCATATTGCTTTAAGTGGCTGCATTAAATAGCATTATGGACTATTTCCCTTCTTGAGGGTTTTAACTACATATTACATTAGTCTACTTATTTCTAATCAATTTTTGTGAGAAATTTCTTAATGTGTTCAACTTATGGAAAAATACTCCTTTTTTTGAACAATTCTACTAGAATTTGGACATGTCTATGACTAGTATATCCCTTCCATTCAAGCTAACATGATTTGATATATCTCTTTCATGAGATGAGTTGGTCTCTGAATGGAAAATCAATGATTTTGGGCTTCTACTAATATAAATTTGGCCAACTTCTATGATCAATTTAATGCCCCACTATATAATTAATTTGGTGCATCCAACCTCTTTGGCCTTTTTGAAATTTCCAATATGTTTTCCATATCATTTGTGCCACTCCATGTTTTATGCACATAGTGATATTGTGTGTTCAATAAGATATTAAATGTTTTATAAACATAATAGACAATATCAGAAATTTTTCATTATGATAGGGCACCTAATATCCCTAGAGTTATAAATAGTTAACATCCACAAATAATATAAGATAATATTCCATTGTGATAGAACACCTAACATCCTTGTTGAGTCAAAACTGCACCAATAACATAGTTAGAGGCATTTTTCTCAATCTCAAATGGATATTGTAGGTCTAGAAAATTGAGGATAGGTGTGAACTAGAGGTAGTGTTTCAAAGTCTTGAGTTCTTTTCTTTTCTGACTTCAAGTAGGAAAAATTTTCTTTATCTCTAACCTTCGTTACCTGACTTAAGCGATAAGAAATTTGAGAGAACCCCAACATGAACCTTCAGTAGAATCTAGAAAGGCCCAATAAGTTATGGAGCTACATTAGATTCATCCAATCCAGTTTCCAATGACTTGGATCTTGGCACACCATGTGCATCCATGACATATCCTAAATATCCAATTATTTTCATGAAAAATGAGCATTTCTAATATTATCAAACCTTTTTTGTCGTAGAGTACTTAAGACCTATACATTATGCTACAAATATTCCACCTAGGTTTCACTAGATATAAGGATGTCATCCAAATATATGACGACAAAAGAGTTTATAAACATCTAAAGGATATCTTGCATCATCCTCATGAATGTTTCTAGAGCATTAGCGAAGTCAAAAGGCATGGAAAAACATTGAAGACATACTTCATTACATTTGAATGTTTCATTCCAAATATGTTAGTTTGTTCAATTGGAACTTGGTGGTATCTTGACTCGAGATGAATCTTAGTAAAAATATTGGCACCATTAAGCTAATAAACAATATTGTAAATTTGGGAGATTGGAAGGATATGTAATATATATAGAGTATACATGTCCCATATTTCTCTTTCACCAACATAGTTTGGCTCTCACAAGGTGAGGAGATCAACAAAATGTGGCCCTTTTAGATGAGTCCATGAATGTGGCCACTATGTAAAGGAGCACCAAGTATCAAGTCAATTGAATGCTTGAATTGTAAATGAAAAGGTACTCCAATTGGTGAAGTGAAGATATCTCTATATTCCTTTACAATATTTTCAAACTATTCTACTATGTAAATAGTCCCCATGCCAATGCTATGGTGGTCACAATGACCTTCCTTTTACATTTTGACTAAAAAATGAAGAGAAGAAAAAATCAATGTGTTATTACCTTTGAGAAATATTTTTTTAAGATCAACGCAATTAGAATAGATGCAAATACCTCTAGTACCCTATAGATATGACAATGAAACTATTGCGACATGAGTCATAAAAAAATTACATTTCCATGTATAAGTTTTCTTGAAACAAAATCACAAAATCCAAGTGTAGAAACATTAAAAAATACCTCATACTTGAAGGATTGATGTTATAAGACATGAGGCATTACTGGCTCATGAGAATGTATTGTCCTTGTATCAACCAACGAATGGTGTATGGTTGGGGGTGTGGCATAATAGCAAGATTAAATATCTTGATCACCTTAGCTAAAATTAGGTTCTTTCGGATCTTGGTCTAAATTATAATTTGTACAATTTTTTTATTTATTTTTCTTTAATTTCACCCAACAATGATTTCTTCCAATGAAATTCATTAATGTTATGTTAGAGGATTTTATAGAAATCACACCACTTTATAGTTTCGCTGTTCAACTTCCCATTATGATTCTTTTCTTATGACTTGGATTGGTTATATTGAGGTTCTTATGTATTTTCCATTTTCTTTATGATTTAGTTACACCTTTTCTATAATTTTATTCTAGTGGATTTGTAGACTTTAACTCTCACTTATTCTTTTGCATAAATTTATACTCAATTTTGACAACATATCGATAAGCATATCCTAGTAAGGAGATGGCCAAAAAATTAATATTCTTGGATGTACCTATATAGGCCACTATGATACTTTAGAGCAAAGTTCTATTTATATTATTTAATACCTAATTTTGTGCAAAAGGTATAAAATACATTGATTCACTTCATCATACTTTTCCTTATTCATGCAAGGGCTTCCTTGGGAAATAACTTTATATGGTCTCCTCCTCCGTTATCTCTTTTTTCTTCTATCATGGAAGGTTTCTTAAGCTATAAATATTGATTCTTCCCAAGTGAAAATACCTTGAGACCCAAATCTCTCTACCCTAACCTCATAAGGGACGTGTATCAAGAGACAATATGGACTATATTTATCTAATACCACTAATATGGGATATACAAGGAGTGAAATAATAGAAAGGAAAGGAAAATGGAACATGCACTTAGAGAAATATAGTAGATAGAAAAATAATTTAGTGAAAATCCAAATTTTATAAATAAATAAAATAGTAGAATATTGTAGAAAAAAAATTGGATATGATGGTGATGGCATACCCTTGGAGAGACAGATATGGATGTTATACTCATTAAAAAAATCTATTACAAGAGTTTCAAACAATGGAATTTTAACATAAGGAAAATAACCCTAAGGTCCAAAAATATAACCCTGGAAGATGAACTATCAAAATGTTTACAAGCCCCAAGGTGGTTAGTTGCCACATCAACTTTCTAGGGGTGCAACATTTTCCTACAATCTCCATTTTGGGTGGATGGTATCTCATTGCAAAAAATTATCCAAGGATTACAAATTTTGTTTAGGTCTAATGAATTCCATGGAAATCATTGGTATAGGAATTGCATGGAAACCTATGACCCCTTGAATTCCCAAAAAACATCATTTGAGAACTTGAAAATGTGTTGATGTTTCGGTCTGAAAAACCATAGAAAAACTACTAAAAAGGTATAAAGCTATTAAGTCAATGGAAGGGATATATGGCTACTTATATCCATCTAAATCATTTATGGTGTTAGTGACCTGTTGTCACAAAATCTAAGTCTGATAGGCTGTTGATCAAGTAGACTATGAGTAACTCTTTCAAACCAATCTTTTGGCTGAGGCTTAGCCTCCTCAACCTGAGAGGGCTCTCTCAATAGGTTTAAGATTTTTTTATTAATGATTAGATGGATAACTTTAGTAATAAAATCGAACATAATGTATAACTAGTTGAATCAAATATTAGAAAACATTCATTGGGCTATGGAGTCAAGGCAGTCTTCAACAAAACATCATGATCAACAAAACATGGAAGTCAAGGCACTTGGAGTTTAGGTTTACAAGTAAAACAGTAACACAGTAAATCAACACAGTTTACAAGCATGTGAAGGAAGTTAGAGAATTTTGCAATGAATTCTAAGTATCACAATCTCATACCAATGCAAACAAGTAATTGAAAAAGGCCATAAAAAAATCAACCACATAAACCCCCTGTGAATCCTGAGTAGTAAAACTGATCTCTGTATTAAGTTTGAAAAACCATAGTTTCTTACAATAAAACAACGTTCTTTTGCTAATAAAATTACCAAACTTGAGGAATTCAGTTCTCAAGCTTTATATAGAGGTTTACAACCTTGGATACTATAATCCATCTTTAGGGGAATTCGAATTCCTAGCACTGACACCTATCTATTCATAAAACAAACTACTTAATTACAACTTGACAGTTAGTTGTCTTTAAGAGTCCTAGTACAAATAGGAGTTAAACTCCTAAAACATGATTTCAAAAACCTTATCTATGACTTCAATACATTCTTTAATCAGCTTCCAACCCATGTCTTCGAGCTTGAATATGTCCATAGTGTTGTTGCAAAACCTGCTGAGTCATAACCTAACTATCCTGAAAATTAGGAGACAAAGTTCCTCCTTATAAGGCCCTTAATCCTTTATGCTTATCTTCAAGCAGTTTTGCTCGTGTACATGTGGCATGCATTAATAATCCATAAAAACTTCATTTTACACCTGTGCAAAAAGGAAACTCAAAAATATGGAGGAAAGGATGAAACATGATTGTGCTACAAAAATACTCTGTTTTCGTAGCAAAACCTTTATATCACTTATGAAATAATTCTTGGAAGTTTGCTTTCTAAACCACTACCATTTGAAACATTATATATGATCCCATGTGTACCAGCGACTTCAAAATTTGGAATTAATCAGACCTTACCTCCGAAAAGCATCTATAAGTGCTAAATGATTATCTTCAACAGTTTCGTAGTGTGCTACGAAAATACTGTGTATGCTCCTTTTCAACACGGCCTTCAAAAATCTATAGTTTTGGAGTTTTTTTTTTTTTTAATTCCATGAATATTGATATGATCAACCAAAAATCAAAACCATTTACCCTTATAAGATGTTCTTATTCACAATTGTCCTTCTTTTTATATGCCAAAACTATCTTAAGATGTATCCTTCACTGCCCTTTTTCATCACCCTGTTTCATTATTGCTGTAGCCCCTTTTCTAGATTGTCTTAACTGTATTTCTAGATCTTTAACTTCCTATTATTAGCTCTCAACTGAGCATTAATCCTCCTTACCATTCTGGCTTCTTTGATTGTAGGAATAGTTCAGGTAAAGTACTAAGTTTCACTGTTGACTATTTCTTGTTTGGAAACTTTTTCAACTTCCTAGAGAGCCTTTATCCTTTTAAAATTTGTCCTTTTAGCAGCATGCCTTCTTGCTCTCACTCTTAGTCTAGCAATTTCATTATTAGCAGCCTTTAACCTTTCTTTCATTACCTCGTAACTGGCTTTTTTTGTTTTAGTGGCAGGAACTATGTTTTTGTCACCTTCAGGTCTTGGAGACGGAAAGTCTATCAACTCTTCTTGAACAACGGAGGCTTATTCTATTCTTCCCAACTTAGTATTTGACTCTTGCATCCTCTTGGATTTCCTGGTTAAGGGCTTTCTGGGTTTGAAAAAAAATGCTATAACATCATCCTCAAATTCCAGTTTCTTGGAGGGTTTCATTTTCTTTGACTTTCCTTGATCAAATTTTATCACATATGCTTGCCCCAAAGGGGATTCTGCACTATCGATGGCTTTCAAAATATCATTTAAATCACCCTTCAAGCTTGAAACTTCTCCCAAGATCACTATTTTACCTTTCTCCTTTGCAATTTGAGTTCTAGTCAATCTCCTTTGAACTGGTTTGTTGGTTGACTATTCTTGTGTCATTCCTTTAACCTGAGATATCTTTTCCTTTGTACATTTGGGAGTTTCAAGAATAACTACTAGGGTTTTGCTTACTTTCTCTTTCACCTGCTTCCTAGGTTTCAACTTAACATACCTTTTTTCCTTGCACATTACAGACTTGTTGGTTTCTGTTGATGGAGTTCCTTTAACCCTAGGGCTAATGTATACACCTTGTTTTTCTGCTTCAAAGTCACATAAAAAAAAAACTAAGACCAATCTTTTTTGATCCTTTTGAGTTCATGTAGAACTATCAATTTAATTAGACCATGATGAAAGAGGGAAGTTTCACATCCTTGAGATTTCAACTGTACTTTATTTGCCATCTTAGCTACACTTCGATATAAGAAGTAAGGCAAATCTAAAGAGATCATACCAGTAAAATGCAACAAGATTTTAAAATGATATGAATAAACCTTTTGATATTTGCCTTCATAGGTAAAATAACATAGAATGTTGAAGAGAATTTGGCATAGTTGTCCTTGATGTAGTCTCTAGGAACTGCCTTGGTTAAGTCTTTTTCTACAAACTCTGGCTTTAGAAACACCTTACATGGTTCCATGTCGAATCTGAAGTTTTTGAACCATATATCTTGCCCCCTAGGGATCTTTGTCACCAAAGCTATGACCTTTGGAGAAATTTGCAAGTTCAGGATTCTGACCTTTGTGCTTGAGCCAGTGAAATGTAGTGCAAACTCGTTTGTCACCTAAGAGTGTCCTCCCTGCAATTTCTTACAAAACTTTCAGCATCCTGCTTTCTTGAAGGTTTCTACAACTGATTTATCTCTGACTAAGACCTCAGTGCTTTCGGGTTTTGTTCTTAAACAATGACCAGACCTGTGACCTTTCTTCTCCTCTACCATCTTTCCTTCTGAATTCCTATAACAAAACCGGCCTCGCTTGAAATTCTGTTGATTAGCTTCGCTTGCCAATGGTAGTCAGCCTTGCCTGAATTATGGATGAGCAAAACCTTGGTGAAAAAATTACAAATCTTATTGCTCGAAAAAAAATTGTATTTGAAGGTTTGCATGCAAACTAAAATGATGAGACTAGCCATCCCTTTTCGAATTTGAAATTATCTTCCTTAATGAGCCCTAAATTCGAAATGATGAGTTTGGATGGTGGCATGCTTAAGGACTGACTCCTAGCTAACACATAATAATGAAAATTTTAACGGAATATTAACGGATTGATGTTTGACAAGACTGTTCTACGAATATGCACTTACGTAGTGTGCAGGGAAAAGCGCTATAAAAAGAGCAGCATTTTTGTAGCACAAAACAGACATTTGACACTATCTGCGCTACGAAAACATGGTTTCGGGGCTAATTCCAAAATTTTTCAAAAGGCTTAAGCTACGAGTTTCTAAAAAGAATGTAAGAGTCATGAAACATGGAATAAGGATGTGAGACTTTATTTGGATATGAAAAATGAAACCTTTGAGACTCTTAACCTATCACCTACCCATTAAAACATAGGGTGACTTGACACTTATCTAAGACCATGACTAGGAACAATGTAAACCCCTATTTTGGTGATAAGATGACCATTGAAACATATTTTTTAAAACTATAACCAAACATTATCAACCACCTAAAAAATGACTAAAAATCAATTGATGCCTTAAAGAGTCATTATTTTTTGGAGGTGGTGCATGTTGCAAGCACCTAGGAATGTACCAATGTTAGTTTTTTAATAAAAGAGATAACATTTTGTTGTCCTTTCTATTGGTGTGAATAGTTTTTACATGAAAGCGTAACTTGAAATTCATGAGGTGTAAGGGTTTTATAACTAAGAAAATATGCATTGTGGAATGTTGTAGAAAAATGTTGTTGACCACCTTATAATTGCCACAATGTCACCTATAATGCAACACCTCACCCTAGATTTACCCGCTTTTACAAGCTATATAGGGTAAACATGAGATGAAAGTTACTATGCATGACCTACCATTCTCCTGAAACTTTACTACAACCTCTTAGGGACACTTGATCACTCCAAGGTCAGCAAACACCCATTGGTGATCCTTCCCTAGGTTGGAAATTTCCTTTTACTTGACTTTACAACCCAGCTGCACACATGTAGACATGTGCATCTAGCTATAAGGCTCCATCTGCACGTACAAATCACCCTCCATGTGACTACAACTGAAATTTTTGGGATCTGAGAGTGCAACTAGAAGCCATGTTGTAGATTTTCAAGTCTAACCTACAGGACAACTACCTAAAACTACCCAAAACTTCCAAAGCTTCCTTCAAGATTCTTCTTGCACTATTCTTGGTTTAATCCCTGCTCAAAATTTTCAAATATATGGTAAACATCTTTACAAACACTTTGTAAGCATAATACCTATATGTCATGAATGCATATTTGTACAATAATTCATTTAGTTCATAAGAGATTCATCACGAAAGCTTGTTTCCCTCTATTAATAGCTACAAACACACACATTAACTCACACATTCATATAAGGCAACTAAGAGCCCATCAAACCATGGAATGGATCCATAACAAGAGCACACCACATACTAAGAAATATACCATGCATGTAACCAACATTTAACTAGAATAGAACCATGACAAATCATTGATGAAATCATACATAAAATTAGGAATTTTTCTTATTAATTTCAATAAGAATCAACACATATTAATATATACAAATGCCAATTACCAAGTCATGGAATTCCAGGTACCACCCAACCATATTTTGGGCTTGTAACACCCTCCTCCCACATCTACCCAAGTAACTAGCTAGATGAGGTAAACATGTGACGAAGAGTTACTATGATATGATTCAACTCCGTATGTTTTAGTTAAGGAAGTGGAACTGATGGAACGCAACTACATAGACCTTCTAGATATACTGTAGAAACCCCCTAGGAGCCATATAAACCTTCCAAGTAACTATCCCTGAGACAAACTGACATTTTACTACCTTAAACCTTTAGTCGCTTCCATGACATGGGAATGAGTGCGACTAGAGCTCTATAGGTGCTCCCATAGCATGGAAATGCATGTGACTAGGGAATTTCGTAGGTAGTTATGTGCATGTAACTCTAGATTTTGTGCCACCTTTTTAGAGCCAGGGCTCAGGTCACTACCAAAAACTCCATGAAACTTCCAGAAATGAAATACAAACTTGGAACAATGATATGAACACAATTTCTTGAACAAGGACTTGACTGGACCCTTACTAGCCATGACAAGCGTTATGTTAAAAATGTCACAAATATGTAATCTACATGCCTTAAAAACATATTTAAGCATAGGGGTCTCATACGTATCTAAAAATCGCTAAGAAGCATTAATGACTTATCACATTAGCTACATTATCATCTATTAGGTAATATATTCATTGTTAATTCATTTACAAATCAAAACATGATGAGAGCCATACATCATCACTATCATAAAACATAGTCATAACCATCATATAAAAAACAGATATGGTAAGCATAGAACAACCATATAAGCCACATAATAACAAGTACATTTACCCATCAATAGAAGAGAAAAAGAGATCGTATTTCCATATGGAAAATGCAACCAACTCTAGGACTTCCACGAACCATCCAACCGTAGACATGGCTAAACCAAATCTCTCTTTGATCTAGGTGGATGTTGGTGGCCACCCACCTATCCCATTTGGACCCCCACAACTGTCTCTTTCAGCTTTTTCAGTTTCCTAAATTGTAGCACAGTTTACTATTTTTAGCAGTTTTTCGGGTCCTGAACTTCCGGAGCTGTTTTGAGGCCCTAAACGATGTTTTTTGGGAAATCTGGGGCAATATGTTGTCTCCTAAAGTGGTGGTACTCAGATAGATCTTTCTAACAGGCTATTGTACGCGTCAAACGAAGATCGTATGCAAAAGTTACGACCCCGGGAAATTGATGTACCAATTTACCCAAACAGGGCCCACAATTTGGCATTTCATCTTCTAGGGTTAGGTTTTGGGATGTGAAAGGTTTTCCATTGTTTCTCAAAAATAAATAGGCCTTCGAGCCTCATTTTAACACAGTTCATAGGCATGTAGCCACCACATCTCTTCTCAGAGATAAGCTACCATCGCCCTAGCTGGTTTATTTCCATTTCTGGTTGTAAGCGTATTTCAGTATTTTCCATTAATGAAATGAAGTATTATTTCCACTGCATATCTGTGTTTATGGTTATCTCTGTAATTTGTTGTGTTCCTATTTAAATCTGGATTAGTGGTATCAGAGCAGTCTGCTATTTATCTGTTTTTCTTTGCATGTCCCCAACGAGGTCGGGATAAAGGAGTTAGGGCTTGAACTGGTTGAACCTTTGCAAGACCAGCCTCGCAAATCCCGACGGCCTCCCATGGCAGATGAGAAGAAAGACGAGGGAGCAGGAGGTCCTATCAAAATCTTGCTCGAAGAAGCCCTCGAGCGACAACGGAATGCGATGATGGAGAGCTTTGCCCAGATCCTTCAGCGGCTACCCAAAAGTGACGCATCGGCTTCCAGCAGCTACTCTGGAAATGCCATGCCCTTTAAGGTACAAGTTAATTTTGAAATCCCCATATTCGAGGGTTATATAGACGCAGATGTTGTAGATAAATGGTTAAATCTACTAGAGGGTTATTTTTCTGTTCATGAATTTTCGAGTCGGGAAAAGATTGTTTTTTCTCTTCTCAAAGCAGCCCCCTACGTCAAGGACTGGTGGGAAACCTACTGCGAGCAGAAGGATGAAAGTACAGGCTCATTATTTTCAGCTACACCCACTTGGAATGACTTCTGGGATGCCATCAAGGAGCAGTACTACCCTGTCAAAGTTACGAGGACAAATACCTAAAGTGGACCACACTGTGGCAGGGAAGGGACCAAGATGTGCCAGAGTTCACAAACATTTTTCATACCCTTCGCACACAGTTGGGTATCAAAGATTCTAAGCTGCATTTGGTACTCAAATACCGCGGCTTCCTACATAGATACATCCAGGAAGAGATGGAGTTCTTGAACATCTCCTCGCTCGGCACAGCATACCGATACGCTGTCAAAATCAAGCAAAAGTTCAAACAGAAGAAGTGAGACTTTGGATCTGCAAATCTGAAGACCAAAGGACAAAGCCAAGGCGGGGTGACGCAAGACAACCCATCGAGGCCACAAGAAAAGAACAACACCACAAAGCCGAAGAAGGACACAGGAAAATGGTGTGAGTTTCATAAGAGTCCCACTCATAACACAAGTGAGTGTCGGACCAAGCAGTCGTTGATGGCCGAGTTGAAGGCTTCCGAATCAGATGCATGTTCCGACCCTGAGCTAGAACCTGACAAGGGGAATGGCAAAGGGAAGCAGATCATTGATGCGGATCCCAGCGCCACTGTTGCCACCACCAAGATCCAGAAAAATGAGCCCGAAAATCCAGAGGAAGGGGAGCGTCTTTTCCACTCACAGATGTGGGTGAAGGGTTCACCACTGCAATTCATTGTCGACAGTGGCAGCCAAAAGAACCTCGTTTCAGTAGAGGTCATGAAGCGGTTGGGCCTACCAACTACACCACACATGCAACCGTACAATATGGGGTGGCTTCATGAAGGAAGAGATCTCAAAGTTTGCCAGTAGTGTCGCCTTCCCTGCAGCATCAAGCCCTTCACAGATGAGGTATTGTGTGATGTTACACCTATGGATGTTTGTGATGTTTTATTAGGCCAACCATACTTGTGAAGGCGACATGCTGTGTATGAGTCAAGGCCTCATGCTATTATTATTTCTTTGGATAATTCATTATACATGATACCGGAGGTAGCCCCACCTACCACCACCTCTTTGATCACTACCAAGAAAGGCAACAAGCTCATATCACAGACTAGGAAATTTATTTTCTGTCTGGTTCACTCCCAAAGTAAGGGGAAGATCGTTGCTACATCTATGACCCCCGCAAAGGGTTCCCCCACGCAGCAGCAGCAGCAAAGGGATACGGTCATGATTGAACACAGGAATAACTTCTCCTCACCCACAGGGGTACCAAACAAGTTTCAGGTGGGCGACAAAGTTTGGTTACATCTGCAGAAAGAACACCTTAAAAGAGCCCATCAGAAGCTCTGACCACTCAAACATGGTCCTTACACCAGTACCAAGGCTACAAGAAACAATGCTTTGAAGCACAACATTCCTCCATTCCTTCACTTGCACTGAGTGTTCAATGTGGACCATCGTCGACCATGCTTCCCACCATTTCTGGTCACATCAGAGATTGCAGAACATCTCACCAGAGACCCAGCTCAGCAGAAGCTTCCTCATCTCAGGGAGGAACTCAACGCAATGGGGACCATTGCTTCCTAAAGGGGGAGGAATGATCCAGGTGGATGTTGGTGGCCACCCATCTATCCCATTTTGACCCCCACAACTGTCTCTTTCAACTTTTTCAGTTTCCTAAAGTGTAGCACAGTTTACTATTTTTAGCAGTTTTTCGGGTCCTGAACTTCCGAAGCTGTTTTGAGGCCCTAAACGACATTTTTTGGGAAATTTGGAGCAACATGGGTCCATGGACCCATGTTGCCTCCCAAAGTGGTAGTACTCGGATAGATCTTTCTAACGAGCTATTGTACACGTCAAACGGAGATCGTATGCCAAAGTTACGATCTCGGGAAATTGATGTACCAATTTACCAAAACGGGGCCCACAATTTGGCGTTTCATCTTCTAGGGTTAGGTTTCAGGATGTGAAAGGTTTTCCATTGTTTCTCAACAATAAATAGGCCTTTGAGCCTCATTGTAACACAGTTCAGAGGCATGTAGCCACCACATCTCTTCTCAGAGATAAGATACCATCGCCCTAGCTGGTTTATTTCCATTTCTGGTTGTAAGCATATTTCAGTATTTTCCATTAATGAAATGAAGTATTATTTCCATTGCCTATCTATGTTTATGGTTATCTCTGTAATTTGTTGCGTTCCTGTTTAAATCCGGATCACTCTTTCAACTAGCCACCCTCGTGCCATATTCTAAACATGAATGTGGGATCTCATGGAACAATCCAAATAAAATCAAACCAAGGCCTCTAGATGCCAAACCACCTCAACCCTCAACCAGTGATTGCACCTCATGGTCAGACATCACTAACCATCACCAAACTGGTCTCTACACAAGTTGTCCAAGGTTCTAGAGTGTTTGTTCCAACCAGGGATTCCAGGATTAGTAACTCAACCCATAACTACCGTCGAGCTTCGAGAGCATTTGTCCAACCAAGGCTTCGAGGGCTACTAAATCAACCCAAGCTGTTACAAGGATTCCAAAGTGTTTTTCCAATCAAGGCTTCCAGGAACTAGTAGCTCAACCCATATCCATAAGGAAGATGAGAACCAACCAAAAAATCAAAACAGAGGAACCCACAATACCATGGCTATCTAGGAAATGGCAAGGCTAGGAAAATCCAATGTCAATCTAGGGAATCCTCCATTCCAACGATAGATCATAACCGAGACACCACATGCATTCCAAAACTAGTAAGGAAATCATACATGTAACTCGGTACCTAAAAGAAAAACTTGTTGTATTTGTTGATCCCCACGTCCTCTTGTTCTTTCTTTCTCTTCCTTTGCCTTCTTTCTCCAAAACTTCAAGTTTGCCACACTCCTCCAAGGGTGCTTGAAGAAAACTCTAAGTGACCAAGAGTATGAGATAGAGAGAATAGAGAGAGAGCTCCAAAACTCAATTGACAAAAGGCTACCAATGGATCCTTAGAAACATTTTCATCAATGAGGCCTCTATTTTACTCAATTTCCATTATTTTCCTTCATTTTCTTCCTCACATGCAAACTATGACATTTCACCTCCCTTTTCTCCTATTTTCCATTATTTTCATAAATAAAATGCTAACAAATGCCTCAAGCCTTTCCAAATCCTTTTCCATTTCCTTTGCCAATTTCCTTAGCCATTAATTAATTACAAGAGATCCCCATCACTATGTTTTTACCCAACAAAAATCTTGGAATACATGTTGCATGACCTTGGTAAATAGTTTACCATTTATTAAATTTTACATGCTTTTTTAACTAGGGCTATTATAGAACCCTCCCCCTTTGGGGAACATCATCCCTGGTGTTCAATGACACCTACAACCAACAAGACTGCTATAAGAAAAATATACTACCCATGGAGCTTTATAAATTAGCTTGTTTTATTATTTACAATGATCAACCTGCTGAGAAGCAAACCATCATGAAAACATAAAATCATCATGATAACTATAATGACATGACACCCATACCACTTATTGGAGCTTTATAACACAAATTATGGTGATATTGACATCCATATACATATGTACATGTACCAAAACATCACCAAATCATGTACTAAAAACATATACCAGAACATTCACTCAACCAATGAATAGGGAAGGATACATAGCCTGCATCTGATCTACCATCTCCCATGTAGCTTCATCAAGCTGAAAGTGCTTCCATTGCACTTTAACTTGCTCGATTGCTCAGTTCCAGAGAATGGGCATCTTTCTCTACAAAATGTATTGATGTTCCAACTAGAATTCTCCTTCTGGCTCCACCTATAATACAGACCATTCAATGATATGATCAACATCTTTAACATACTTCTTAAGTAGTCACACATGGAAAACATCCTGGAATTTCACTGTCAGAGGTAGTGCAAGTTGATAGGTTACACGCCAAATTCACTTAAGAATATTGAAAGGTCCAAAAAATCAAGGTTCTATCTTGTCACATGATCCAATCCTCAAGGAGCTCTTCTTCAGCTTGATGCACAAATATGCTTACTCCCCAACATGAAACTCCTTAAACAAACTATTTTGATGTTCATAACTTTTCTTCTTATCCTATGCTTCTTTCAAATTCTTCTTGATTACCTTCATTTCTTACTCCATCTCTGCCAACATGTCATGTCCAATCAACACTTTGTTAACTGGATTAATCCAATTGATGGGAGTATTACAATTCCGCTCATACAATGCTTCAAACAAACTCATCCTTAGTGATCCCTATGAAGCATTTTTGTAGGAAAACTCGACCAAGGAAAGGCACTCCTCCCATCTCCTCTATTCATGCATCACATACATCCTCAACATGTCCTCCAATATCATGTTGACCCTCTTTGTTTGTCCATTTGTCTGTGGATAATAGGCAGTGAAGGCCAACTTTGTCCCTAATATTGCAAACAACTCCTTAAAAAACTTGGAAGTGAACTTCACAACACTCTCTAACACAATATTCTTTTGAAGGCGATGAAATATGACCACATCTCTAATGAAGACATGTGCTACATCATTCCCTAAGTATGTAGACTTCATTGGAATGAGGTGCACTACCTTTACCAACTTGTCCACCACAACCATGATGGAATCATGTTGTCAAGATGTCCTTGACAAACTTATGATAAATTCCATGGAAATGACCTCCAATTTCCACTCTGGAATCAAAATCAGTTGTAGTAGTCCACCTTTATTCTTACACTCTGCCTTCACCTGCTAACAATCTAAGCACCTAACTAAAAACTCTATTGCATCTCTCTTGAAATTTGGTCAATGGTAAAACCTCTTCACTAATGTCAGTGTCTTTTGATAGCCTGGGTGACCTAAATATGGTTTCACGTGAGACTCCCTCAATATCACCTTCTTGAGCTCACCGATGTCTGGTAAATATATTATTTCTCTAAACCTAACCAATCCATCTATTGTGAAACAATAGTCCACATCTTGTGCACCTATACCTACACCTATACCTATATGTGTACCATTACCTCTACATGTACCTATACCACTACCTATACCTGCACATGTACTTTGTTGTAACCTATGCCTAAGATCCATGTACCTAACATTTTGTTGCCCTTCCTGCAAGATCCTATCCTATAAATATGTCCCATAGGAGCTCATAGCTGCTATATGGTTCACTTGTATTCACCTGATAAGAGCATATGCAACCTTATTCTCTTTACCTTTAATATAACTGATCTCAAAGTCGAACGCACTAATTGTGCCTATACGTCTAGATCGCCTAACTTTTAGATTCGGTTGTTCAAATAGATACCTTAATCCAATGTGATCACTCATATGTACAAATCGTCTTCTAAGCAAATAATGCCTCCACATGTTCAATGCATGTATGATCACTTCCAACTCAATATCATGTGTCAAATAAATCTCCTTGTACTCATTTAGTTTCCATGACTCATAGCATACCACCTATCCTTACTACATAAGGACTCCACAAAGCCCTCTCTTACAAGCATATGTACATACCACAATCTCTTTTTCCAAATATACGATCTTTAAGAATGGATCACGTGTCAACAACTTCTTTAACTACTCAAAATTGGTTGCACATTCCTCTGTCCATTCAAATCTCTTACATTTCCTTTGCAACAATATGGTAGGATAAGAAATCTAAGAGAAGTTCCTGATGAACCTCCTATAATAACCTACTAACCCCATGAAGGATATCATGTCATCAACATTCCTGGGAGTTTCCCATTCTACAATATCTCTTACCTTTTCTGGGTCGAATGCTATGCCTTCCTTGGAAACCACATGTCCCAAGTAATGTACCTCAGTCTGAAAGAAACTACACTTCCTGAGCTTAGCATAAAATTTATGTTCTCTCAAAAATCTCAACACTATTGCTAAGTGTTTGACATGCTCTTCTTCATTTTTAGAATATACCAATATATCATCAATGAACACAATAACAAACTTGTCCAAATAAGGATGCAAGACATTATTCATCAAGCACATAAAAGTAGTGGGAGCATTAGTCAAATTGAATGGAACTAAAATAAACACATAATGCCCATACTTGGTCTAGAAAGTTATCTTGTAAATGTCTTATTCCTTGATGTGTACCTGATGATATCCAAATCTCAGATCAATATTTGAGAACACTCCTTCTCCCTTCAACTGATTGAATGAATCATCAATTCTCAACAACAGATATTCGTTCTTGATGATCACATTGTTCAACTTCCTATAATCAATTCATAACCTGAGAGTACCATCCTTCTTCTCTATAAACAACATTGGTGCACCCCAAGGTGATACACTTGGCCTAATGTATCCCTTGTCAAGATTTTCCTTCAACTACAAATTCAACTCTACCAACTTCGGTGTGCTCATCCTGTAAGGTGCCTTTCATGCTAGTGCTTCTCCTGGTACCAACTCAATAGAAAATTTTATGTCCGTGTAAGGTAGAACTTATGAAATATCTACAGGAAATACATCTTAAAACTACTGTTAAAATGGGTACCCTCTCAAAACATCTGAATCCACAACTTCTTTACCTTTGTCAATAGAAATATGCAATGCAAATAACACACACCCATTCTTGCGACTATGCTTGGTGTGCATAGTTGTAACCATTCTCACTAATGTTGCTTTATTCTTACCATGAAAGACTCTTTGTTTGTCATTGTCATCCAAGAACTGAATATAATTTTCATAGCAATCCACCTTGGTCCTATGAAGATACAACTAATGTATTCCAAACAACATACTATATGATCCCCACAAAAATACATTCTAATGTGCTGAGGTAGGCATACCATTCAACTCAAATGCACAAGATCTTACCCAATAATGAACTCTATTGTTTGTACCTTGTTGAGATGGGGTCCCCTAGGGTCAGTTTTTGGGGAAAATCCCAAGTTTTGATGTAAAGAGATGAAAATTCTTCGCAGATTGTGGTCATGGAGAGCATAGCTAGTTATGATTCAAAAATGGTTTTACCCTCCTTTACATAAGCTTGAGTCAGTTTTTGAAGATTTACCCATGGTTTGCGGACCATGGGATTGTATAAATAAGTGTGTCTTAGAGAGTCTAAGGTAGTAGTCTAAGTTTATGGGTATGAACGAAGAAGTCTAGAGCAAAGATAGAAGTCTTGGAGGAGGAAAAGGCTCTGCAGATGAGTGCGCAGAGGCCTAGAGTAGTGTCCACAATTGAGTGCGCAAACCCCTGTAGTTCAGTGCACAGTAAGTATTGAGTATGTAAACTTATACTGAATATCAATTAAGAAGATTGTTATAGAAATTCCTGTGTTTTATCTCTTTACTTATGTTATGTATGATTGTGATATATGTTGTGATTAATGATGTCTTTATGAAATAATGATGCATTGATGCACGACTTTACTTCATCTGTATTACTATCTAAATGCAGTTAATGTTAATTTATTACGTGAAGATCCTAACACTTTATGTTAAAGTTATTAAAAACATAGGTAGATCTGAGTACATACTGATCCAAGGGTAATCTAGGGTGCATGTAAATAGCTAATTGACCTATTCAGGGTCTGCAAAATCCAGTTGTAGACCTTCACGGAGGTCTAGAAGCCGATTAAAGGAAGTTACAGTGATAATCCATAAGGGCTTAGAGATCTGTGCAAAGGCAGATCTAGGTCACAATAGGAAATCACACTGATATCTGAGTGCGAAAACTTAGTTCCAACATCCCCTCATACTGATTTCAGTGAGAGTTCAGTCTATGCATTACGGATTGATGCCGAAAGGGCCATTAGTGTAGGAATTTTTTTGGTGCAAAAAACTCTGAACCTGGGTCAGGAACTCCTAAGTCAACAAATGGTTTCATTGTCAGGACCAAGATCTGCATAAATAGATGTGTGATGTCGCATCACTGGAATCTGACCAACAAGGAAATTGGGAAGTGGTTGGATAGAAAGATCCACTAATTCGCGACACATGAAAACAAGAATCTGCGCCTGATAAAATAATAGTGGTTGGATGTTGGCATTATGATACGAGTGTTTTCCTTGATGGAAACTTACTAAGATGACAGATCACAATTCAGTCTCACAGAATGAAGAAAAAGAGATATATGCAGGTTCCCCTTGATAAAGCCACATATACACGTAGGTTAGCCAACCAAAAGGTGCGTATGTGTATACATGCACTTTCATGCAAGGAAAGGCACGTACATTTGGTTTTGGTCCATGGTATTTGGACCATGGTATTGTGATCCATGGTATTTGGTCCAAGGTATTGGTTCTAAGTGGTTTTGGACCATGGTATTGAGTAAGGCCTAAGACTATAAAAAGAGGAGAAGATCATTAGGCAAAGGCACTGAGAAAGTCTCGAATATCTGATGAAGTATGAGATCTAGTATGCAGGTTATGGGTTTATAATGTTTTACTTGATCTGAGCCGAGGAGGAATCTCAGCGGTAGATGGAGGACAATATCTAATGATGAATCAAGATCTTATGGCTTGGAATGAATCATCTCTATATGGTTTGATCATGCTTATTCTAGATCTATATACTGACGCATGTAATGTTCTATAAATATTATGATCTGGGTATAACTCAAGTTTGGAATAGCTGCAAATCATGAATGAATATTTATAGATTTATACGTTGGTTAACTATGATAAAAGTGCGTAGATACACAGGTTAAATACGTTTAAATAGCGTATACCATATAAACTATGATGTTTGAAGTCACAGGTGGATCTAGTTGTTGATGCAAAGTTCTGAGTTCTGATGACGGTTTACTGGTGTCAGTATTCTACATATTCAGATTGGTTGATTGTGATTAGCTTTAGTGTTGATGGATGAGATCTAATAATGGATCAGGATCATAATGACTTATCTTTATGTGATCTAATGGACTAACACATGTAGTATCCTTGTATATGTAATGATTTAGGTATGTATGAAGTCAGGAAGTGCAGCGAAGTTATAAGTAAGTATTTGATGACATATACGCTGGTTCACTTTGGTGAAGTTGCATATACACACTGGTTCGGATCTTCCAAGTAGCGTATGCACTCTGATATTGTTGCAAAGTTCTATGTTCTGCATTTTCTTGACAAGGTTTCAGTGATTCAGTGTTGGGTGATTCAAAGATTTATGATGC
Organism: Pinus tabuliformis; assembly: GCA_031772625.1. Lineage (NCBI taxonomy): Eukaryota > Viridiplantae > Streptophyta > Pinopsida > Pinales > Pinaceae > Pinus > Pinus tabuliformis. The sequence goes on along the minus strand of CM062816.1, from coordinate 674,851,235 downwards.
AAGTGGTGATTGATTTTTTGTTTCAATGATATTGATGGGTCCAGTATGAAAATTGGATGAAATGTGGCCTTCAGATTATAATGTTGTGTTCCATGAGTATCTAGTCTGAAAATTTATGAAACATGGTACCTGGAGGAAGAAAGAGATGGTTGTAGCCTTTTGTAGGTCAGCACCTATGTACTAGTATATCAACTAGTACAAGAGCTAAGGGGGTTGTAGCTCCCTTCCAGGAGAAGCTGGAGAACGAAAGAAGGTTGTAGCCTTCTGTAGGTTGGCACCTATGTGCTAGTAAATGGATCGGCTAGTACAAGAGCTAAGGGGGTTGTAGCTCCCTTCCAGGATAAGCTGGAGAACGAAAGGAGGTTGTAGCCTCCTGCAAGTAGAAGCTTACGTACTGGTATAAGACTGCTCCAGTACAAAAATATTGTAAAAATAAGTTTTTTATTAAAAGAAGATAGAGACGAATTGCAGCAGGTGGTTTTCACCCACATTGGGTTTCCACCTTACACCATGGTGTTCATGTGTGATTCTTATGTGTGATGATCTGTTCTTTTTTACTGCACATGCTTACTATTCATATGGCTAATAATGTTTTGATGCACTCATTAAAGATCAACTAACTGAATCATAAGTTCACTGGATATACGCTAGTTGCATTAGACACAGTTGCGTGTACACGTGGGTTACCTTAACTAAAGTAGCGTATATGAATCTAAGTCTGGAAATTAAAAGTTAGTGATTTGATAATACTGATTCAGCCCCCCTCTCAATATTATTTACAACAATTGGTATCAGAGTAGGTCCTTTGATAGAAGCTTGATCGCTTGAAGGAGATTCATAGAACAATGGGAAATAAACTAAAGAAGAAAGTGCCTTAGAAGAAGAAGACATCTCAAAGGAACTATGGTAGTGGGAGAATCAATTGGGGAACATGTGGAAGCAACACTTTAGATTCAGAACCACCTCGGAATGAAGATGAACAAGAAAAAGAACTATTAGGTATGAGTTTGTTATCCTCTGGTGATACATTTCTTCATCCATTTTAAGATGATGAAAGTGATAGCGAAACAACTGAATTTGCTCTTATGGGTGAGAAAGAAAGATATCAAATAGAGGCAAAATTCAAAAGGCTTACAGAAAAAATTGGAGATCAACATGATCTATTACACAAAAGGGAATGTGTCTCCAAAGAAGAAGTTACCAAAGTAAAGGCTCAACTAGAGGAAGGAAACAAGGTAAGGAAGCTATTGAAGGAAAGGACGATCAATGTCAAAAGTTGCAAGATGAAGTGACATCATTAAGAAATGAAGTAAATGAAAGGAGCACAACAATCAAGAAACTCACAGATAGATCCAGTTACTATGAAATTATTGAAGCTAATATCCTCTCGCTAAAATAGGATCTTAAAGAATCAAATAAACAAAACAAAGAACTACTCCAAGCTCTTGAAAAACAAGAAAAAGAAGTTCTTGAATTAAGACATCAGTTGGAAGAATGAAGAAATGCTGAAGGAAACATGAATAAGCAGTGTCTTGAAAAGGAAGAGCAACATCGGGATGAGGTAAATATTCTAAAAGATATATTAGAAGAAAATGATAACTTCTTATGATTTCAAGATAGTACTAAGATCTTGGACGATAATCTTAGTAGTCAAAGATATCTTGCTATCAAAACTGGTCTTGGTTTTCATGAATCTATTGAAGGTGAATCTAGTTCACACAGTAAGTCAAGGAGATCTAATGCAAAATTTGAAATGCTCAACATGGAGATGAGAGGTCAATCCCATCAACAACCAAGGAAAGAAATTCTCCAAAGAAAATCTTTTACTCCTAACTATGGAAGTGATAGTCAGTCAATTCCTCAAATGAATAATGTTTAATGTTATGTATGTCATAATTTTGAACATGTTGCAGCCATATGCAGAAGAAGAATGGTTCAAGACCATCATATAGAAAAATCAACACGTTCAAGGTACTTTAATGGATATTGTTTTACTTGCAATATGTTTGGTCACAAAGCCATTGACCTCTATAGAAGGAATATGAAACATATGAGATGTTATGCATATAACAAGCTTGGACATATAGCAAAGGAATGTAGGAACAAAGTATGGGCACCATACCAAAAGGAGAAAACATCATCACACTTGAAGATATGGAAGAAGAAGGAAGTACAGTGAGAAAAATGTGGCACAGCACAATGTACAGACATAACAGACTCAAAGGGAGATGAAAGTGTGAAACTTCAGTGTTCTAAATCTTGTGCGTGAGTTTCATGAAGAAAATTCACGTATATATGTGAGTTAGTCACTGCACAGTCGCATATATGTTAGTTTGAGGAAAAGCAGTGGGCCAAGCTCAGAAAAAAAAGGATCTGATATGGCTCAGTCCATTTTTTTTCTCTGTTTGATAATGGTTACAATATACTGATGCTGTGTGGAAATGTATTGATACTCATAAGATGTTTAGAAGTGTTTTTGATCCTAACTTGATGATGATGATGCCTTGATGCTTCTTGCTTATATATCCATGATCAGATCTAACAGTAAACAAATGGCACAGGTTCAGGGGGAGCATATACTTTGAATAATGCGTTGTTGGCATTATGGTTAGAAGTCCTTGGTGATGATGCTTATATGGCTAAATGATGCATCTTGCTATGATATGGTTATGAATGACAAAATCTCATATGATTCTTGCGGTTACATAGTTGGTGTTCAGATCAGATTTGGGGATTGATTCTCTGATGATGCATATATGTTGCTTACATAGTAATCTTCATAAGGATAAGGAGAAGTACAAAGCTTGAATACACAACTTCATTACTGGATCATATAATACAATTATGATGTAAGATTCCTATAGTTCCTAGTTCTCACATGATTGAGGATTGTTGCTATTGATGATATCAAGAAGTCTTGAGCTCAAGGTTTGCTAAATACATAGTGATATATATAGTATGCTAGATACATGAAGTTGCATTGTTGGTTGGCCAAGATAATGGAGTTATTGCAGATCACATGAGGACATAACTGTTTGAAGACATGATAATGACGATTTCTTACCTATATAATGATAGGTTGATACTCATGCATGTTGATTGATGCTTATCAGATGTGGAATGTTCCCGAGTAACGATACATGGATGGTATAAAAGATCATGCAGATCTTGATAATGATCTGATGACTATGTTATTTTTCACATATGATATAATGTGAATTATTTTGTATGACATATGCAGAATTGATTCATGGAAGGTTATGACAATGATCAAGAGGATGAATTGATGCAGACATACCTTGTCACAGGTTGATGTTATCTACACTAATGGACATATACAGGTTGTTGGTCTAGATGGTGTTGACAGATACTTATGGAGCATATCATCCATTATGTATGATAGTTTCTGATGACTATCATGGTCTTGTTTAGATATTTGGTCTTTGTTATAAATATAATTCGATGTAAAGGTCATCTCAGTTTGTCTCTATCTATTGTAGTCATTTGATGAATCCCTCTTGGTCATATGATGTAATTTGTACCCCCTCTATGCATGGGAAGGATGCTGTAATATTTCAAGTCATGTATAAACAATTGGTATTTGGCATATCCCCACTTGGTTGGGAGAATGAATGTATGTATGAGTGATTGGTGATAGGAAGGTCAAACTCACATAATTGAGTTATAGAGTCATGTTATTTTCTTGAAAAATATTTACAGACTCTGCATGTACTCAGGGGGAGTATGGATGATATAGTACATCTCAGCATGAACAGAGGGGGAGCTCAATCAGAGATTTCAACATGCACTTAGGGGGAGAATGACCCTTTTCCCTTGATGTCAAAGGGGGATAGTGATTTGGTGTTACTGCCATTAAGTCCAAAGGGGGAGATTGTTAGCATTATGATGCATGTGTTGTACTTGATGGCAACCCACTTGTAGCAGAAAAACTCACTTATATATAACTAGAAGAATCTACAGAAGAGATATCAAATGTGACAGAATACATGGGATGCAGGGTAGCTCAAAGGAATCAGTTCAGATGTAATGTACAATGACAACTCATTAAAATGACAGTTCTCAGTATGGAAAGTTAACCTTGCCATCAAGTCCAAAGGGGGAGATTGTTGGCATTATGATACAAGTGTTGTCCTTGATGGCAACTTACTAAGATGGTAGATCACAGTTCAGTCTTACAAAATGAAGAAAAAGAGATATACGCAGGTTCCCCTTGATAAAGCCACGTATTCACATGGGTTAGCCAACGAAAAGGTGCGTATACGTATACACACACTTTCATGCAAGGAAAGGTGCATACATTTGGTTTTGGTCCGTGGTATTTGGACCATGGTATTGTGATCCATGGTATTTGGTCCAAGGTATTGGTTCTAAGTGGTTTTGGACCATGGTATTGAGTAAGGCCTAAGACTATAAAAGGAGGAGAAGATCATTAGGCAAAGGCACTGAGAAAGTCTTGAATATCTGATGAAGTATGAGATCCCGTATGCAGGTTATGGATTTATAATGCTTTACTTGATCTAAGCCAAGGAGGAATCTCTGCGGTAGATGGAGGACAAGACCTAATGATGGATCATGATCTTACGGCTGGGAATGAATCATATCTATATGGTTTGATCATGCTTATTCTAGATCTATATACTGACGCATGTAATGTTCTATAAATATTATGGTCTGGGTATAACTCAAGTTTGGAATAGCTGCAATCATGAACGAATATTTATAGATGTATAGACTGGTTGACTATGATAAAAGCACGTAGATATGCAAGTTAGATACATCTAAATAGCATATACCATATAAACTATGATGTTTGAAGTCACAGGTGGATCTAGTTGTTGAAGCAAATTTCTGAGTTCTGGTGATTGTTTATTGTTGTCAGTATTTTGCATATTCAGATTGGTTGATTGTGTTTAGCTTCAGTGTTGATGGATGAGATCTAATAATGGATCAAGATCATAATGACTTATGTTTATGTGATCTGATGGACTAACACACATATTATCCTTGTATATGTAATGATCTGGGTATGTTTGAAGTCAGGAAATGCAATGAAGTTATAAGTATTTGATGACATATACGCTGGTTCGCTTTGGCGAATTTGCGCATACACGTTGGTTCGGCTCTTCCAAGTAGCGTATGCACTCTGATATTGTTGCAGAGTTCTGTGTTCTACATTTTTTTGACAGGGTTTCAGTGATTCAGTATTGGGTGATTCGGAGATTAATGGGTCAAGTGGTGATTGATTTTGTGCTTCAATGATATTGGTGGGTCCAGTATGAAAATTGGATTAAACATGGCCTTCAGATTATGATGTTGTGTTCCATGAGTATCCAGTCTGAAAATTTATGAAACATGGTACCTAGAGGAAGAAATAGAAGGTTGTAGCCTTCTGTAGGTCAACACCTACGTTCTAGTACATCAGCTAGTATAAGAGCTAAGGGGGTTGTAGCTCCCTTCCAAGAGAAGCTGGAGAACGAGAGAAGGTTGTAGCCTTCTATTGGTCGGCACCTACGTGCTAGTAAACAGATCGACTAGTACAAGAGATAAGGGGGTTGTAGCTCCCTTCCAGGAGAAGCTAGAGAATGAGAGGAGGTTGTAGCCTCCTGTAGGTAGAAGCTTGCGTACTGGTATAACACTACTCCAGTACAAAAAAATTGTAAAAAGAAGTTTCTTATTAAAAAAAGATAGAGACGAATTGCAGCAGGTGGTTTTCACCCACATTGGGTTTCCACCTTACATCATGGTGTTCAAGTGTTCTTCTTATGTGTGATGATCTATTCTGTTTTACTACACCTGCTTACTGTTCATATGGCTAATAATGTTCTGATGCACTCATTAAAGATCAACTAACTGAATCATAAGTTTACTGGATATATGCTAGTTGCATTAAACACAGTTGCGTGTACACGTGGGTTACCTTAACTAAAGTACCGTATATGAATCTAAGTATGGAAATGAAGATTTAGTGATTTGATAACACTGATTCACCACCCCCTCAGTATTATTTCCAACCAAATATTTGTACATAGAAATAGACAAAATTTTCTTCTGCACCTTCTCGATTGAACTATACAAGTGGATAGCTAAATTGGCAGATGACCAAGGGAGGTGGAAGCTTGAGGATCCAATAGTGTGGACTCCAGAATTAGTGTGAAGGCTGGAAGCTTTTGAAGATGATATCACATGCATTGTTGACCATTGGCTTGATCGGGTTATAGGAGGATTTGTTACAGTCTTCGCAGTCAACAGCTCAGTCAGTTACATCAAAGCATAGTGACGCTTCTCAAAGGACCACAAGGTAAGTATCTAATATCCTTGAATACTTAGATTAAAATGTTGTTGTGTGAAAAATGGGTTATGCCACTACCTTGATGTTTGGAGCTACGCAAAGTGGGGAGCTCCTCAGGGATAGGGGAAGAACATGTCCTAAATATAGCCCGTTGATTGAACCTTCTATGGGTGATGACGAGGGAGAAACACAGGCTTCATTGTAGAGTGTTGTCCAGTTGATAAGGCAAGGTTTTCCGCGAATACCTCATCTGTCCACACCACCTCCACCTTCACCTCCACACCATATACCTTCGTCCACACCACCACCACCACCGCCGCTGGTCAACATGTTCAATACAATGAAGTTGCAAGTTTTCAAGGGCTTAGGAAGTGAGGATTCAAATTAGTTTTGGTTTGTTGCGAAGGTTGTATGGACAGCACAACAAATTATGGATGATAATATAAAAATTGCAGTTGGTTACCGCTCTGCGGGATCACGTGCTAACATGGTATATTAAGCACCACACTAATAATCTGTTGGCGCCATTAGTAGATACTGAGACCGATTTGAAAAAAGAATTTAGTAAGCCTAAGTCTGCCTTGCAATTGGTCATTGGATTTAAGGAAATCATGATGAGGTCTAGTGAGATGCCATGGGAGCTAGATCAAAGACTAAAGCGTGGGATCCATGAAGCTAATATGAATCTCACATATAGTCAGCACCACGATTGGTTTATAGCCGTGCAATGATAGGAACTCAGGTGGAAGCTCTCGAAATCATAATGAGATTGCATGAGACATCTATTTAGGATGCTTCATTGGGAGTCCAAAAAATTCACTCGCAGTTGCAAAACCCTTGTCTGGAATTGCAGAGCTTGAAAAAAGAAAAAGAGGCCCAGATAGAGGTGCGCGAAGAAGTCTGGTGCCTCAAGTGTAAGAGCTAAGGCATGATAAGGATAATTGCCCTATCTTCGCGAACTATATTATAGGGGGAGGGTTGATGCCCCTTAGACAGGAAGCTCCAATAGGACCAAGTATGGAGCCTGCACTATGGTGCACATTTGTCAAGTGGCCAGAAAAATGTCACAGATAATTTTCATTCGCTACAAAAGTTTTTATAGACACCACAACAATTGTTTTGCGATTTTTGCAAGTCGGTGGGCCACGATGAGCGCCATTTACAAAGCTATGAATTAATGATGGAGAGGATGAATATGTATTGAATGCAAGCAGAAACTCGGACTCTAGATAAAGGCGCTAGGGGAGCACGTAGAGGATATTACGGGTGCAGATGAGGCCAAGGTCGAGGAGGACCTAGTAGGGGTCGTGGGTGGGTCATTTTCTACAATTGCGGAATGCTATGACACTATGCATGGGAGTGTACGAGTCAGACACACCAATCATGTCAATACTGCACTCAGTTTGACCACACAAATGAAGAATGTCTTGTACTAATGACCAAGCGGTAGGAGAAGAAGGTGTAGCCTCAACATCCTACCTAGAACATACAGATGATGAGGATCGAGCCCCACAAAGAGGATCCAAATGTGAATTGTGTGTTGTGAAGTAGGATCACGACTAGTGACGATAAGGGAAGAGAGCCTGAAGAAGGTGGATGGGTCTTCAAGGCCCCAGAAAAGGATACTGGTTTCAATTTGGAATGTGCGAAGGAAACATTCATGAAAGCAAAGAAAAGCTTCGCTGAGGCCTCTACCTCAAGAATTCAAAACCAACTACCAGAAAACCAGCATGCCTACAGAGGTTGACCCCTCTGTGCTTACCACCTTCTCGAAGGCTTGTATGAAACTACTATGTGATAAAAGGATGTGAAAGTGTTGGAAATAATACTGAGAGGGGGGGTGAATCAGTATTATTCAATCAATATAACTTTTTCATTTCCATATTAAGATTCATATACGCTACTTCAGTTAAGGCAAACCGCGTTTATACGCAGCTGTGTGTAATGCAACAAGTGTATATCTAGTAAACTTATGATTCAGTCAGTTGATCCTTAATGAGTGCATCAGAACATTATTAACCATATGAACAGTAAACAGGGGCAGTAAAATAGAATAGATCATCACACACAAGAAGCACACATGAACACCATGATGTAAGGTGGAAACCCAATGTGGGTGAAAACCACCTACTGCAAGTCGTCTCAATCTTCTTTTTAATAAGAAACTTCTTTTTACAATGGTTCTATACTGGTACAATCTTATACCAGTACGCAGGCTTCTACCTGCAGAAGGCTACAAACTTCTCTCATTCTCCAGACTCTCCTGGAAGGGAGCTACAACCCCCTTAGCTCTTGTACTAGCCGATCCATTTACTAGTACGTAGGTGCCGACCTACAAAAATGCTCCAACCTTTACTCGTTCTCCAGTTGCTACTGCAAGGGAGCTACCACCCCCTTTGCTCTTGTACTAGCTAATGTACTAGTACGTAGGTGCTAACATACAAAAGGCTACAACCTTCTCTTTCCTCCTCCAGGTACCACGTTTCATAAATTTCAGACTGGATACTTATGGAAGACAACATCATAATTTGAAGGCCACGTTTCATCCAATTTTCATACTTGACCCATCAATATCATTGAAGCACACAATCAATCAACACTAGCATCATCAATCACTGAATCACTGAAACCCAGTCAACAAACTGCAATCACTAGAACACAAAGCAAACAACAGAACTCTGCAAAAATAACTAGATCCAACTGCAACTTCAATTATCATATCTCATAATGTATACGCTACTATGAAGAATCCAACCAGTGTACATACGCACTTTCACTAAAGCCAACCCGCATACAGATCTGCAAATATTCACTCATAACTTTGCAGCTGTTCCAGACATCAGTCATACCCAGATCATAACATTTACAAAACATTACATGCGTCAGTAAACAGATCTAGACTAAACAAGATCAAACCATATAGAGATGATTCATTCCAAGCCATTAGGTCCTGATCTATCCTTAGATCTTGTTCTCCATCAACCGTTGAGATTCCTCTTTAGTTTAGATCAAATAATGCATCATGAACCCATAACCTACATACTGGATCTCATACTTCATCAGATATTCAAGACTTACTCCATACTCCTACCTAATGATTTTCTTCTCCTTTTATAGTCTTAGGCCTTACTCAATACCATGGGCCAAAACCATTGAGAACCAATACTAGGGACCCAATACCTGGGTTCAACACTTCGAATGCAATACCAAGGACCAAAACCATAGGTCTAAATACCACAGACCCAAAAATAAGCTTTCCCGCATGTACACGCTTTTCTGTGCATGAAAGTGCGTGCATACGCATACGCAACTTTTGATCGACAATCCCGCGTGTATACGCATCTTTGTATATAGAGAACCTACGTGTATACCCAAATTGGAATATAGTGAACCTGTGTATATACGCGACTTGGTACATAGTGAACCTGCATATAACCTGCCTATGTACGCGACTTGGTATATAGTGAACCTGCGTATATACTCTTCTTTCTTCATTTGTGTAGTCTGATCATGTTATAGACATTTTTGTGCCTTGCATCACTGAGCATGAAATGTCAATAATTAAGGGATCCAAAGTCCCTAAACATGTTGTTCCTACCCCTAGAGGAACAAGGCCAGCAAACCACAGCAGTTTACAAAAGTTCTCCACCTGAAAACACTCAAAAACAAGGCAATTCTGGATCATGTCAACTGCTCCACTGAGCATCTGCGCAGAATGTCAACTGCTCCACTGTCTACCTGCGCTGAATGTCAACTGCAAAGAAGGCTACCTACGCTGAGCGTAACTGGACAAGTGGCAGACTCATTTCTCAAGGTGTCAATGCCCAGGAAGCTTCCAAAATGACACTTGGATCAGGGAATTCGACTGGTCATGAGTAAGAGGTTCCAAATCTCCAAGTGGAAGCAAGAACCTCCAAGTGGACTCAAGAACTGAAGTGGGAGAGGACACTAGTCAGCTTCATGCCAGCCTCAAGCTGACTCATCCTTTCTCCAAAACTCCTATATATAGATCTCTCTCATGAGGTCAAGGGAGGCTGGAATATTGTGAATGCAAAGAATTGCTGTTGGTTTTTGGTTGGATCATTGGGTGTTTATGCTTTGAAAGGGGCTAAAGAAGGAATTCCATTCTGCTGGGAAGGAGATGATGGGTTGGAACCCTATGGGTTGTATCTCTTCCTGAACCTTGTTTATCAATCAATAAAGCTTCTTGGTTCTTTCCTATATGCTGGTGTTTATTGTATGATTTGCATTAGTGTATTTGATTTACTTCTAATCCTGAATCATTTATGAATATGTATATGCGCCTTTGTTGTGTCCTTCTCTTGTTGCATGTAGCTGTTCTCTTGTCACAGGTAGCTATTCTCTTGTGATCTCGTGGGAGCAAAAGCAAGGAGGCAAGTAGCTGTGGACATCCAAAGAGGAGAGGATCTAGATCGAGGGGCAACCGAAAGATAACGGTAAGTCTACCAATCTCCTCTCTTTCATATTTCATAAAGGAAGAAACCGAAGTAGTTGTATTCGTTTGTTGCTAAGGTACTGTCACACCTTAGGTGGATAGGATCGTCCTGCATAGGCATTTTTCCCCACAACAAATTGGCGACTCCGCTGGGGAAGAACTTTGCTTTAGTCATTTTGTTTGTGTTTACATCATTGTTTACTTCATAGACTCAACAACAACAATCAAACTGCTTTGCAAAGTAGAATGTTGCTGCTTTGATCCTTCACTGGGTTTTTTTGTCTATGATCTCAACAATGGACTCACAAATGACTTGATGATCCTTCGTGATAGTCTTTAGTACCCTCTCAAAGCATCCCTCTGTTTATACCTTGCTTGTGTTTCTGATTTGGCCTGAAACAGTTGATTTTTGAGCATTTTATGACCCGGAAACCAAGAGAAACGAGAGTTTCTCCTTTCAGCGCAGGCACTGTGAAGGCAGTCTTCATTTCAACGCAGGTCCCGTGAAGGCTACCTGCGCTGAATGTCAAACTGGCAGTGTTACACCTGCGCTGAACCAGTGTGGCCTTGTGCAGCTGGGGTTCCTTGCTGTCTTTTGCCCTGTTTTGATCTCTATTTTTGCAACCTTTAACCAGCATAGGTACAACCTCTGATAACCCCTTTTCTTTGCTTGTATTCCGCCTCATTTTTGTACAAAAAGACTGTAAGTGTTTTTATGTGTTTGTGGCGTCATTTACAGTTTTCCTTTGCATGAGCGAAATAGTCATCCTATAGCCTTGATTCAGATCTGATTGAGTGATTGATTGTGATCTTAGGAGAGAGTTCATTGGCTGTTTGCAGTTTGATTATCATTTGCTTTTGCTTATTGGTTTGAATTTGTCACTTTTAAGTGTCGAAACAAGTATTTCTTTCAAAAAATCACAAAGTGATTGTAATCTCTTCTACCCTTGCTGATTTGGGAAAAAGTAAACTTGTTTATTTTCAGTCATTTAAAAGCAAATTCGAAGTTGTGCAAAAAGCTTTCTTTGTAGGCATTTATACTAAGAAAGTGAAAACAAACACCTGCATTGTGCATTTGCATTTTGATAAGTTTGGATGTTGGATTTAGGAAGAGTGCATTAGAGTGTGCTGATTGCTCTTTGAGAAAAGATAGTCGCTCTCTTTTCCCTTAGTAGCTAGGATTTTCAAAGTTGAAAGATTATAAAGCTTGCTTATCATCTTAGACTGCATTTAGGAATTTGTACCAATACATCTCGTGGTGATCCTGAAAGACAAACTTTAAAAAGATCAACTTAAAATATATTGAATGAACCTAACAACGCTTTGCAACATAACGCTCATCGTAGAGGTCTAGGTAGAGACGTGTTCCGGCGTCATTAAACGTAGTGACTGTCGATCTCTAAGAAGGTGGGTGATTCCTCCTGAGGGACGATAGCACTAATACGGACTTGTGCTCCCACGTACCGTCGCGTATATATTGGGAGACCCCTATAGGCATATATCCTTTATCCTTAGGAAGCCGTGTCGGCCGCCCTACTGATCGCAATGCAGTGAACACAGCATTCACGAAGATCGACCACCCGTACCGTAAAACGTATTCTGTGGTTTTGCGAAAGGTTTGGCACACCCTCTGCCTAGATCTCCAGAGCAGTTTCTTTTGGCCTTTTTCAGACTCTATAACAGAAAAAGTCCAACCGAGCATTTGTCACTTCGGGCTCATTAAAACATCGAAGGAGACTAGAGTCATCTTTAGCTTTTTCTCGACTCTTTAAAACTGAAAAAGCAAGTTGTGTCTAAAGCGTCGTTAACAATTTATTTTAAACGGAACAATCACCCTTATTCCCGCGTTGATCTTTGGGTTGAAAAGACGGAGCACACCAACCAAGGAGTTCCCCTTGGTGGAAATCCTAGTCCCTTCTCCTCTTGAAAAGATGTTGGTGCGCCCCACACGGCCACATTGTCGCTTCCAGGATTGACAATTGGCCTACCTATATGGCTCTTTTCAACCAGTGTCATTCGGAATGCCACCATTCCTGAACAGTCGAGTCAACAGTTAGATCAGACAAGAGTTTCCCACCAGCCTTCTACTTCATCTTCCTCTCCTCCTTCCTCTTCGCTTGACGGAACTGGTCGGTCAAAGAATCGGGTTCCTAAGGAGAAAAAGGAGAAGAAGAAGAAAGAAAAGAAGCAGAAGGAGCCTAAGGCGACTGGGGGCAAACAATCGTCATCTAACAAAAATCCACACACAGCACTCGTAAGGCCTAAATCACCATGTGTCATATGCAGGGGAGACCACTTCCACAGAGATTGTCCATGTATCCCCCGGATACTAAGAGACTGGTCACCCCGTTTGCACAATTCGGTAGCATCGACCTCTGATAGCCATGTCGATTGTTCACTGTCAACTAGTGGGAGTGAAGCTCCAGGACAGAGCGGGAAAGCTAAATTTCCCTGCAGACTGTGTGAAGGCGATCACGCCATCCACCGTTGTCCCTTCTTAGATGAGGCGAAAAGAGTTCTGGAAGATCGCCCGATATTACGAGCGAATCTTCCTCCTGGATATCAAAAACTCTTGCCAAGTCCCTCGCTAGTTGAGAATCCGGTTGACCCGCCCAGGTGGTCAGCCGAAGCACCTGTCATTGAAGATGAACCGTCTGAATCCATACCTGATGAAAGTCTAAAGGTTGAAACGGCAGTTGACCCGGTTTTGCCTTCGGAGGCTCTATCTTCGGATGACACCATCACAAAGGAGAATAAAGACGACACCGTCCAAATTCTCTTCATCAGCACTGACTCTGATGATCAAGGGGGAAATGCCACCATTCCTTTATCGCAGGAAGGAAGTTCATCAGAGCGCTATCCGGCCGTTTACTCGGTCCCACCACCAAGCAACCTGGTTGTGTCCTTTGACTGGAACCAACTAGGTAGACCCCGCTTGCCAGCTAGCATACCATTCAGAATTATTGTCCAAATATATAGAATGGTAATGGCTGGTACAGTTATTGATGAAGGGGCATCTGTGAGTATCCTTTCCTCTATTGCTTGGAAAGCGCTTGGTTCGCCTGCGCTTTTGCCTGAGATGAGAAATCTATCAGGCTTTGATAAGGGAACCAGTCGCCCTTTAGGGATCCTCCCCAATGTGCCAATAACATTGAAAGGGAAGACCGTTCAAATGAACGTGATGGTTGTTCAAGGACCCTTGGATTATAACCTACTCCTTGGACGAGACTATATATATTGCATGGGAGCAATAGTCTCCTCACTCTTTAGAGTAATGTGTTTTCCGCATGAAGGAAGAACGGTCAAGCTCGTGGACCAACTTTCGTTTCCCGGATCACACATCGCAAATAGTCATATACCATCCCTAAATGGTCTATTCACGAAAGAAGTGTCTCAACCCACGGTCCGTCCTCCTGATGAGCGCGAGTAATCCGGGAGGACATGACTGGAACCCAGGGGGCATGCGTCCTGGTCTACTTCGGCAGAGAACTTTGGGTATAAGGTAGGTTTCCGCGAGAGAATATGACTAGTCCATACCCCGTCCGTAGAGGAAAGAGGGTTGTTCTAGAATAGGATTCTTTTGTCAAGGTACGTGGGAAGGACGGGACTCGTCGCCCACCTTTGTCTATTTCGGTAGGCATTGCCGAGGAAGTGTTTTGTTTAACGAGACAATCTTTAGGTAACCTGAAAAAGGTAGGCCAAGGAAGTGTTTTGTCTAACGAGACAATCTTTGGGTAACCAGAAAGAGGTAAGCCTCCCTCAGTAACACAAATGTTTTGTCTTTGAGTAGTGTTCTTCTCTTGTCGCAAGTAGCTGCTCTCTTGTCGCAAGTAGCTGTTCTCTTGCGATCTTGCAAAAAATCTATTGAAAGTTGGACTAACGAGAAGACAAGTAGCTGCTCTCTTGTGACCTCGTATAGACCCGTTAAAACTGGACTAGAAAGACGACAAGTAGCTGTGAACACCCAAAGAAAAGCAGAGGTGAGAAGAAGGGGGGAAACCTTGAAATTGTATTTTATACCTGGGGGCATGCAAACCTTTTGGAGTGCAAGCAAAGAGCGGTTATTTATCTGTTTTTTTGGTTAGCCGTTTCCGAACTTGCATAAAGAAAGGATATGGAGTAAAGCGTAGTGAGATGAAACTCCTTAAAAAATAGCGATCTCACATGAGACAATCTTATCATATGACTGGTATAACGAGCAGTTTTAGCATAAAGTTCATGCTCGTTAAAAAATAAACGCAAGATCCGAGCAGTTTTAGCAGCATAGTTCATGCTCGTTAAAAAATAAACATAAGCTTTGAGCAGTTTTAGCGGCGCATTCAAGCTCATTAAAAAATAAACCCATCCCGGTAAATAACCATTGAAGTATGTAACCTGATCAACCATAAAAGCCTTGGTCGTGTTTGTGCACCGTCACCTCCACCGTTCATTTGGCCAATCGTTTACCTCCATATGATTGTTTACCCATTTTGAGGAACAGCTGCGAAGAGTGATTTCACCTAGCCATCCTTGTGACACTGCCGTGATTGGAAAATTCCAACCTGTACCTGGAATCAACTGCTATCCCTGTTCATCACTCGTTCCTCAGAAGACGAGTCTTCTTTAAGCTCTTTTCAACTGACTCGTAAAATATGAAAAGATTGCCGATTTTTGGCCTTCCAGCTCATTAAACGACCGGAAGAGCTATCCCTCCTCTAGATTTTAATCTTTTTGGACCTGAGGGATTATTGCACAAAAAGATCGAGCGCTTGTTTTGTTCGACTCGTTAAAAGTACCGAAAACTCATCCCTTCTGTATTGTTTTATACTTTTTCGGACTTAAGGGATTAGATGACGAAAAAGGAATTTTGGAGTTAACTTTATGTACCTTTTCAGACTCTCTAAAAATGAAAAGGGCCGAGTTTTCCTTGTCGTTAGACTCGTTAAAATCACTAAATAGCGACAAACTTGTCTTTAGACGAGAACGAGTTTCACTATCGCTAGGCTCGTTAAAACATAGCGATGGGCTTGCCCGAAGGGCAAGTTATAGAACAAGCATATGTTATCCTCCTCAAGCTTGACAAAAATAAAGAGGTACTGGTCAGCAATGACTGGGGAAAAATTGGGAAAAAAATCAAGAAGTCTTTGATGGTAGCAGGTCGCTCTTGAACATGACACTTTTCCTCCGTAGCACATCGGGTTGGGTTGTTTCATTCACCGGTCACATCACCATGGTCTTTGCCACACCATCCATGCTTGGGGTAATGCTACCAATCCATCGCATCAGTGTCGCCATATGTTCAAGAGAAGTCGTTCAGAAAGAGTCAACCAGGTCCCATCCACTGCCATACATTATCCTTCATCCATTCATGACCGCCACCCTGAATCATATGTCACAGATTGTTTTCACCTCCGCTAAAATCATTAGCTCCGTTCCGTGTCACTGATGTGGGATTCATTAAGGCCCTCCTTTGACGGATCGCTTCTTGTCGACATCAGCTCATTATCCAAGAAGTTGATCTAGGAACAACCCCTTCAGTACTTTGAAGCTTGCATGCCTCAATGGCAAGTTTCTCACTTCCGGCAACAGATATACATCAATGACCTTCAACCGGAAGATTTTGCGTGGTGTTCGACGCCAAGTCCTTTATTCACACCACGTGAATTGTACTGCAGTACCTTGAGGGTCATTATCATTATCGGTGATTCCTCTCACGCTTGTTAACGGTTTACATCATTGACCGGTAATCAAGCGATGTCTTTCCATGTTCGACTTCAGCGCAATTCTCACATGGATCGACTTGTACTTAGAGTGAAGATCGAACGAGTTTGAAGACCCCGGATCTAGTTTCATCCATCCGGGCTGCGATAATATATTCAGGAAAATAAAAACATTTGACATGTACATCATTGCAGCAGATGATCATCCTACTCAAAGGATGATAGTTTCGCCAGAATTATTAGTCTACCATCAGACGATCGTCTGTTCTATGTACCAAAATGTATTTATAAAGCTGAGCATGGGAATGCCCGCCTCAGCTAGATCATGAAAGCAGAATGAATCATAATGTATCGTATTGTATCTTATTACAGGTCTCCTCCCAGCAAATGGATGAACTTCGGACTCCCCTGGATAAAGCATTTCACCCGATAAACGGCCTCATACTTTAGGGGGCAACTGTTATAGACATTTTTGTGCCTTGCATCACTGAGCATGAAATGTCAATAATTAAGGGATCCAAAGTCCCTAAACATGTTGTTCCTACCCCTAGAGGAACAATGCCAGCAAACCACAGCAATTTACAAAAGTTCTCCACCTGAAAACACTCAAAAACAAGGAAATTCTGGATCATGTCAACTGCTCCACTGAGCATCTGCGCTGAATGTCAACTGCTCCACTGTCTACCTGCGCTGAATGTCAACTGCAAAGAAGGCTACCTGCGCTGAGCGTAACTGGACAAGTGGCAGACTCATTTCTCAAGGTGTCAATGCCCAGGAAGCTTCCAAAATGACACTTGGATCAGGGAATTCGACTGGTCATGAGTAAGAGGTTCCAAATCTCCAAGTGGAAGCAAGAACCTCCAAGTGGACTCAAGAACTGAAGTGGGAGAGGACACTAGTCAGCTTCATGCCAGCCTCAAGCTGACTCATCCTTTCTCCAAAACTCCTATATATAGATCTCTCTCATGAGGTCAAGGGAGGCTGGAATATTGTGAATGCAAAGAATTGTTGTTGGTTTGTGGTTGGATCATTGTGTGTTTATGCTTTGAAAGGGGCTGAAGAAGGAATTCCATTCTGCTGGGAAGGAGATGCTGGGTTGGAACCCTATGGGTTGTATCTCTTCCTGAACCTTGTTTATCAATCAATAAAGCTTCTTGGTTCTTTCCTATATGCTGGTGTTTATTGTATGATTTGCATTAGTGTATTTGATTTACTTCTAATCCTGAATCATTTATGAATATGTATATGCGCCTTTGTGTTGTGTCCTTCTCTTGTTGCATGTAGCTGTTCTCTTATCACAGGTAGCTATTCTCTTGTGATCTCGTGGGAGCAAAAGCAAGGAGGCAAGTAGCTGTGGACATCCAAAGAGGAGAGGATCTAGATCGAGGGGCAACCGAAATATAACGGTAAGTCTACCAATCTCCTCTCTTTCATATTTCATAAAGGAAGAAACCAAAGTAGCTGTATTCGTTTGTTGCTAAGGTACTGTCACACCTTAGGTGGATAGGATCGTCCTGCATAGGCATTTTTCCCCACAACAGATCATCAATTCTTTGCTACTGACCTGCTGCACTATAATCTGTCATCTTGCGTGAGTTTCCATCAAGGACAACACTTGTCACATAATGCCAACAATCTCCCCCTTTGGACTTTATGGCAAAGCTAACTTGTCATACTGAGAACTATCATCCTGTCACATCTGATATCTCTTCTGTAGAATCATCAAGTTATATATTTTTCTTCTATGGGTGGGTTGCCATCAAGTACAACACATGCATCATAATGCCAACAATCTCCCCCTTTGGACTTGATGGCAACAACACCAAATCACTCTCCCCCTCTGACATCAAGGGCAAAGGGTGGACCAGGATATTCTCTTTCCTTGATAAACATTCTGCTGTCCATACTCCCCTGATTACCTGCTGAAATCTCTGAATGAGCTGCCCCTTTGTATATGCCAAATTGTACCAATATGTCCATGCTCCTTCTAAGTACATGTTGAATGCTCTGTTTTGCTGAAGTGTGTTGTTCATGATCCCCCTGACTATAAGCAAGGTTTGCAAAAAGATGTTCTACAAGAAAGAACATGACTCTATACCAAAGACTCATACATACATCCATCTCCCAACCAAGTGGGGATATACCAAAATTGACTCATCTACCCAACCAAGTGTGGATACACCAGAAGTTTACATATGACAAATAAGTACATTACATTATTCATCCCAGGCATAGTGGGGAAACAAACATAGGCCGTTACATGACCTTGATAAGAGAAGATATACATGACATAGAGACGAAATATTTAAAACAATTCTATGAAAGTCATCAGCAACATTTGTCAATCATCATTCAGATCAGCAACCATGTTCTCCTTCTGCACCTGTTCCACCTGAAACCAAATCAAACGAACATATACGCGACTGTATCCATAGAAACATGCATATATACATGAATGTTCTTCATAAACTTGCGTACAACCACTTCCAGATCAACAACCTGTAAATGTCCTGTAACAAGGTATGTCTGCATATAGATATCAACTCATCCTTTTGAACATCATCATATAATCATTCACATTATATCATATGTGAAAAACACCATAGTCATCTCATCATCATCAAGATCTGCATGATCTTATATACCATCCATGTAACATTACATGGGAATATCCCTTATCTGACAATCATCAACCAACATATGTGAGTATCAACCTATCATTATATAGGTAAGAACTCATCATCATCATATCTCCAACAATGCAACTCCATGTATCCAGCACTATGTATCTAGAGCTCAAGACTTCTTGATATCATCAACAACCATAATCCTCATCCATGTGAGTGCGAGGAACTATAGTAATCCTGCATCATAACTGTATTGTATGATCTTTATGCATATGACAACAACAGCATATGAGTGGCTCATCACCAAGTACTTTGTACTTCTCCTTATCCTTATGAAGATCACCATATAAGCACCATATATGCATCATCAAAGAATCAACCACAAATCTGAATTAAACACCAACTATGTAACCCCAAGAATCATATGAGATGGACAACTCATAACCATATCATAGCAAGATATATCATTTAGCCATACAAGCATCATCACCAAGGACTACTAACCATAATGCCAACAATGCATTATTAAAAGTATATGCTCCCCCTGAACCTGTGCCATGTGTCCACTGTCAAATCTGATCATGAATATATCAGCAAGAATTATCAAGGAATCATCATCATGAAACACTTTAAAACATCTTACAAGTATCAAGACATTTCCACACATCATTAGTAGATTATAATCATTATCAAACAGGGCAAGTAATGGACTGAATCATATCAGACCCTTTTCCTGAGCCTGTCCCACTGCTTTTCTCAAACTGACATATACGCGACTGTGCACTATCTAACTCACGTATATATGTGACTTCCCTTTATGAAACTTGCGTATGAGATTTAGGATACTGAAGTTTTACACTTTCAGCTCCCTCTGAGTTGATTATGTCTGTACATTGTGCTATGCCACATCTTTCTGACTGTACTTCCTTCTTCTTCCATATCTTCAAGTGTGATGATGATGTTTTCCCCTTTTTTTATGGTGCCCATACTTTGTTCCTACATTCCTTTGCTATACATCCAAGCTTGTTACATGCATAACATCATACATGTTTCATATTCCTCCTGTAGCAATCATCAACTTTGTGACCAAACATATTGCAAGAAAAACAATATCCATTAAAGTACTTGGAATGTGATGATCTTTCTGCATGATGGTCTTGAACCACTCTTCTTCTACATCTGGCTACAACATGTCTAAGATTGTGACATACATAACATTCAACATTATTCATCAGAGGAGTAACTTTGAATAATTTCTTTCCTCGGCTGTTGGTGGGATTGACCTCTCATCTCCTTGTCGAGCATTGCATTAGAGTTCCTTGTCTTACTTTGTGAACTAGATTCACCTTCAACAGATTCATGAAAACCAAGACTAGTTTTGATAGCTGGAGACCTCTGACAACTAAGAATATCATCCAAGATCTTAGTACTATCTTGAAATTGTAAGAGCTTATCTTTTCCTTCTAATTTATCTTTTAGAATATTTACCTCAACCTGATGTTGCTCTTCCTTTTCAAGATACTGCTTCTTCATGTTTTCTTCAAAATTTCTTCCTTCTTCCAACTGATGCCTTAGATCAAGAACTTCATTTTCTTGTTTTTCAAGAGCTTGGAGTAGTTCTTTATTCTACTTATTTGATTCTTCAAGATCTTCCTTTAGCAAGAAGATCGTAGCTTCAAGCCTTTCATAGTAACTGGATCTATCTCTGAGTTTCTTGATTATTGTGCTCCTTTCATTCACTTCATCTTGCAACTTTTGACATTGATCTTCCTTTTCCTTGAACAGCTTCCTTACCTTGTTACCTTCCTCTAGTTGAGCTTTTAGTTTGGTAGCTTCTTCTTTGAAGGCACATTCCCTTTTGTTTAATAGATCTTGTTGGTCTCTAATTTTGTCTGTAAGCCTTTTAAATACTGCCTCTATTCGATATCTTTCTTGCTCACCCATAAGAGAAAATTCAGTTGTTTCGCTATCGCTTTCATCGTCTTCAAATGGATAAATAGATGTATCACCAGAGGATAACAAATTCATACCTAATAGTTCTTCACCTTGAAGTGATTCTAAATCTGAAGTGCTTCTTCCACATATTCCCCAATCGATGCTCCCATTGTCATAGTTCTTCTGAGATGTATTCCTCTTCTTAGGCGCTTTCTTCCTAAGCTTCTTGCCCATTTATCTATAGATCTCCTTCAAGCGATCAAGCTTATACCAAAGGACCTGCTCTGATACCAATTATTGGAAATAATACTGAGAGGGGGGGGTGAATCAGTATTATTGAATCAATATAACTTTTTCATTTCCATATTAAGATTCATATACGCTACTTCAGTTAAGGAAAACCACGTGTATACGCAATAGTGTGTAATGCAACAAGTGTATATCCAGTAAACTTATGATTCAGTTAGTTGATCCTTAATGAGTGCATCAGAACATTATTAACCATATGAACAATAAACAGGAGTAGTAAAATAGAATAGATCATCACACACATGAACACCATGATGTAAGGTGGAAATCCAATGTGGGTGAAAACCACATGCTGCAAGTCATCTCACTCTTCTTTTTAATAAGAAACTTCTTTTACAATGGTTTTGTACTGGTGCAATCTTATACCAATACACAGGCTTCTACCTACAAAAGGCTACAACCTTCTCTTGTTCTCCAGACTCTCCTAGAAGGGAGCTACAACCCCCTTAGCTCTTGTACTAGCCGATCCATTTACTAGTACGTAGGTGCCAGCCTACAGAATTGCTCCAACCTTTACTCATTCTCCAGCTGCTACTGGAAGGGAGCTACCACCCCCTTTGCTCTTGTACTAGCTAATGTACTAGTACGTAGGTGCTGACCTATAGAAGGCTACAACCTTCTCTTTCTTCCTCCAGGTACCATGTTTCATAAATTTTCAGACTGGATACTTATGGAACACAACATCATAATCTGAAGGCCACGTTTCATCCAATTTTCATACTAGACCCATCAATATCATTGAAGCACACTGTTAGAGTTGGTCTTGTTAGTCCTCTGTCAGAGATCAAAACTCTTTCGGCATTTGATTTTTAGGAGTCCCGCTCCATTCACTCAACTACATTCTGCTAGGGGCATGCCATAATCTGATGGAAAAGGTCTTGTTAGTCAGTTCCCCTCATGCAGTTCTACGGGCCCATTTAGATCATTCATATTCTTCATTGGCTTTACTTATGAAACTGTTCTACTTATTGATACCAATTTGAGTTAATACTTGGCAAGTTTGCAATGGGAAGCTTATTGTAAATGGAATTGTACAGACTGAAGACTTCACAGCATAGCCAGCTTCATATTGCGCACCTGCTGGCTCAAGTATTTTTCAAGGTTCACTAAAGTCCATGACAATCAATATTTGATCTTTTGATGGACGAGAGTCATTTTCACTCATTACGTCTAGGGATCAGATAAATTGATCTTCAAACATGTCCAATAAAGCCATGCGACCCAGAGGGAGGCCCTTACAAAGTTACGATTTAGATATTTTCATCGTCATGTTGACAGATTACGACTGTTCTTCAAAACTCTGTTTTGAAGAAAAGTCAAATAGGTGTCATGTGTGATAATTTTCAAAAAGTCTCCAGTTGATTTCTTCAGGTGCAATCATGGTTTCCTTGGCCAAGTGCCATGTTATGCGACCCCTACAAAAGTGCCAAAAAATTTTCATCATTTTAGCTAAAAATTCAAAGGGAAAAGTGAAATTCAGTGTTGCATTAAATCAGTGAAAAGTGTCAAAATGAAACATTATTAAAGTGGGGTTTGAAGAAGCAAAAATTAAACTTATGACTCCAAGGTCTTTATATACAAGTTTCCACAAGCAACCAAATCATTGTGCACACCAAGGTCATAGATAAACATAGCAAAGTGATTGAGGGTGCAAGCACACGTTTGGAGTAAGTTTGGGGTTAGTTTCAGGAGCGCGGCGCACACACAGAGGGGCATGGCGCACATAGGGAGCGCGGTGCACAGAGCGCGAACCAGCAGTGTAAAATTACAATGGGTGCAATGCATATACTGAGCACAGCGCACTGGGTTTTCTGCGTGGCGCACACCCACAGAGGCCTGAATTTGTGCCAAAATTGCAACAAATCTCTTTGAAACCCTTCAAATCGACAGGTAGGGTCTATCTCTTGGCTTGCTCATCCAATTTTGTGAACATATGGTGGTTCATGGCTATGTATAATTGTAATAAAAAACACCTAAACCCTACCTCTTGAAAGCATCGAAGCAATTGCTCTAGGGATGAAGACTTGTTGTGTTGATGCCAAGATTCCTCTTTCACCTCTAATTTTTTCACTCCTTTCCATTTTTCCCTCCCCCCCTATCCCATTTTTCCCTACCCTAAAACATTACTAAATCCCTATTCCCTATCCCTCCACACATTTTTCAGCTATAAAATCCCCAAACCCTCCTACATATCCTTGAACAAAATTTCCCCCCATAACCCCTATTCCCATCATATTATTCCCCTTCCTAACACTCCCTTTTTGCATTGTTCCCCCTTGGTGGCAGATATCACAACAGCACCTAGTTTCACTACCATCATCAAAGGGCAGTCCAAGCACAATACACATACAATAGTCATGGCATCTGAACATTCATCCAAATATGAGATGGAAACACAAAGTGATTCATCCTCGGAAGAACAGGCTCCCCGGAGACATCATAAAAGTGGAAAACATGTTAGGGATGAGCCAACCACCCTCACATAATTGCAAGCATGCTCTCTTGCTATGTCATGTTTCCAGCATCTATCATGTTTTGAGTATTGTCAAAGAGTGGCTAATGTTTGAGTTCATCATGAGTTGGCCCGTCTTTTTGTGCTTCACCTACATGGAGATCACTCTATCTTGGTTGGGGTCACCTTCATACTGACACCCGAAATTGTCTCATTAGCAACCGGTATACCGAATGTTGGAGAACCATGGCACAAGAAACAAAAATTTGATCGGCAACATTATGAGCCTTACATTAAGGCCAGTTGCTTGAGGCAGCTCACAAGAGTCTTTCCATTCAGATATTTGAAAGATTAATATGCTCCACTCATGAAGTACTTCAGTTGTGAGGGGAGGTTCTCTCGTCTATATGCCTATCACATTAGGTTGCTCATGCACTTTACTAGGGTATGGATGATGAAAATCCCATTTTTCATTTGCAGGAACATAGAGAGGATGAACACCTTCATGCAGCACAAGATCCCTTAGCAGCAACTTAACAGTGTTTATCACTTTGCCCTTATTAAGATTTTGGTGGTTCATTAGTTGGGATTACAGGGCATTACTTGGGATGATTTCATATCCCGTGACCTCTTCAGCACTTCACAGGTATTATCAGAGGTTAATCATGAGGGTGAACCTTCTCATCGGTATGAGCGCCACGATACTGCTAGTGTGCTGGTTTTCATCACATATCAGAGGGGTGCGAGACATTTGTTTGCAGCAGCAAAGCGAGTGTTATCTCCACCCGAGGTGGAAGGGGCCTCGCTTTCGACATCAGCACTACAGGTATAGGATAGAGGTAAGGAGCCAATGCATGATGAGGGGCCTTCAGGTGAGCCATCAGGTGAACAAGAGACCGAATTCGTTCTCCTTCATGATGATACAGATACAGAACCGACAAGTGCACAGCTTAAAGAGATCATCCAGGAGTAGCAAGCAGAGATTCAAGCCTTGTCCATTGATTTGGAAAGAGCCAAATGGAACATGAAATATCTAGAGCAGAGGAACAAATAGCTGGAGGATCAGCAAGCGATCATGGAGCTACAAAACATTCGTGAGCATCGCCAAGCTGCACAAAGGAGAAGAGTTGAGCTCACGTCATTAGAGCAAGAGATTAATGAGGATCAGGAGTCCAATCTCGAGAGTGTTAACATGAACTTGGAGAGGTTGCTAGACAAGCCTGACAAGGACCATGCATTTCTGAGACACATGGCTTTCCACTACATGGCGCGAAACAAAGTATGCAAGGCCCAAATCAGGAATTTGAAGGCGAAATTGAGAAAGGAAATCAAGAAGAAAAAGAGGCAAAGGGAGCTCGATCGACTTCAGATATTGGCCAAAGCCTCTTTGGCCCAGCATAACACTTGATAAGGAAGCTCCAGCCCAAATTTCAAGAAATTTGGGGCAATTTTGGTCACATGGAAAATTTTTGGTCACAACACAGGTTTTTTCTCTCTCTGCGCCGCGCCACTAGTGCGGCGCTTAGGATTGGTAGCTCCAAAGCACAAATGGTTTGCATTTTTAGATTCAGTGTGAAAAATCATGACTGATGGTGCTTGGACAAGAAGTTTGGGCAAGTTTTGAGTCCCCAAGGGGTCAAAAACACTAAAAAAATGGCCTCTCTGCCCCTATTTTGACACACAGGAAGCAGTCTTGGGAGAATGAAGTTTTGGAGGGGAAAATGAGCACCAAATTCAGAAATTCCACTTGGTTTGGAAAGTAGATAGGCTAGGCTTTCCAAAAATCACACTTGGGAATAATTTGGACTCCATTAGGTACATCAAATCGCCTCCAAAGTTTCGCGGCACGTATAGATTTGGGCGCGACGCATATAGAGAAAAAGGCCAAAATCGCGCCCATTTCGTGAAATTTCGATTCACGACTTTCTCCAAGTGGGCCCACTCATTTACACTATATTTTTCTCAGCAACTAAGGCAATGTTTAAAGAGAATTTTCACTAAAGGTGGGATCCTATCCAAGTGGCAAAAGGAAGGCGAGCAGTCACCCAAGCCATTTGTCATTTTTGTAACGCTGCACCTGTAACTATTGGTTTTCTTTCCACTTCCACTTTGTAATGATTCAAAAAAATCCCCAAATCTTGGTCGTTCTATTTCCTCATGGCATAGTCTATTTATTGTATGCAAACCATTTGCAAAGGGTTGGTTGACATTTCTGGGAATTGTGGGAGAAAAACCCAGTCACTCACTGTCCATTTTGACAGAGAATTAATGAAAGATTGCAGCTCTGGTTCATGAGATTCCTGTGGCGTGAGTTTAGCAAATGTATCTTATTTATGTTTCATATTTATTTCATTATTTTTCATATTTTCATTTACATTCATTTCCACTGAAAGCTTTCTAAGTAAAAAAGGTAGAATTCAGTGCACTGTTCTGCCTTGGGATAGTTTTCATGTTCTATGTTTTCTTCTGTTGAAAAGGATTCATGTATTTATGCCCTTTTCACACTCTCAAACAATCTCTCCACCTCACATTTTTTCAACTCTAATTGCTAGACTTTCTGCCTATCTTGCCTCATGAAACAACCTACGTCTTTGAGTTAAATTCTCTGCTCATGCTATTCGTTGGCTCCACACATCCCAGAAAACTCAGTTATTCTTCAAACATCTCCATCATATTTATTTACCTAGCCTAAAATCAGTATTCATTTTTCAGTCATCTCAGACCCTATTGTTTATTTTATTGAGTGTGACCTGGAGATAGCCCTCTCCTGTTCTGGTAGGGCTAGCTACCAGACTGAATGTGGTTTGTGGTTACCCTGAATTTTTCCTTCCTTCAGCCTAAGGCAAATTTAGGTGCTAACACACACAATAAATCAACACTAGCATCATCAATCACTGAATCAATGAAACCCAGTCAACAAACTACAATCACCAGAACACATAGCAAACAACAGAACTCTACAAAAATAACCAGATCCAACTGCAACTTCAATTATCATATCTCATAATGTATACGCTACTATGAAGAACCAAACCCGTGTACATATGCACTTTCACCAAAGAAAACCCGCGTACAGATCTGCAAATATTCACTCATAAATTTGCAGTTGTTCTAGACATCAGTCATACCCAGATCATAACATTTATAGAACATTACATGCGTCAGTATACAGATCTAGAATAAATAAGATCAAACCGTATAGAGATGATTCATTCCAAGCCATTAGATCCTGATTTATCCTTAGATCTTGTTCTCCATCAACCGTTGAGATTCCTCTTTAGCTTAGATCAAACAATGCATCATGAACCCATAACCTGCATACTGGATCTCATACTTCATTAGATATTCAAGACTTACTCCATACTCCTGCCTAATGATTTTCTTCTCCTTTTATAGTCTTAGGCCTTACTCAATACCATGGTCCAAAACCATTGAGAACCAATACTAGGGACCCAATACCTAGGTTCAACACTTCGGACGCAATACCAAGGACCAAAACCATAGGTCTAAATACCACGGACCCAAAAGTAAGCTTTCCCACATGTACGCACTTTTCTGTGCATGAAATTGTGTGCATACGCATACGCGACTTTTGATCGGAAATCCCGCGTGTATACGCATCTTTGTATATAGAGAACCTGCGTGTATAACCTGTGTGTATACCCTACTTGGTATATAGTGAACCTACGTATATACGTGACTTGGTACATAGTGAACCTGCGTATAACCTGCCTATGTATGTGACTTGGTATATAGTGAACCTGCGTATATACTCTTCTTTCTTCATTTGTGTAGTCTGATCATCAATTCTTTGCTACTGACCTGCTGCACTATAATCTATCATCTTGTGTGAGTTTCCATCAAGGAAAACACTTGTCACATAATGCCAACAATCTCCCCCTTTGGACTTGATGGCAAAGCTAGCTTGTCATACTGAGAACTATCATCCTGTCACATCTGATATCTCTTCTGTAGAATCATCAAGTTATATATTTTTCTTCTATGGGTGGGTTTCCATCAAGTACAACACATGCATCATAATTCCAACAGAAAGGGATACAAGAATTGATAAATAAGTGCATATAGAAGGAAAATTCTCCTGAAGGGAACCACATAGTTAGAAATATTGGAAAACATAAGACAAGGATATGGCATGAGATGAGGCTCACCGCACAGATAGGAGACTATGAGATGGACTAGGTTATTCTGGATCTAGGGTTGGATGCGAACATTTTTCCTAAACATACATGGGATAGGATGGGGTGACCTGTGTTCCAATGGTCTCTAATTCAGTTGAGGATGGTGAACCAACAGAAGATTATCCCTATGGGACATCTACATGGAGTCACTGTAGATATAAAAGGTGCGAGTGTGCTGGTGGAAGTAATCGAGATAGTGGATGACAACAATCCATACCCTGCGCTCCATGGAATTGATTGGGCTATTGATATGAGTGGGGTAATCAATTTGAAGAAGCGTACAATGTCATTTGAAATAAAATCGCTTCACGTTGTAGTACCATTGGACCCTACAGAAGGGTTGCGCTATACCAAACCGGTCCGTGACTATGAGGAAAGTGATGATGATTTGGGTCAAATCTATAAAATAATAGTGCAAGGCCAAGACTAGGTTAATCCAACAGCTAATGGATGGATTGCATGGGATCGTGAAAGCTCTTGTACCTCGGATTCAGATGAAGAGTTGGAATATTGGAAAAATAGGTTACACAAAGTATCCACACTGTGCTGCAACATGATGTCCAAATCGCTACACAATGTGTCATCAGAGGTAAGAAACTGGCCTTATTTCTATGCTTTAATTAATGTAGATAAGTTTTTGGATGTGTTTTAAAGAGAAGTCCTGGAGGCTCACCACTTTCAGGCGCTAGATTTGGTACTACACGCTATGCCCACTTAATGGTGGGGTATGCACAAAGAAAACTTTGATGAGTGGCACGATTATAGGAGGATGATGAGGATGTGATTTGATCATCTTAAAGTATAGTTAAATGATATATATGATGGGATGAATGATCTGCGTGATCATTTGGAAAAATTTACTAAAATGTATGGAATGGAGTCGTAGCCAGAATGGGTGCATTTATTCTATCACACTCTAGATATAATCCTTATGAAATAGTATTTGGAAATAGAGCTCCGCCACGACACTATGGAGAGGGATATCTTAAGGGAAGTTTTTTTTATGACCTTTAGTTTTGAAGATGGATTCATAAGCATTGAATTCCACAGGATACTTTGGAATTGGTTCAATCGGATTAGAGCACCCAGTTGTGCCATGCGCTGGAATGATATAACATGACTTCTGAAGGGGAGGATGAGGATCCAGAGAATATTAATATCCCAGAGATAGAAGGTCACCATGAGGTCGAAGGTCCACAGATAGAGAACTCAGATATCACTGCGTTACTGAAGACTAGGCAGATAAACATTGGTACTAAAGCAGAGCCTAAATTCGTAAAGATTGTAGATTATTGGGATGGTGCCACAGTGGATAAAGCTACTGAGTTACTTCACAAGTAACAAAATATTTTTCTTACAAAATTTTCATACTTGAAAGGCATCATCAACGATTTTGGAGTGATGAAAATAACTTTGAAACCGGACATGAAACCCAATAAGCAAAGGCCATATCGCCTTAATCCAAAATACAAGGAAAATGTCCACTTGGAATTGGGCAAGATGATTGAGGCAGGTATTATTGAACTAGTGGGGGAACCTAATTGGGTGAGCTTAATGGTAGTTCAAGAAAAGAAGAAGAAGGGAGAGATAAGGATTTGCATAGATCTAAAAAATCTTAATCATGCATGCGTCCATGATCCTTTCCTAATACCATTACTAATGAGGTACTGGAAAATGTTGGAGGGAAGGAGGCATACTCATTTAATGATGGGTTCAATAGATACCATCAGATCAAGATCGCGCTAGAAGATACGAGTAAAACAACCTTCACGATGGAATGGGGGTGTTTTTATTACACGGTGATGCCCTTCAGACTCAAGAATGTGTCGATGATATTCTCTCGCGTAGTCATCACAACGTTCAAAGAGTTTATTAAAAAATTCTTGGAGGTATATTTTGATGATTGTACAGTGTTTGGGATAGTAAAGTGCCATGTAGCCAGTCTACGCTTAATGTTGGATACATGCCAGAGGTATCAGATCGCGATGAACCTAAAGAAGTGCTCATTTTGTGTCCCCTTTTGGATTTTGCTGAATCATGTGGTATGCAAGCAAGGAATAATGGTGGACCCTACCAAGTTAACTATAATAATCAATTTGGAAGCCTCGAGGAGTGTCAAAAAGCTATGTGCAATGATGGGCCATACTAGATATTATCGAAAGTTCATCAAATATTATGCCTAGATTACCGCACCCATGGAGAAGTCGCTGAAGAAGGACACCACATTCTATTGGGATGAAGAATGTCAGCACACTCTGGATGTCTTAAAGGAAAATATGGTCACTGAACTGATCTTGGTCTTCCCAGATTGGAAGAAGGAATTCCATGTGCACATTGATGCCTCATGTATTGCATTGGGGTTAGCGCTGACACAGGATGGCGAAGGAGAGATGGATCACCCTATAGAATTTGCAAGCAGAACGTTGTCAAAGGTTGAGAAGAACTACTCAACGACAGAGCGCGAGGGATTAGCTATGGTGTACATGCTCCAAAAGTTTAGGAACTATCTATTGGGTGGGCATTTCAAGATGTACATAGACCACTCCGCTTTGAAGTACCTAGTCAATAAACCTGTGTTGGGGGGGAAGATATGCGGATGGCTACTATTGTTTCAAGAATATGACTTTGAGGTAATTGTCAAGCCAGGAAGGTTGAATGCAGAACCTTACCATTTGTCGTGAATTGAAACTGAGGAGGAGCGTACTAATTTGGAAGAAGGGTTTCTTGATGCACAGCTCTTCACAATGCGTGTAGAAGACAACCACTTTGCACATATTATCCACCTTTTGACCACAGGGATAGCTCCAGAAGGCTACACCAGTCAACAAAAGAAAGAATTGGTAGTACGCATGACTGATTTCTCAGTAATTTCTAGACATTTTTATAATATGGGATCAAACGAGATACTCCAATGATATGTGCCCAATTTTGAAAGAAATAGCATCCTCGTTGAAGCTCATGGAGGAGCTACAGGAGGACAATATGTAGGAAGAGCAACAACGCAGAAGGTTTTGTGCACTAGTTTGTGGTGGCCTATGTTGCATAAAGATTCTAAAGCTTATTGTAGGGCATGCAATGCATATCAGAGAACGAGCATACCATCGTAGAGGGATGAGATACCACTAAATCCTCAGGTGTCATTGCAGCCATTTGAGAAATGGAAAATCAACTTTGTGGGACCGATTCAACCCCCAGGCAAGAAAACATGTGCACGTTATATCATCACCGTGATAGAGTATCATACCAGATGGGTGGAGGCATAGCTTGTGAAGGAATGTACAGGGGCAAAAACAACCAAGTTCTTGTTTGATTATGTGTTAACCAAGTTCGGTTTCCCAAAGGTATTAATGACTAATTGCGGTACACACTTCCTCAATGAAACAATTAGTGTGCTTACAAAAGAGTTCCAAGTGTATCATCAGAAAAGTACACCATATCACCCCGAGGCTAATGGAATAATGGAGGCCTTCAATAAAATATTTGAGAACGTGCTAACAAAGTTTTTCAATGCACAACGGAATAATTGGGACGTGCGCGTGCCGATAGTATTATGGGCGTACAGTACTACTTGCAAAAAACTAATAGGTCAGAAACCTTTCCAGTCAGTCTATGGCATAGAAGTTGTGATGCCTATAGAATATATCATGCCTAGTATACACATAGCACCCTTCACAGGGATGGCATACCGTAAAGCCTTGGAAGAATGGCTCGCACAATTGATGGAGATTGAAGAGGATATATTCTTGGTTGGATTTCATCAACAAGTTCAAAAGGAACATGAAAAGGCATGGCACGATTGACATATCAAGATGCACACATTCAAGGTAAATGACTTGGTTTTATTATATGACAGTAATTTCACTAAATTTCTAGGAAAGTTTCAGACACGCTGGTTGGGGCCATATGTCATCAAAGAAATCACAGATGGGGGCATGGTTTAGCTCGCAAAGTTGAACGGAGAACCTTTCCTGAGAAAAGTGAATGGAAGTCGATTGAACCCATATGCGGGAGATCTGGATCAATGACTACATGATGGAAAAACAGTCTTAGTGCTCTAGGAAGTTGCAAGGGAGCAGTTTTGGGAGCTAAGCGACAGGGGGGATACGTGAAAAAGGGTGATGTCACAGTACCAGAAGTGGCACGAAAGGAGCTGCGCTATGTTGGGAGATACCACACAGCACAACCAGAAAATAACCATTAGGGTCACTGCTCATGATTTGATAGCTAGGAGACAATTAAGAGGAGCCAGGGGGCAGAATTTAAGTCTAAAATCTTTGGATATCTGCCACCAATTCAGCATTAATGGATGGATTTTCGGGGGAACGGTCAAATTTGAATTCAAATGTTTTATAAATTACACGTGTCCGTCCAGTGGAAAACACTTTTCACCATTATAATTTTTGTGTTGTTTTGTCTATCGCTTATCAGTTGCAAGTTTCTCAAGGATTTGGTCGCGAGCTCTTTGTTTGTTAATCTACCCAAAGAAACTGAGCAATTTATTCCCATCACTATGTGATGGACCTCTAAATTAGACATAAATTAAGGCCCATGCCTCTAATTTAAAACATAAATTAAGACCTATGACCATCCTTTAGCACATTAAACCTCTCTTTTTGCATTAGATAATTTATTTTTAACTTTAATATATTCATTAGGAATGTTTATGAATAATTGAATATTTGTGCCTAATATTATTTATTTTTGTGGAATATTATGAGAATATTGAATAGATTATGAAGAGTTGGAGGAGGAGATAATTTAGGGACTTGTTCCCTACTACTGGAGGATCAATAATAAATAATAAGTCAACAAAATATTATGGAATTATGGCACAAATTGTGGAACTCCAATGATTGAGAAAATCTAGGAATGTGTTCCACTAATCAAGGGAGGAGATCCACCAATCAAGCGGGAAGATCCACTAATCAAGGGATTTCAGTGGGGAAAGATTCCTCCATCCATGGGGCATGATTCTTAATCATTTTGTATAAGTACCAAGTCAAATTTGCCTCTAGGGAATGATTGATAAAATCTAGGAATGTGTTCCTTGCCATTTAATGCAAATTCCTAGTACTGGGGAATAGATCCACTAATCAAGGGATTTTGGTGGGGAAAGCTTCTTCCATTCATGGGGAATGATTACTAATCATTTTTTATAAGTACCAAGTCGAATTTTCCTTTAGGGATAGATTTTCATTAGTGTTATTGTGGAGTGAGCTTGTATTTTTGCAGCTCCATTGTATTTTGTTGGAGGGATGTAATTCTATTGATGAAAATGATGAAGATTGGTGTCATGTTCAGCTTCTAAATATTGTTCTCCTCCATAGGTCTCTAAGTTTCCTTGGGCTTGGCCATCCTAGGAACCTCAGATCCCCTTTCTATCATTTTCTTTCCTTCTTTTCATTGCTTATTCACATGCATCTCTAGTTTTTATTTCTTTCTATTTCTGCATTTAGGAGTGATAATTTCTTGTTGTAGGATTGAGTTAAATGGTTGATGTAAATTCTTTTGCAGGATCACAAGAATTATTTCATCCTTGGAAAATCTTTGGAAGTTCATAATAATTATTGAGTTGCTTGGTTTAGTCTTCTTATTCCCAAATCTAGATTGTTGGACATCCTTTTTAGCAAAGAAAAATAATTTTTTTCTATTTTTTTTAGCATGCTAACGAGCTTCAATCGACTTGATTCCACTTGAATTAGATCAAAAAAACATTCTAGTTCATAACAAAAATTACCCCATTGCATTTTCACATGATTTGGTTAGGAATTTTTTAGATTTGCTAGCTCACTATTCGAATTTCTAGATTTTTGATTAGTAATGTTTTCTATTTTTTTAGAATTGATTAACATAGGTATTTTTGAGTGATTCCAATTGGAATAGGGACCTATGACGTCCTAGTTAATAAAAAAAAAATCCCATCCAATTTGGATTTGATTTTCTTGGTCATTAAACTCTCGCCAATTTCATCATTTCACAAGGAAACTTCTCCAAGCTTTTTGATCAAATCCATCCATCTCCCCACTTTGGTTTTGAGTTCTGAGTGATCCTAGGAATTTTATCACTCCATTCCACCCATTCCCTAAGCCTTTCATCACCTCCAAAACCTTCCATTTTTCTCTTGGTTGTATCCTATAGGTTCACTGTAATTCCTATAGGATCATCCTGTAGGTTTCTAGTAGACACTGTAGGTTTTCCTGAAACAGCATGTTTTGAGGCCGAATTGATGGAAAACCTATAGGAAGTAACCAAAAGCCTCCCAAGGGTCTCCCACATGATCCAAACATCTCCTAACCCTTCCATCCAACCCCCAACATCCTTAATTCACTTGCCACATCACCAAAATAAATTAGTTTGCATACTTGATTTTGCATGAAAAGACAAAAATACAAAAACAAATTTATTTCAGTCCCTTTACTTGCACATTAGTGATGTTTGATGCTTCTTACTTCCATGCTTAGATAGTAGAATTTGGTTCATGATCATTTAGCATTATTGAAAAGCATAGTTTCTTGGCAGTTAATTAGGAAATGGTGTGATTTAGCATTGAATTTCTGTCTCTTTCCTTGTACTTTGTTTCTTGCAATATGTTAAGGTTCCATTTCGAACATTTCATTTTCTGCAATTAGTATAAGATTTGAATTTAGTACATGCACTCCATTAAATAATGACCACAAATGAAGGACACATTGTATGCCGCACATATAGTGCCGACACCTCTTAAGTTTGTATGAACCCCAAGTTGATAATTAAAGTTGGTAGCCTTGAGAGTTGCAGAATTCTTGTTGCAATACCAAGGCTCATCACTATGTCAGGACCAATAGATATTGCAAGCACTGGAGGAACTGTTGCCTCTGAAGGAGTGGCTAAAGAAGTTGTGAGCATGGAGGCTCTGGCTCCTGTGCCTACGATGCCAAGGTCACCTAGGCCGAAGCCTACACCAGTGGGCGAGATCCATAAGACGAAGAAATATAAGCAGAAAAGGTCAGTGCTAGTGCGTGAGTTGCCTAGAAAGCACTCAATTACCCAGGCATAGAAGAAGGACAAGCATCTTGAGAAGGTTGTAGATTTGGAGGCTGAAAAGGGCGTTGAAGAGATAGATGCTGAGGGCGTGGAGCCGATCTCCATGTTTCTAGAGTATATACCTCCCCGTAAAGGAAAGTTGAAGGTCACCAAGGACCTAGACATGAAGAAATTCTTCATTCATACACCCCTGCTTCTAGAAAACATCACCTTTAAAGTTCCACACCTGGCGCAGGTTCCCATTTTAAATATGGAGGATTGGGGCTTGGCTGACCATGAGAGGTTCCCCCACCTCGCAACAGAGAAATACATGAAATGGGTGTATTACAAAGAATCTGGTGTCAAGGCATTGGAGCTAGTTGAGTGGATCCACAGAGTAAATAGATCGGAGTTATTGAACCTGTTGTGGGTGTCCCACTACCACCTCTCCAATATTAATACCACCTATATAAGGCAACTGCTAACTTTGGTGCATGATGGATGCTTATGGCTTGGCATGCCTATCCCCATCATAGACATGCTCGTCCATATAATCACACTAATGCTGCATGAAATCTTGAATCCAGCCAAGGATTTTAGTGGAAAGACAAGCGAGTGCGACTTGGCAAAAAAGATGAAGAAGAAATTTTAACTTATCAAGAACCTACGCAGGTACTCCATAACATCCATCATCGACCCCACGATGAAAATTTCCACATACGTACTAGTTGGTAAGGTCATAAGGAAGTGTCATACGGATGAAGTTCCTACATCAGTGATCTCGTTAACTGCACAATGTGCGGAGGGCATGCAGTTTAACTGGTCGCGCTATCTATGTAGCGAGTTCCCTGCAAATTGTCATGAGGCTCAAGACGAGAGCAAGACCTTCCACTACATGTGGTTACTGCTCTCTATTGTGCTAGTTGCTTGGGAGCTGCTGGAGGATAGTCAGTTCCCCCCATTAGAGGCAAGTTTGTCAGAGGCTACATAGTTTGCCTCCCTTTAGGCCACGAAGGACCTCACATGGATCATAGAAACAAAAATATTCTAGGTTTTGATGGAGGCGAGCATTCACATGGCCATCAAACGGTGGCCACAGTTGTACCCAACCATGTATGAGCAGTTAAAAAAGTATGCAAAGTTTAAGGGAGACTTCCACCACTTCTATATCAGGGCATGGAAGGAGCTAGAGAAGAAGTGGTTTGATCTACCATATCTCACCACGGAGGATGTGATTTAGGAGGTAATCAACCATTGTCCAGTAGATTGGCATACTCCGTTAGACTTGGATGTAGGTACAAGCAAAGGCATGGGAGCTCTACAGAGAAAAGGCAACAGGAGGTAGTGAAATAGACGGTACAAATGTTTGACGCATGGTAAAGAAAAGAGGCCGAGTAGAAGGTCCGACTAGAAAAGGAGTGCATTGCATAGTAGCAAGTTGAATAAGAGTAGTGCAACTCCAAGAGAAGTGGTAAATCCCCTTCAACCTAGACTGAGGAGGAAGAGAAGTCATTGCAGGGTGGTGGCAGTGATGAGGAGCAGAGCACACCATTCTAGGTAAAGAGGTCAGAGAACAACAAAAGGAGGGGCCATGGAAGATATCAAAGGCAACTAATCCACCACTAGATCCCATTACGCTGACCGAGGGTGATCTCAACAAGATTAGAGACAAGGTGCATGACACTACCTTCAAACTGTTACAGTAGTTTGAGAAACAACACTGTTGTCCTTAAGAAATATTCATAAGGATCTGCGCAAACTACAGATCCAGACCAGCCGAATTCAAGTGGGCGCAGGACAAGGCAGCGTCATGAAGACGAGCATGGCACCAAGGATCAGTGAGGCTGCAAAGCTGGTTAGGATATTGGATCTCAAGATAGTTGTGCTA
Organism: Pinus tabuliformis; assembly: GCA_031772625.1. Taxonomy (NCBI): domain Eukaryota; kingdom Viridiplantae; phylum Streptophyta; class Pinopsida; order Pinales; family Pinaceae; genus Pinus; species Pinus tabuliformis. The sequence goes on along the minus strand of CM062816.1, from coordinate 674,814,358 downwards.
CTTGAAGGATCCCTAAGTGAAAAATCGACCGATGACAAGGTCATCATGAGTACTTTGAAGAACATCGGCCTCAACATTGCAGTGCTCCCCAACAAATATCTTCATGCATTGCAGACACGTGTGATAGCAGAATTTAGAGCATGGGAGCAATGCACTCTTAGTTTAATCAGCAAGTACAAGGTGAACAATGAACAAATGTTCACCAAGAAGATGGAAGCTCTGAAAGAAAGAGATACAATCAAGGAGAAGAATAACCAGTTGACGACAACAGTTGCAGAGGCATACCGAATAGTTTCGGAGTTGCACATCCCTCAGGAAGTGCAACTTGAGGCCAAGATCTGGAAACTCATTACGGGCATCTGCAATGCTAAGGCATAGGTAGCCAGAGTTCAGTTTGAACTCAACATGAAAATCATGGAGCTGGAACTCAAGTCATAACCTTCCACTCTGCCTAATGTCAGGTAACAATGTGAAGCTTCTGTGATGGAAGGAATCACTATTGTGGATGACTCAACCGTTAACTGCATGGCTTTATTCGAACATGCCATGGAAGTGGTGACAGCCCTGTAGGAAGATCCCACTGTGTAGATTTTGAATACAAAGATCTGCGAACTCCAAGAGTAGTACGATGAGGTTAGGACGATGATGTGCACCATTGCTACAATGCAGCACCTCACCAAGTTGCAGGAGGAAAAGCAGCTCCTTGCACAAATGGAGGCAGCACAGAAAAAGGATGCAGTCCTTAAGGCCCGGTTGGGCCCTTGGTTGGACAAAGCCTACCTAGTCTTGGCCAAAATATAGGAAAATTTGGCACACTTTCATCTTACACAACAGAAGATTAAGCAAGCCAGAGAAGGACCAACCATAGAGTAGCTGGTGGAACAAGTGAAGTGGGAAACTACTCAGAGCACGACTGAAGTAGAAGTTATGCAGGTGGAGCTGAGGGATCTTCACAGCAAGATCACTATGCCAGCTGAGTGACTCGAGGGTGAGTCATGAACTTTGTGTTGGGGGCTTATTGGGATGGGCCCCCCTGAAGTCAGTTTTGGGGCAAAAGCCCAAGTTATGATGTAAAAAGATGAAAAGTCTCCCCAAATTGTGGTCGCAAAGCATGTAGCTAGTTAAGAGTCAAAAAGGGTTTTACCCTCCTTTATGTAAGCATTTTTTGAAGATCTACCCATGGTTCGCGGACCATGGGATTGTATAAATAAGTGTTTCTTAAGCGAAGAAGTCTAGTCTAGCGCAGAGATATAAGTCTTGGAGGAGGAAAAGGATCTACAGCTGAGTGTGCAGAGGCCTAGAGTAGTGTCTGCAACTAAGTGCGTGAACCCCTATAGCTGCGTGTGAAGGAAGTATTGAGTATGTATACTTATACTAAAGATCAATAAAGAAGATCATTATAGAAATTCATGTGTTTTATCTCTTTACTTCTATTATGTATGATTACGATATATGCTGTGATGAATGATGTATTTATGAAATAATGACGCATTGATGCGCGACATTACTTGATTTGTATTACTATTTGAACACAATTAATTTTAAGTGATTATGCGAATATCCTAACACTTTCCTTTAAAGTTATTAAACACTTAGGTATATCTTAGTAAATACTGATCCAAGGGTAATCTAGGGTGCACGTAAACAGTTAATTGACCTATTTAGGGTCCACAAAAGGTAGTCGTAGACCTTCACGGATGTCTAGAGGCGAATTAAAGGAGGTTACAATGATAATCCATAAGGGCTTAGAGATATGCGTGAAGGAAGATCTAGGTCACATAAGGACATCACACTGATCTCTGGGTGTGGAAATTTCGTTCCAACATCCCCCCATACTGCTTTGGGTGAGACTTCAGTCCACGCACCATGGATTGATGCCGAAAGGGCCAGTAGTGTAGGGATTTGTTTGGCACAACTAACTCTAAAGCTGGGTTAGGACCCCCAATCCAACGTACCTATAAATAACTACACTAACCAAGACTTTGCATGTACTTCTTTATTCAAACAACATTTATCCACCAAGTTAGGATTAACATAACTACAATTAAATCTAGGGTCAATCAAAGTAGGAACAACTTGATCACAAAGCTTACCATCCATCTAGATAATAGATGGCCAGTGATCTACCTGCCTATTATCTAGTGCTACATATATTCTAAGAATACTTTCTCCCACATCTCCCACTATCTATGCCTCCTAAGCACTATAAATCCACGGTCTACCACCTTGATGTTGTTGACAATCTCTCATGTGATGCTCTCCTCCACAAGTCCAAAACTGTAAAGGCTTCCAACCTTCATCCTTATTCTTCTCCTAAGATTGAAGTCCCTGTCCTTTTTCAGGTACATTAAAATTCTTTGGTGGTGTTGAATTTTCTTTGTTACATGTACCCTGAGGTCTTGCTCACTTGTTGTCCCATTTTCCTTTGTTATTTGCATTACCTATCCGGTCCGGTTTAGTCTCAGATATTGTAATAGACCTGGTTAAAATTATATGTAAATATAAAATAGAAGGCCATGGTGATGGGACATGTATTCGAAGTTTAATGGTGGGAGAAACGTCCTAGTGGGTGTTGATTCGGTTTGTTATGGTTAAGGGAATTCACAAGGACAATCGAAAAGGCTTTGGAAAGGCACCAAGCATTCATTGGCATATTATTTATGAAAATATAGGAAATTAGGAGAAAATGAAGGTGATAGGTTAAAGGTTTCATGTGAGGAGGAAAATGAAGGAAAATAATGGAAAATGAAGAAAATAGAGGCCTCATTTATAAAAAGGCTTCTGCGGATTAGTTGGTATGCTTTTGATAGGTTTTGGTGGAGCTTTCTTCTATTTTCTCTCTCTCATACTCTTGGAGACTTGGAATTTTCTTGGAGCACTCTTTAAGGGTGTGGCATACTTGCATTTTTAGAGAAAGAAGGCAAAGGAAGAGCAGGAAAGTGCAAGAGGGCATCGAGAGCAGCAACTGCATCATATTTTCTTGTAGGTATCGAGTTGCATGTAATATTTCTTCACTAATTTTGGCATGCATGGCACATGCTTGTGGTTTTGTGGTTATGACTTGTGATTAACATGGAGGATGGTTGGGATTGATAGTGGATTGCGTAGCCTTTCAGTTTCTTGGATAACCATGGAGTTTGTGGGTTTATTTCCTTGATTGTTTTGATTGGTTCTCATGTTTCCTTAGCTTGGTTTGAGTTATTAGTTCCTGGAGCCTTGGTTGGATAAACACTTTGGAAGCCTTGTAACAACTTGGATTGAGTTACTAGTCTTGGAGTCTTGGTTGGACAAACACTCTAGAAGCCCTGTAACATCTTGGGTTGAGTTACTAGTCTCATAGCCTTGGTTGGACAAATGTTATGGAGCCCTTGGTGGGTTGAGTTACTAGTCCTGGAGCCTTAGTTGGAAAAACGCTCTAGATCCCGTCAATAGTTGTGGGTTGAGTTGCTAGTCCTAGAGCCTTGTTTGGACAAATGCTCTGGAGCCCAATGGCAGCCATGGGTTGAGTTACTAGTCATGGAAGTCAGGTTGGAACAAATGCTTTGGAACCCTAGAAGGCTTGGATAGAGACCAATTTGATGTTGGTTTTGTGATTTACGACCATGAGGTGGAATCACTATTTGATGGGTTGAGGTGCATGGCATCTAGTAGCCCTCGATGGTTTTTCATTGATGTGTTCTATGAGATCCCACATTCACATTGGAATATGGCACAGGGGTGAATGGATGAAGAGAGATTTGGCTTAGCCATTCTACGATCGGGTGGAGTTTGGAAGTCCCATCCTGGGTTTGGATTTTGCACCATTAATGAAAGGTTATTTCTCCTGCTATTTATATGACCATTATGATGGATTATATGTGGTTTATATGGTTGTGATTTCATTAATATTTTTGTACCTATTATGTTGGTTACTTACATGTTTTATGACAATAGCCATGACTGGCTCTCATCATGTTCTTACTTGTTATTGAATGATCAATGTATCTATAACCTAATGGATGAAATGGAAGCTAATGTGATAAGAAGACAATGCTTCATAGCGAAAATCAGATAAGTATGAGCCCCCTATGCTCGGATCTGTTAATTGCACTTTTATATTACATATTTTCAATATGTTTGACGAAATGCCTATCGTGACTAGTAGAAATCCAGTAAATGTATTGAACAATTATTTTCTTTAGTACTTTCTTTTCCATGTTATTTTACTGATCTGAAGAGATGGTTCAATTCTGAGTAGTGACTTGGTCTCTGGGCCTAAAAAAGTGGCCCAAATCCTAGAGTCGCTAGCATAGCAATGATAGTTTTGGTCTCTAGTCACTGGCAGGTAAGCCTATGAGAGTGACTTTGGGTTTTTGGTCGCCCTCATGCCTATAGCGTGGGAGTGACTTAGGTTTAAGTTGTCCAAAAGTTCAATGCGACGGTGATCTAGCTGATGATTAATGTCTGTATTGTGTGTTTCCATTATTTCCACGTCCTTAACATGACTTAGGAGGTTGAATCATATCATAGTGGCCTCTCATCGCATGTTTACCCTAGCTAGCTAGTTTCTTAGGTAGATGTGGGAGGATGGTGTTACAAAGTGGTATCAGAGAATGGTTCACCCCTCCGATGGGATGGTTTGTGTGTTGGTCATGAATTCATATTGGTTACATCTATATTCCTTATGAATGTAGTCCATGTGACTATTGCATTTGCGTGGTGTTGATCATGGCTGTAGTAATGTCACCATGTGAAGGTTGATGATGTTGTTGTTAGGATGTGTCATCATGAGTGTATGGTTGTATATGCATTTTTTATGAACGGCAGTGTTCACATGTTATTAAGTGCACGTGATGTGGTTGTTATTGCCATGCATGCGGTCATGGTTTGTGTATTTTTCATGGTTGTGCATTGATGACTAGACTCTATCTAGAATGATGTCTATATGGTTTTGTACTCGATTGTGTTATACGTATATATGAAGTTGTTATATGTATGGTCTTGGTTATAACTATGCATGCATAGTAGGTTGAACATGCCTTGTGAAGTCCTTGTATGCAATTTAGGTAATCATGATGCTATTAGTTGTTATAATGCTAATTTGTTGGCTGACATAGAGAAAGGAATGAATATCATCATAATGAGATTGCAACATTAGACTTTGGGATAAGAGCAAATCATCATACAAGTTTGCATGTTGGGCATGCAGGTAATTAAGTTAAGGATTGTTATATGCATTAAGTTGTGTGTTTCTTTTGATGTTATGGTTACGTACATGATAGATGATAGTTGATTAATATAGTCATAAGCACATGTGTTAGATAGTCAAGAATGATATTAACATGTGGTTGTATGCATTGCTATTGATGTTTTATGCCAGTAACTTGATGATTAGGGTTATTACATTAATGTCTTGATTTTATATGTATTATGTTAACCTAGATTGGCCTATGTAGATGGTTATGGTTACGATATTCAGGTATGAGTCTAATTATTATGACATGGTGTTGTACTAGTCTAGATTGGTCATATATATGTGATTTCCATGCATGAACGAGAAGTGTTTATAAACTTATGATGTGAACATGCTAGTTAGTAAATATTTTGGATATCATGATCTTATTTATATTTGGGTTGATATGTTGTGAAGTTATATGATGCTAACTAGATTGATTGTGCAAACAAGATAGCCTCCCCGGAGACACATTAAGGTATGAACTTGTTTATGTCATCTACCTTGTGCTTGATTGTTGGATTATGACATCTATTTGGTATTTGAGTGTTTGGTGTCTAGTTGATTTATTTAACATGGTATGTTTTCAAGTTGGTTGAATGTTTGATGAGTTTCATAATATGAGTATGTGTTCCAATGATCTTCTTTTAAAATGATTGTACTAACACATATGTGTTGAGAAAGTTGATATGTACTTGAAAATTGTAGCATTATGTATATTAACTATGAGTTGACTATGGATTATGACACGATTGCTAGTCTTGCTAAATTTTGATTTGAAATTGATAGATATGATTGTCTTGATATTTGAAACATGTGATTGACATGGGTAAACAATGAAAGGAAACATTCTTGGTATTAGTATGACAAGGTAATAGTTGATGTGTTTATATAACTAATAGTTGGGTGATGTGATAGTACATAGTAAGCCTCCATTGCAGAAAGGTAAAAGGTAAAGGAAAGGAATTGGGCAAGAATTACTTTGGCTATGTTTGGAAACCCTAATTCCAACAAATGAGTGCTTTGTATATAGGAAGTCTTCTTAACATTGATTTTGTTTGACATTATGCGGATATGTGATTGATTCATGAACATGTAACTGATAGGTATATTAGCTAGTCCCTAGTTACAAGTGGATTTGTCAAGGGAATTGGAGTCCCTTGAGAGATGGCCTGGATGTGTTCAATTGCAAGAAAAGTGCTTGGCACAAAAATGTTGGGTTCCTATAATACTAGTGATTACCCCATTACTATTATAGTTGTATCCCTTATTAACATTGTTGTGCCCCTGTTGTTCCCATATTGTTATTACTGTGCCCCATAGAATCCCTCTATTATTATTTTTGTGCCTTTATATTATTCTTGTTAGGTAGGTTGGGTTATATTGTGACTCCTTAGAATCCTATATATAGGAAGGATGTTTTTTCATTTGAATCATCAAAGAATCATTCATTTGTGTAATGTAAAGGAGGTTGTCCCCTTGAAGAGGTTGAATTCTAAGGCGTTGATCTATCTTTTCTATCTTTTTGTGAGCTGATTTCATAACATTTGGTATCAGAGCTTTGGATTCTAGGGTTTCACTGCTCCAAATAGGTGATTGTGGCAATTATGCTATAACTTCTACTTCTTCTTCTTCTTCTTCTTCTTTTTTTTTTTTTTTTTTTTTTTTTTTTTTTCTGCGACGTTTCAGAAGCGAAAAACCCATTTGAGATGAAATCACACTGAACCTCGGGTCGAAATTTCAGAGCTTTTCACGATATATTTGCGGAGATATGATCTGAGGAAGTTGTTCTTTTTGCAGACTCCTGAATTACATTCCAAACAGGTGAACTGGATAAAATCGTCATAACTTTCCCTCTGAGCATCGGATTGAAATTTCGTATGAAGGCATAGAAAGAGGATGAACTGTAGTTTCATGTATATTTTTTAGAGCCAAAGGTTGAAACAGGGACAGATGGCACGTTGTACAAGTTCGCTCTATTGAACTAGTCTATACTCAGGTCACTGTGGGAGATTTGGCATAACTCTTCCTTGGAGAATCTAACTGGGATCAAACTGGTGGCATTGGAAAGAGGACATAGAGAGCTACTGTAGGTCACAATTTCAAAACTGGATGATTCGAAATTATAGAGATACGTCAAAGGCAATATCAAGCTCCTACAAAGTGAAAAAAGGTGTGTAGATTTTCTTTTAAATTGTTTGCTTAAGCTTGGTTTGAAAAATTATATTGAAGGAATTCAAAGGGCATAGTAGAGCATTATTATCGATAACTGATGCCCCAAGGAAAGAAAATGCAAACATCTAGTAAGCAACCTGAAAGCTCTAGCATGACTCATGAAGAAGAGGAAGAAATGCTACATGATGTATCAAAATTACGAGACCAAGTGCAACAAAATTCACTCTCACAAAAGCTAACAGAAGCTAAGATAAATGGCATGGAATCTAAGATAAAGGGGATGGAAGCTAAGATGAATGGCATGGAAGCTAAGATTGAAAATTTGAAGATAGACTTGAAGACAAATTTGACAAGTTTTCTACAAGAAATACTTACTAATGTTGAAAGGGTAGCAAAGGAAACTCATGATGCGAACAAAAGAAATGTTAATCATGATTTCATAGACTCTAATGTTGGATCAAAGACCCACCATATTCCAAAAATCGATATGAGGAAGTTTGATGGAAAGGATCCTGCAACATGGATATTACAGATGGAGAAATTTTTTGATCTCAATAATGTGCAAAACACACAAAAGGTACGTATTGCAACCTTATATTTGGAACCAAATCAGTTTGTATGGTATCAATGGCTTTGCTCTTGTAAAAATTTATCACTTGAGTAATTTTTACGGAAGAATTGACAGCACACTATGAGGATACAAAAAGCAACACTTTTTTTAGCCAATTGATAAGTCTCAAACAAAAGGGTTCAATAATGGAGCACATTAGGGAGTTTCGAAAATTGAACATAAGTGTAAAAAATATTCCAGAGGAGCATAGGATTGATGTGTTCATAGGAACAGGATAATATCCAACATGATGTTCACCTTAGGGAACTTGATTCATTAGAGAAGGCATTCAGGTTAGCAAGAAAAATGGAAAGCAAAATTATGGAAACCAGGAAGCATACCACTCACAACTATAAAGATGGAAGTGTTGTTGCCCCTAGTTTTCCACAACCTATAAGGTTGACACCACAAAAACTGGAAGAAAAAAGAGCAAAAGGGCTTTGTTACAGTTGTGATAGCAAATACACTAAAGGTCATAAGTGTGATGAGAAGAAATTATTCTACATAGATTGTGAAGAGGAAGAAGAAAAGGAGCAAGAAAGGTCAAAAGAAGAGGATACACTCCAGGAACAAAGCCTAGATAAAGAAGAAATGAATCTGACCATATATCGTAATGCATTGGATGGAATTACCACTCCTCAAACCATCAATATAGAAGGACAAATCAAGAAGAAAAAGGTAATAGTCTTGATTGATTCAGGAAGTACCCACAATTTCATTCATTGTAAGGTAGCAAAAGAATTGAATTGCTTCCTATATCCAGCACTAGAGTGTGAAGTGATGGTTGCAAATGGAGGAATAATAAATTGCTCTGGAAAGTGCCATAATATCAAGCTATCCATGGGAGAATATGTATTGACTAGCCCAATCCTTTCCATTCCAATGGGAGGTGTTGATGTTGTACTAGGAGTCCAATGGCTACAATCCTTGGGTACAATAACTTTTAATTTTCAAGAAATTTTCATGAAATTTTATGGAGAAGGAAAGGGAGTTGAACTAGGGGGTATTGTAGGGAAACCGGGAAAGATAATTAGCTCTAACAGTATGAAAAAGCTTCTAAAAAAGGAACAAAGAGGTGTAATTTCATAATTATGTTCACTAGATTTTTCCACATCGAAATCATCTATTTCTCTAGATCTCCAAAAGGTCTTGGACAATAATTCCAAGGTATTTGAGACTCCCAAAGGTCTCCCACCTATTCGTGATCATGATCATGCTATTCATTTGATTCCAGGAAGTGTTCCTCCAAACATCAGGCCGTACAGATATCCCTATGCCCAAAAGAGTGAAATTGAATGTATGGTTGCAGAAATGCTAGAGGCTGGTATAATTCAACCTATTCAAAGTTATTTCTCTACTCCAGTAGTATTGGTACATAAGAAGGATGGATCATGGCACATGTGTCTGGATTATAGGGAGCTCAACAAGCTCACTATTAAAGATAAGTTTCTCATTCCTATCATTGATGAATTACTAGATGAATTGCATGGATCAATTTACTTCACCAAGTTAGATCTTCATTCAGGATATCATCAAATCATAATGAAGACTAAAGACATTACGAAAACAACATTTAGAACTCATGAGAGTCATTATGAATTTTTGGTCATGCCTTTTTGCCTTACCAATGCATCTTCTACATTTCAAGGTTTGATGAATTCCATTTTCAAACCCTTCCTTAGAAAATTTGTGTTAGTATTTTTTGATGATATACTAATTTACAGCAAGTCTTGGAAGGATCATGTTGAACATGTTGACAGGGTGCTACAACTATTGGAGGAGAAACAATTATATGCAAAAGGATCCAAATGTTCCTTTGGAGTACAAGAGGTGGAATATCTGGTTCATATTGTATCTCATGAAGGAGTTAAGGTAGACCCTAGCAAAATTAAAACCATCAAGGAATGGAAAATCCCCACATCCATAAAGCATCTGCGAGGATTTCTGGGGTTAGCAGGGTATTATTGCAAGTTTGTTAAGAATTATGGGAGAATAGTAGCACCTCTAACAACATTATTGAAGAAAGATGCATTTTCATGGATTCCAGAAGCAACAAAGGCCTTCAAACATCTTAAAGAGGCAATGTGCCAAGCACCAGTCTTAGCTACATCGGACTTCACAAAAACCTTTATTATTGAATTTGATGCTTCAGAAAATGGAATTAGTGTTGTTTTAATGCAATATGAAAGACCCATTTCTTTTGAAAGTCGTCCAATCAAGGGAAAGTTTTTACACAAAACTATTTATGAGAAGGAAATGTTGGCAATACTACATGCACTTAAGAAATGGTCACCCTACCTAATGGGAAGACACTTCAAGATAAAAATAGATCATGATAGCCTTAAATACTTTTTAGAACAAAGATTATCCTCTAAAGAGCAACAAAAGTGGATCACAGAGATGTTGAGTTATGACTTTGAAATCATCTACAAAAAAGGGAAGCAAAATGTGGTGGCAGATGCACTCTCAAGAAAGGATGAGGATGTGGAAGCATTGTTGTGTGCCATTTCTATCATCCAACCAGATTGGATAAATGAAGCAAGGGAGGAATGGAAGAATGATGAAGGAGTGTGGGCACTTATTCGAAAGTTACAACAAGATTCCAGTACATCTGATACATTTATCTGGAAAAATGATTTGTTCTGGTACAAAGATCACTTATACCTCTGTAAGAATTCCCAACTCAAACAAAAGATTCTTATTGAATTGCACACTTCTCCCTTAGGAGGGCACTCAGGATTTTAAAAAGCCTACCACAAGGTTAGGAAGGAATTTTTTTGGGATGGCCTTAAATCGGATATTCAAAAGTTTGTGGCAGAATGTTTTGTTTGCCAAGAAAATAAAGTTGAAACAATTAAGACCCCAGGTCTATTACAACCTTTATCCATTCCAAGAAAACGTTGGGAGGAGGTTTCAAAGGATTTTATCACAGGTTTACCCAAGTCTAAGTGAAAGAGTGTCATCATGGTGGTAGTTGACAGAATTACCAAGTATGCACACTTTTGTGCTTTATCACATCCATTTAAAGCTAGTACAGTTTCTACTGCATTTATGGAAACAATTCAAAAGCTACATGGAAACCCAAAGATTATTGTAAGTGACAGAGATCCCATTTTCACTAGAAATTTTTGGATAGAATTATTTTCTTGTCTCGATACTCAGTTAGCTCATAGCTCATCTTATCATCCTCAATTTGATGGGAAAACTGAGATAGTAAACAAATGTTTGGAAGTATATCTTCGATGCTTTGTATCTAATAAACAGACACAATGGGTCAAATGGTTGCCTCTGGCTGAATGGTGGTATAGCACTTCCTTCCATACATCAACAAAAATGACCCCATTTATAGCACTTTATGCATATCAGCTACCATCCATCACTGTAGGTTTTAACCCTGTACAGAAATTACCTGCATACGAATTCTTAAACAAAGAAAATAAACAATGCGAGAGCATAACCCATAAAACACATATGCACTGAGATTTTTCCCTGGATCCAAAAACTAGGACTACCAGCTTGATTTTTCATTATGTTCCTTTCAATGTTACAATACATATTTATACATGCCGAAGCATCCAATACCATGGACCGAAAACCATCGCGTCCAAAAAACATGTGTGAAAATCATGCACAAAACCATAGGTGGGTCCGCCCAACCTAACATATGGTCCAAAACCAAAATTTTCCGAGGCGCTGCCCCGGACCCCATAAAGTGGGGTTACGGGTGCCCTTCAAACCCCCTATTAACTACATGGAAAGAATATAACACAACCCAACAATCACATCATATTTAAGTGAAAATTCTAAGGTTCAAGCAGTGGAACATCACATCGAGCATCAACAACAAGTCCTCCAACTCTTAAAGCGTAACCTCGTGTTGGTGCAGAATAGAATGAAACAACAGGCAGATCAACATCGCAGTGAAAGAAGTTTTGATGTAGGTGATTAGGTATTCCTACGGCTACAACCATATAAACAAATATCCCTCAAGCAAGCTAAGAAGGATAATAAATTATCACCAAAGTATTATGGTCGACAGCTACAAAATCGATCAATTTCAGAGTATCTCATCAAGTGGAAGAACTTATCCACTGAAGATTCCACATGAGAGGACGAAATTTTATACAAAAGCATCCAGAACTACTCAAGCGTTGAGGACAACACTTTTTTGAAGGAGAGGGGCATGTTAGGTCCCTATAATACTAGTGATTACCCCATTAATATTATAGTTGTATCCCTTATTAATTTTGTTGTGCCCCTGTTGTCCCCATATTGTTATTATTGTGCCCCATAGAATCCCTCTATTATTATTTTTGTGCCTTTATATTATTATTGTTAGGTTGGTTGGGTTATATTGTGACTCCTTAGAATCCTATATATAGGAAGGAGGTTTTTTCATTTGAATCATCAAAATGTAAAGGAGGTTTCCCCCTCGAAGAGGCTGAATTCTAAGGCATTGATCTATCTTTTCTATCTTTTTGTGAGCTAGTTTCATCATACTATGGATTATGACATGATTGCTAGTCTTGCTAAAGGTTGATTTCAAATTGATAGAAATGATTGTCTAGATATTTGGAACGTGTGATTGACATGGGTAAATAGTTAAATGAAACATGCTTGGTATTAGTATGACAAGGTAATATTTGATGTGTTTATATAAGTAATAGTTGGGTGATGTGATAGTACATAGTAAGCCTCAATTGCAGAAAGGTAAAAGGTAAAGGAAAGGAATTGGGCAAGAATTACTTTGGCTATGTTCGGAAACCATAATTCCAACAAATGAGTGCTTTGTATATAGGAAGTCTTCTTAACCTTGATTTTGTTTGACATTATGTGGATATGTGATTGATTCATGAACATGTACTTGATAGGTATATTAGCTAGTCCCTAGTTACAAGTGGATTTGTCAAGGGAATTGGAGTCCCTTAAGAGATGGCCTAGATGTGTTCAATTGCAAGAAAAGTTCTTGGCACAAAAATGTAAGGTAACTAGTGTATTGTTATATTTATTTATGCACTGAAAGTTATGTGCTTATGGTAGTATGATGTAGGAGATTGCATAGCAAAGAGATTGCCATGAAATATTGAAGAAGTCTAGGGTTGAGATTTCCCTTGGAAGCACTGGGAACCATGGGGATTGAGTCATGGTGTCCATTTTTAGTCTTGCACATTGGGTCTTTTGTGATTGTTTCACTTGATTTACAATTTTGCGTGTGCCTAGTGCATAGTTATGCCACTTTATTGTGGTCTCGTGTTGTTATTGGTTTTCATGGTTTTCTTCTTGGTTGTTTCTTGGTATTTCCTTTTATGTTTTGAGTATTGGGAATTGGTTGGGAAAGGAGGAAGTTAATGGAGCTCTAGGAGAGTTGTGTGCTACCCAATAGGTAATGTAAGACTCAGATGAAGCTCGATACATGAGTAAGTGTGGTGGAAGGTAAGATTATGATAATCGGTAGGACTAGTTGGGTCCATTGTGGTAAATGGACAGTGGCAGTACAAACACGAGAAGGGTAATCAGAAAAGGTAAAGTAAATGGATCTGAGGTGTCAGATGGTTTGACCAAGTTCTGAACAGTGGTTCTCAATGTTTTACATGAATAAAAGGAAGTTCTCTTAACCTTGACCTTGATATCTAGTCTTTATTTTGTGATCATGATTGCTTTACGCTAATGATTATATGCATATATGTATGTATGTACGTTGTTATCTGACAAGGTCCTTATGGATTGTGATTGTTTTATGCTAATGTTTATGTATATGTATTTATGTGTCTATGTATCTCTGTCACTATCCATCAAGGTCATCAAGAATTGTTCTAGTGGAGGAATGATTGCTTACAAAGGAGAATGACATGAATAGGTTCCTAGTCTTACGAGGAATAAATTAGGAAGAGTAGTCATGAAGAATATATGAGGTCAGTATCATGTGGTTATGAGTTGATATTATGTAATTATATTATGTTTATGTTATGGACAAGTTATACTAAGGGATACACTAGTGAAATGGAAGCAGTGTGGTCTGCATCATGCTAGGAAAAGCATGGATAAGACGCTGGAAGCAAGGTTGCTTGGTAGAGGTAGTATGGTTTCAAATGTGTCATCTTACTATTGTGCATATGTCATACATGTTGTACATGTTGCATCTGTGATGATTTTATGCATGCAATATTGTGTACATGTAGTGTTTGTACATGTTGTTTATGCAATATTATGTACAGGGTGTTACTACATATAGTGTTGTATGAATGTTGCATATTCAGTGCTGGGTATAGATGGGGCTATATACATGTTGTATATACAGTGTTGTGTACATATTGTACTATGTGCATGAAGGATATGTGGTGTTGTATGCATATGGTGCTCTGTGCACATGGATATGTGGTGTCATGTACAGATGATGCTATGTACATGTTGGATATGCAGTACTATGTAAATGTGGTGTTACATGCATGTTGTACATGTGGTGCTATGTACATATGGTGTAGTGTGCATGATTTTACAAGTGGTGATTTGTGCATGTGGTTTTATGTACATGTTGTACAAGTGGCATTGCATGTAGGTGGTTTTTTGTACATGTCGTGCATGTGGCACTATGTACATGTGGTGTTGCGTACATGTTGTAAATGTAGTACTATGTACATGTGGTATTGTGTACACATTGTACAAGTGGTGTAGTGTACAAGTGGCATTCTGTACACGTTGTGTAGGTGGCATCATGTACATGTGATGTTATGCACATGTTGTGTAGGTGGCGCAGTCTATAGGTGGTATTGTGTAAATGTTGTGCATATGGTACTGGTGAACATGTGGTATTGTGTGCATGTCATAGATGCTGTGCTGAGGGCGTGCGGTGCTAGTTATGTACATTATGTAGGTGCATGTATTGAGTGGTGTTGTACATAAGGTATAGATGTATTTTGTTGTGTTGTATGCTAGTTGTAGGTGTATGTATTATTTTATGCACTAGATGTAGGCATATGTATTGTATTGTATACACTGGGTGTAGGTGTATGTGTTCTATGTCAAGTGTAGGGGCATGTCTTCCATGGAGTTGTATGTTGTGTGTGGTCATATGTGTGTGATGTAGACTATGTATATGTGCATCTGGTTGAGGAGAAGACATTGGGTGTTTGTTGCATGTGGTAACTGATCCGGTGCACGTACGAAATAAGAACAAAGGAAGAAGTAATGATTGATTAAAGGATAAGTATTGGTAGATTATTTCAGTTTTATCATGCATGTGATTTATGATTCTCTTATATGATGATTACATGTGAATTATGATTTTGGTTTATGATGGTTACATATGATTTATGATTTTGATCTATGATGGTTATGTTTTGAGCTAACTTGATGAGATATTTTTATATATCTTGATTTGGTCAAATAAGCTAGTTTAACTTGTTATGATAGGAAGCGAACATGATTTCAAATGTACCTTATTGGCAAGCTACCAATGAGGTATGATATAAATTTATTTGAATTTATGTTAAATCTAATGGAAGTTGTGTGCTTGGTACATGAATGCATGAAATGCCTAGTTGGGTGATTGAAATCGACTACAAGGATTTTCAACAACAAAAGGAATTGGAAAATGCAGTAGTATGCTATTAATGCATTCAAGAGCAAGGCCATTGTGGGACACTTGTACCCAATAGTGTCCACTGATTTCCATGAGCATGCTATGACCGATATGATGGTTTTGAGGTAGGGATGTTCCTTGCTTTTTGTATCTTTCGATGTGAAGAAGCCTTGCAAAGGGATGGACTCCTTGAGATGGGGGTGCTAGTGAAACTTGGAAGGTGAGTAACTACATAGAAGGGGTTGACTAGATTGCCCAAGGGACTATGTAGAAGAGAAGAGAAGACTAGGGATGGATTTTTTTTGGTCATTACCACGACCAAATGGAATCAGATGGACATTGGGAGTTCACCTTGGAACAATGCATTAGTAACTATTCATTGAGAGGACAAGTAGCACAGGATTATAATACTGGACATTGGATGTAGTTTGACTTTACAATGGATTATGGAATTCCTAGGAAGGAGGTGAATCCTGGTATTAATTTGAGGGTGGAAGTGTGAGCCTCTGGATTCCCTTGTTGCGGATGTAGGCACCGTATCCTTATATTTTTTGGTTGAGAAAGTGTGCATATGTGTATATAATTGTAAATATTGTATCAATCTATTTTATAAAGCTCCATGGATAGTATGGTTATTTGTTGGATGAAGAAATGTGTATGTGTATATGTGGTTATTATTGTAAATATTGTAATGAATTGTTTTATAAAGATCTAGCAAATGGTATGTTTCTCATGTTTTAGAAGATGATCGTTCTAAATACTGCAACAAGCTATGTTATAAAGCTCCACGGGAAGTATGTTTTGTTTTCAGCAGTCATGTTGGTTATAGGTGTCATTGAACATCAAGGAAAGTGTTCCCCCAATGGGGAGGGTCTTGTAACAATCCTAGTTAAAAATCCAAGTAAATATAAAATATAATGCCAAGGTGATGGGACACATATTGCAAGCTAAATGGTGGGATAAACATCCTACTGGGTGTTGATTCAGTTATTATGGCTAAGGGAATTGGAAAAGACAATGGAAGAGGATTTGGAAAGGAATGAGGCATTAATTGGCATATTATTTATGAAAATAAAGGAAATTAGGAGAAAAGAAAGGTGAAAGGTCATAGGTTTCATGTGAGGAGGAAAATGAAGAAAAATAATGGAAAATGAATAAAATAGACGCCTCATTAATAAAATGGCTTATGAGGATCAATTGGTAGGATTTTGACAGGTTTTGGTGGATCTCTCTTCTATTTTCTCTCTCTCTCATTCTCTTGGAGACTTAGAGTTTTCTTGGAGCACTCTTGGAGGGTGTGGCATTTGGATTTTTGGAGCAAGAAGGAAAAGGAAGAGTAGGAAAGTGCAAGAGGGCATTGAGATCAATAGCTACATCAGATTTTCTTATGGGTATCGAGTTGCATGTAATATTTCTTCACTAGTTTTGGCATGCATGGCAAATGCATGGGATTTCTTGGTTATGATATGTTGTTGGCATGGAGGATGGTTGAGATTAATAGTGGATTTCCTAGCCTTGCCATTTCTTGGATAGCCATGGAGTTTGTGGGTTTATTTCCTTGATTGTTTTAGTTGGTTCCCATGTTTCCTTAGCTTGGGTTGAGTTATTAGTTAGTGGATCCTTAGTTGGACAAACACTATAGAAGCCCTATAATGTCTTGGGTTGAGTTACTCTTCCTGGAGCCTTAGTTGGAAAAATGCTCTGGAAGCCCTGTAACGGCATGGGTTGAGTTACTAGTCCTATAGCCTTGGTTGGAAAAACTCTCTGGAGCCTTTGGTTGGTTGAGTTACTAGTCCTGGAGCTTTGATTGAAAAAACACTCTAGAACCCTGCAACAGCTGTGGGTTGAGTTACTAGTCCTAGTGCCATGGTTGGATAAATGTTCTAGAGCTTGACGGTAGCCATGGGTGGAGTTACTAGTCCTGGAATCTGGGTTGGAACAAATGATCTAAATCCCTCAAAGGCTTGGATAGAGACCAATATGATGTTGGTTTTGTGATGTCTGACTGTGAGGTAGAATCACCATTTTATGGGTTGAGTTGTATGGCCTCTAGAAGCCTTGGATGGTTTTTGATTGATGTGTTCTATTAGATCCCACATTCATGCTTAGAATATGGCATAGGGGTGAATGGATAAAGAGAGATTTGGCTCAACCATTCTACAGTTGGGTGGAATGTGGAAGTTCCACCCCAGGTTTGGATTTGCATCATTAATAAAGGTTATTTATCCTAGTATTTCTACGAGTATTATGATGGATTATATGTTGTTTATATGGCTTTGATTTCATTGGTATTTTTGTCCCTAGTATGCTGATCATTTACATGTTTTATTACAAGAACCATGAGTGGCTCTCATCATGTTCTTACTTTTTATTGAATGATCAATGTATCTATGACCTAATGGATGAAATAGAAGCTAATGTGATAAGGAGACCTCAGATAAATATGACACCCCTAGGCTTAAATATGTTAATTACACCTATAGATTACACATTTGCAATATGTTTGACAAAATTCTTTTTGTGACTAGTAGGGGTCCATTCAAGGTCTTGAACAAGTATTTGCTTTAATACTATCATTTCCATGTTATTTTATTGATATCAAGAGATGGTTCAAATATGTGTAGCGACTTTGGGTTTGGGCTTGAAAAGGTGGCCCAAATCTCGAATTCGTTGTCATAGCACCAATAGTTTTGGTCTCTAGTCACTGGTAGGCAAGCCCATGAGAGTGAATTTGGGTTTCTAGTCATGTTCATGCCTATAGCATGGGAGCAACTGAGGCTTAAGTTGTCCAAAGGTTTAGTGGGATCATAAGGTAAGTTGTCTATGTAGAAAATCTTGTAGATTCATAGGCTCATGCAATGTACTAAAGCACAGGACAAGAATCTACTTCTACTTTCAAACAGTGGAAGACATTAGATCGATGGAAAAAATATGAACAAGAGGAAGATAAATCAATGGAACATAACAGAATATGTATCTAGGAAAGCCACTGCTCAAAACCTTGCTATCTATATTACATATATAAAAAATATGAGTGAAGATACAAAGATTGTTCTCACTAGAATAATTCCACATAAGTATGCTCAAATCTCTCATCTGACAAGCTAGCTCAAGCCAAATACTTAGCCTATTTAGTAGCTCCCCAAGCCCCTAATCTCTTGCATAATTCCTAGGATGAATATCCCGTATTTAAAGGGATTTCATGCTTCCAAAACTATGTAATCCAAACATAGGTTCTTATCTGATTGCATGCATTATATTTACAACTCAGTAAATCACATAACTGACAGTACATTGTCCCTGCAATCTAGTATCAACTAGGTCTTTCTCTGAATCGACATGCATGAGTTTATGATGAGGGAATCTTCAGTTAAATAGACTTACACTTATGGATGCACTAGTGCACCAACTAACTGTTAACTCCCTATTAGTTCCACAAATAGTTTGGAACTAATTTAACTGAACATAATGCAATAAAATGAGTTATGTAATTTACAACTCAATTTATACTCATACCAGAGTCCTAAATTTAGGGAGAACATATACATGACTACAGAAAGACTTCCAACTCAAAATTCTTAAGCTAATTTAGTTAATTAAACTTAATTAACTATTTACAAGTTTCTATGAGAATAGAATTCAATTTCAATTCTTAGTTTAATTCAAGGAAAAATTAAACTGGAGTTTCTTATTGCCATTTCTCAACACTCCCTCTCAACAAGAAAGGGATTACCAAGTGTCGCAATCCTATCTCTGTGAAACTTGAGTTTACATCTTGACAATGCCTTTGTCAGAATGTCATCATATTTCTCTTTTGTGGGAATGTACTCTAACAACGTAATCCTCCTCAATATATAATCTCTGAGATGATGGTATCAGATATCAGTATGCTTGGACAGATCATGAAAAACTGGATTTTCATAGAGTTTGATACAACTCTCATTATCGCAGTAAATCAAAGTTGGATCCATTTGCTGACCAAAAAAACCAACCAAGATCTTCCTCATCCATATGGACTCACATGATGCCTGACTCACAACCATGTACTATGCTCCGGCCGAACTGAGTGCAACTAATCTCTGTTTCTTGCTTTACCAAGAAATTGTCGCTGGCCTGATACTAAAGATCCCTCCTGATGTGCTCTTCCAGTCAGATTGACTCCCTGCCCAATCTGCATCGGTGAAGCCTTGAAGCTTTACTCCCTTTGTCCGTATGTACCATAAACCATACTAAGGAATGCCCCTGATCTATCTCAATACATGCTTTGTCGCCTTCCTATACAGCTTGGTAGGCCTAACCATCACTTGACTAAGCTGGTTAACTACATAGCACATATCTCGTCGTGTGTTCACCAAGTACATGAGTGAACCCATAAGCTTCCTGTAAACAATAGCTTCCACTACTTCCCATAAAGTAACATCCTCCTTCCTCTAGTTACCTACTAAGAGATTCTCCATGGGTTGGTTGCTCTCTATGCCAAATATCCTAAGTATCTCATTGGCATACATGCCCTGAGACACAAATAACTCCCCATCTCCCTACCATACCTCCATGCGAAGAAAGTAATGCATGAGCCCCATGTCCTTCATCTCAAACTCTCTTACAAGGTCCTCCTTGCAATATTTGATCAGTTGATCATCACCTGTGAGTATGAGATCATTAACATAAAGTACAATTATCAACAACTTACCTTCCACCATTATGTGGTACAGGTTCGCATCCGCTTCACATTTTTTGAATCCCAACTCGGTGAAGTAGATATCTATCTTGGTGTATCAAGAACGAGGTGTTTTATTCAACCCATACAACACTGTCTTAAGATAGCACACATGTGACTCACGGTCAATGGTCTCACAATTCAGGCTCCTCTATGTACACCTCTTCCTTAATCACGCCATTAAGGAATGTTGTTTTCACATCCATCTAATGCATCTTCCAACCCATTTGTCCTGATAGTGCCAATATAGATCTGATCGATGAGTACCTTGCAAGAGGAGTAAAGATCTCATCATAGTTAATTCCCTCTACCTGTGAAAAGGCACGGGCCACAAATCTAGCCACTTGCTTCTCCACACTACCATCTGCAACTTTCTTTACCTTGTAAAGCCAATAGGATCTCATGACTGACTTCTCCTTTGGTCTTGTGACCACATCCCAAACATTGTTACGAACTATGGAGTCATACTCCTCCACCATGGCATCAACCCAAACTAGTTGATGCACTGCTTCCTTAAATGAAGATGGCTTTATCATAACACATTAGCCCATGAAAGCCATGTATCCAGTGTACCTCTCAGGTGACCTCCTTTGCCTATGCTGAGAAGTTGGTGCTCCCACATTCTCCCATGCATCATCCAAAAATATTTCAGCCTCTCTAGTGCACTTTCTTCCTTCTTTGGAAGGCTCTGCTTGAGTGGATATCTCCATTCCTAGATTCTCTACATGTGGCTGCTCCACATCAATCTGAGGCTCCTTAAACTTAAGAGTTGAAAGCTCCACATCCGCATGTAGCTCAAGCTCCCTCTCAAGGGAAACTTGCATGGCCTTCTCCTCATCGAATCTGACATCCCTATGGACTACTTTAATCCTACTAGTTAGCAAGTACACCCGATAGTTGTGAGGTGTATCAGTGTACCCCACAGATATCCCCAAATATGTTGTCGGCTCAAGCTTCTTCTATGTATCTATGGTCGCATGGAAATATACTGATGACCCAAAAATCTTGAAGTGACCAACATCTGGCCTCTTACTAGAATAAGCCTCCTCTAGTGTCTTCATCTCAAGCATCTGATGTGGGCTATGGTTTTGAACATAAACCCTTGTGTTGCATGCCTCAACCCACAAGTGTAATGGTAGGCCTTGATCATGCAACATTTCCCTCACTGCCCATATTGTGCTTCTGTCCTTCATCTCGTCCACCCATTCTGCTGAGGGATATGGGGTGTCGTCAACTCTCATTTAATCCCTTCCACTACACATAATTTCCTAAATTTGTTTGAGACATACTCACCACCTTTATCACTCCATATATCTTTAACCTCCTTTCCTGACTCTTTCTCCACCAATGCTTTAAACTTACAAAACTTCGTGAAAATTTCATCCTTTTTCTGAATGAAAAAAATCCAGCATTTTCGAGAAAATTCATCAAAAAATATAACTTAATACCTATGTTTGGTTGTGGATTCTATCGATAATGGTCCACACACATCTCAATGGAATCGTTCTCAAATAGCCTATGCTCAACTATCTCTGTCGTGGAAGGAAGACTTGGTGTATTTTACCAAATTACACTCCTTTCATGTATCAACTTGCTCAATAATACCTTTGCAAAGACTGATAGAGATATGATGCAATATCTCCAAAGCCCCATGATGCAAGTGGCCCAATCACCTGTGCCACAACTCACCAACATCTTGGCTCTGCACCCTTTCTACTTTTGTGCTCAAATAAGCACACTCCTCTACCTCCATCTTATACAAACTCTTCACCTAAATCCCCATCTTCTTTACTTGACCCATGGCTATGAGTCGAAGGAATGCCTTTCCTTTCAAGAAGATCACATCATAGCATCTATCCTCAAGCATGATGATGGATACCAAGTTCTTCTTCAGCCTGAGCACATACATAACATTCTTCAAGGTGAGTAGATCCCCAAACTCTGTCTGAAAAGTAATTGTGCCCAATCTAGTAACCCTATAATTCCCATTATCACCCATATCAATATGCATCTAGAGATATTTCTCATCCAAGGTCATTGAATAACTCTTTGTTGCTACTCATGTTGAATGAAGCTCCACTATCTAAATACCATACAGTTCACATAATTGATGACATCACGCATGCAATGAGGGAAGGGTCCAATTAAAATTGAGAGGCCAAAGCCTCACCTGCCACTCCTCCTGAGGACTTCTTCTTGGACTTTTTGAGTGGGAAATTTATAGAAAAATGGCCCAGTTAATGATAATGAAAGCAATTAACTTTCACCATGTCTTTCTTCTTACCTCCATAATAAGAATATGATTTGGAATGGAAAGATTTCCATTTCCCCTTCTTTGACTTAATCACTAAGCCACAATTGTCTTCATCATCAGTCTTTGATGAAGAGCCATACCTAGTGTTTCTCCTAGTCTCCTCTTGCATCAAATCCAACCACAGTCGTTCCCAATCTGGCAGCCTCTCCTAAGCATTGACAGAGACATGATAACTATGCCAACTCTTTGGGAGTCCTAGAAGAGCAAGACTTACCATATCATCCTCGGAAACCATGATTCCAGCACTTCCAAGTTCATCATGACACTTAGTGAGCTTGATCAAGTATTTTGGAATCGTCTCGCCTTTCCCCATTTTGATTTTTCGAAGCTTGTCATTCAGTGCTAATTTCCTTTGGTCACTGTTGTTTTGATACAAGTTTTTCAATGCTTTCCACATATCTTACGGATTTTCCTTGCCATGGAGACTCGAGATAATGTGGTCTCGAACTCCCTCAAGGATTATCTGCCTCACCTTCGTCGCACACTTCTTCCATTCGACCAGATTCTATGCATTCGATGTTGCTGGCTTAGGAATTTCTTGATCAATGAATTCCTTCAAGCCATTATCCTCTAGCACATCCTCCATTCTATCCCTCTAGGCTATAAAATTTGAGCTTCTTTCCAAGGTATACTCTAGCCACAAACTGTATAATTCCATTTGTCGATCCTAAAGTATGTATTTCAAACTCGAATTTCACCTGTAACAGGAAAAATCAAAACTTCAAAATCTCCTCTAATATATTATTCTTATCTCTGATACCACATAGAAAATCCTTTAAATTCATAAGCTCATGAAATGTACTAAAGCACAGGACAAGAATCAACTTCTACTTTCAACCAGTGGAAGCTAATAGATAGATGAAAACTATATGAACAAGAAGAGGATAAATCAATGGCACATAACAGAAGATGTATTTGGGGAAAGTCACTGATAAAAACTACACCATTGGTTTTTTATATATCATAAATATGAGTGAAGATACAAATCTTGTTCTCACTAGAAAAATTCTGCACAAGTATGCTCAACTCTCTGAGCTCACAAGCTAGCTCAAGCCAAATCCTTAGCTTATTCAGTAGCTCTCGAAGCCCCTAATCCCTTGCATAATTCCTAGGATGAATAACTCATATTTAAAGGGAATTCATGCTTCCAAAACTGAACAATCCAAACATCGTTTCTTCTCTGATTGCATGCATGATATTTATAACTCAGTAAATCACACAACTGATAGTACATTGTCCCTACACTCTAGTCTCAACTGGGTCTTTCTCAGAATAGATATGCATGAGTTTCTAATGAGGGAATATTTAGATAACTAGAGTGGCACTTGTGGATGCAATAGTGCACCAATTTATTGTTAACTCTCTATTAGTTCCACAAACAGTTTGGAACTAATTTAACTAAAAATAACTTAGTAAACTCAGTTATCTAATTTGCAACTCAATTTAAGCTCATTCTAGACCCCTAAAATTTAGGAGAACATATAAATGACTACAGAAAGACTTCCAACTCGAAATTCCTAAGGTAATTAAGTTAATTAAACTTAATTAACTATTTAAAAGTTGCTATGAGAATAAAATTCGATTTCAATTCTCAGTTTAATTCAAGGACAAATTAAACTGGAATTTCTTGTTACCATTTCTCAATAGTCTAAAGTATTGGATTGGTTCTTGAGGTTCCTATAGCTTATTATTAATGTATGTATGGTGTGTTTCTGTCGACCCCACTTCCTTAACATGAATTTAGAGGTCAAATCATATCACAATGACCTCTCGTCGCATGTTTACCCTGGTTGGTCGGTTGCTTGGGAAGATGTGAGAGGAGGGTGTTACAGATATGCACTTTGATTGCTCATAACAATGCTTTATCTTCCAGATGGCCTCCTCCAATGATATAGGCTCATCAAAATCGATCTATCTTTGAAGCCTACCAACAACCCACTGATGAATATCTTAATTTTGGTCTCATCCTCCATTAGGTAAGGAACATACCTTAATAGCTCCAAGAATATGCTAGTGTACTCCTCATCAATCATAGATCCCTTCTTTAGCTCATAAAATTATTTTTGGCTGTCATCAATGTATCTCTCTTATAGATAATTTCTCCAAAATAACCTCTCGAACTCACTGCAAGTTAGTTCCTCGTAATGAATACCTCTAACATTCTTCACATATTCCCACCAAATATATGCTTTACCTTTTAGGTTGAATGTAGCTATATTGGCTTTCTTGTTTTCTAAGTAAGCATGCAACCTGAAAAACTTCCTCATACTAGATAACCATGCTTCTGAATCATGTGACTTATTCATCTCTCCATCAAATGTAGGTGGCTTTTATTTCTTAAACTCATCCGAAAAATATCCCCTTTCACTCCTCCGGTAAGGATGATATTGATGTTGATCATAGTTCCTGTCAAAACTAGAACTAGAATAGTACCTATGTCCATCACCTATCCTATTTGAAGTGTCCAAGGACCAACCATCTCTAATCGTGTCTTATCTATCCAACCTATGCCCACCATGAGAACTATTTTCATATGCCCCATTAATTATGTTCACTATTCCATGGTTGATCTGAAGTGGTCCATGTCTCTGCAATTCTAACAAACTCTAAAGGATTTCTGTATTGACTTTTTCTTCTTTCTCTTATGCATGCATTATCCTATCATTGTCTTCTTTGTAAATCCTTATTTCTGCCTTCAAGCTTCTCAATGTGTTTTCTAAGTCAAAAGTATTCCCAGCGCCATGTTGCTTATCTAATCCATAAGGAGAATCTCGTGAACTTTAATCTATCATCTTTATAGTCATGTTGATCTCTTTCCTACAAGGCATCTTATGTGAGCTAAACCAAATCATAAAAAAACCAACGTAAATTAGCATAATTCGGGGAGGATATCCCATCTTCAAGATCAACCAATTTATTGTGATACATGTATAAACATAATCATAACAACATATAAACATATATCATATACATATAACAACATATAGACACCATTTTAACCATAGTCCAGTCATTGATGCATGACCATATCAACCACACCTCATGACCTCATGCATGACAATAACAACCATATAAATGTATACTTGACAACTTGTAAGCACTGACATAAACAATGCATAACCAACTATACACTCATAATGCCACATTTCACAACAACACCATCAACCTTCATAGGGAGACAACACTACAACCATAACCAACACCATAAAAATACAACAAGCACATAGACCACAAGTATAAATAACATGAATTTAACCCACAAGAATTCACAGCCAACACACACTACCCATCCAATCCAAGGGGTGAACCATTCTGTGATATGACTCTGTAACACCCTCCTCCCACATCTGCCCAAGTAATTGACCAACCAGGGTAAACATGTGACAAAGAGTTACTATGATATGACTCAACTCCCTATGTGTCAATTAAGGAAGTGGAACAGATAGAACACAACTACACAGACAATCCATACATACTACGGAAACCCCCCCCCCCCCCCCCCCCCCCGCCCATCCAAGGAGTCATCCAAACCTTCTAGGTGACTAGCAAACTGATATTTTACTGCCATAAACCCTAAGTCATTCCCATGACATGGGCATGAGTGCGACTGGAACCCTATAGTCACTCCCATTGCACGGACATGCTTGCGACTTGGGACTTTCCTAGGTAGTTATGTGCCTACGACTCTGGATTCTATGCCACTTTTTCAAGGCCATGGATCAG